>OY720356.1:9533957-10133957 GCA_963082945.1 Cerastis leucographa | reverse complement strand
GATTTTGATAACTGTGTCAATCAAATTCGTTCCATTTATACACCATCTTACTACACCTTCGGCCAAAATAATTGGGAGTACTCAAATAAATGTCATGGCGACAAGAATAAATTAATGCTACACAGACGAGAGTATTTTGAACACCTAGGAGTACTGAGAGTACTCTCAACCAGTCAGGTTTTTTTCTATAAAAATAACAAAGGGAACATTCACAAAAAGTCTCAAATCCTTAAAGTATTGCTAAGCTTATAACTTCCCAGATCCAAGAATAAAAATGTGCTCAAAATATACCACAGATAGAACTTATTTATGCGCTTTGTACCGAGCCTTGCAGTTTTCAAAGTTGATGCAAAACGATTTAGTTATTTCTGTGTGGGCATTCAAGTGGACATACGCCGTCTTCAAAAAGGGACCTCTGAGTGAGGGATAGAATATTTTTATATACCCAGAGTTCACGCTGTATTCATAAATATGAAATATTTGTACATCCTCGATAGGCCCTAACTATAGCGAATTATTGGACAGGATAACGAGAACTCGAAAGCTATGGAGGCTTATAAATATTTTTGGCATATTTACGATGAAACATTTTCATGAATAAAGGAGTCGGTAGTATTTTTTTATAATAATAGGTGTTTACGTAAACTGGTTGTATTTGTAAGGCATCTAATGAGCAGATAAAGTAAAAAAAAGATCACTAACTTGGCACATGTTTTCTAGATATCTTTTTATGCTGATTCATCTTTAACTAAGCATTTTTGATAGTAATTGCTGTAAGCAGATAAATGGTACTTACCAAATATTTTTCTAAGTAAGCCGATACCTTCGTCGATGATAAAAAGTTTTCCTTCAAAATCGTAAATTTAAACTTATACATTAAACAATTACTTTAAGTTACAAATAAAATAGGAATGCCGCGTAGGTATGTATGCAAATATTTATTAAATTCACAATCACTGTTTTTTAAAAGAGTAACCATGGAGTTTCTTGCCGGTTCTTCTCCATAGGAAACGACCAACCCGAACCGAGCACTTTTTTGTCGACGTTTTACAAGTGCCAATAAAAATATTTCCTCCTAATGACCTTTAACAAAAACATTAATTTCAAGAGTGGATCTAACAATAGCCGGTAAACAAGATTAAAATGACTTTTAATTAAATAACGCTCATGAGTAAAAATATAACTGTCCCGTGTTGACAGAAAGGTATTTTAATTTAAAACAACAAAGCTTGATTAAAAAAGTTATATCGACTTGTTCCATAAGTAGCCTGTTGTGATACATTGTCTAAAAACTTTACTAGTTTCAGCTAACTGCCAACGATCCAATCAATCACCATGCACAATTTTCTTTTTAACTTTAAAACAAGATATCAAGTAGACGACAGTTTTATATTACTTGCTAGTACCTTATACTTAAAAACAGATGCCATTTTGAATTTACAATCGTACTATCGGTCGGTGGAGAGTGTCGTTCAAATCTTTTCCAGGGCCGTGCTTTAAGTTATAGGGACAAAGTAACGTGGGGAAATGAATATGTTGCACTGTCTGTGGAGAAAATCTGCTTAAAGTGCCGATGCTTAGGGATTAAGTGAGATTACTCCAACTATGTAATTTACAGTTAACTTGAGGACATGTGAGCATGGAATCCCCAAAGTATGAAAAGTAATTAAGTCTTGTTAGATTGTTGTGTGTTCCTCCTACTGTTTCTTCACTGCTGTGGTACACAGAATCCTCACGAGTTGTTTTTATTGCAGTTACTTTGTAAGATACAGAATAATTGCAATTAATGCAACTCGACAATGGTGATAATTTTAATGATACTTTACCTTTTATACATATAACATCACGCCTGTTATGCCCGAAGAGTTGGGCAGTGGTGTACCCATTAGTACATCCACATTTAGACAGGAATATAATAGGGGGCCGACGTATTACATTTAACCGGGCAAAAATTCAGACTCCGTGGCTGCTACTGATAAATTCCTGATGGAAAAACCCAATAACACTTTGCCCGGCCTGGGAATCGAACCCAGGACCTCATTCTCAACATTCGCGCTTGCGTCCACTAGACTAACGAGGCAGTCCTTACCTTTTAATGTTTAATTATTGCTTTATAAAAAATATTTGCGATTTCTGGCGGAATTTTATTGTAATTTTGTTTTATCACTCTCCGAGTCGTGTTGTTTTTAATTTGGCTTTTCCGCGGTAATCATAACATGACGATGGTATTCAGGAAAGCTCTACGCGGATAAAATTCTATCGTGAAAACGATGGCAGACACAAACGGTGTGCGGGAAAACAGTTTCCTAAAATTAGACCTGTTGTTAGTTTGTTAGATACGCCGTGTTTTTTTTTAAAGGATTATACCTACCTGAAATACAATATCATAATACTGCAGCGAACGCTAGTTACACCATTTCTCATGTCTGAAAAGCTACTTAGTGTTAGAGAAAGAATCCCTTATCCTTTAATACATTCTTCTTTCTATTGTAGAAAACTAATGACAAAAAAATCAATCACTATTCTAACTTTTAATATAAGTTTTTGATGAAAAAACACTAACCTTACTTGGGTGTACCAAAAAGGTGAGAGAAAAACATTTGATTGATGAGCGGACATTATTTTATGATGACGTCACCACATGAGATAACGAATATAACAGAATGGAGGGGTGACCAGTGACCGCTTTATGGAAGAAACTTCGCGACAAAAACGGATACCTCGGCTTATAGGATTGGACCTTTTAATAAAATCGCAAAGAAACATTATACCTTTTTATCTATTGTCGTAATTTAACCTGAATGTTTGCCTTGATAAGTTTCTTGAATCTTGTATATAACTTTCTTGTAGACATATTTATAAAGGTCTTAAACTTATCTTAGTATTTACTCAATGAGAAGTGAAACACAAAATATTGACTGTAATCTGAAACAGGTCTAGATTTTCAGACCTCTGATATTACTTGCAGTGAGATTGCTTCGGTTCATCATTCATTTGTGTGTGGATATTTTCAAAGACTTAATATCAAAGGCTGAAGCCACTAGAAGCTGAAGTATGGAGCCACTAACTTATATGAACCGGTGGCTTAAAGTGGAACCAAGGAAATTACCGTAAAAAATGTCAAGGTCTATCCTTCCCTCCGAGCCAGAAGCTGACTGCATTACAATGTACTTGCCTTTAAAAAGATGCCTTAGGATATGCCATAGGTACCGTATCTGCGGGTACATATACGGTACCTATACTAGTTCAGATTGTATACAAAAACCCCAAAATATCATAAAGAATCTGAAAGCCTTTGAAGTCCACTACTTGTATTAAAATGCGTGTCTGCAAAGTAATGTGCTTTTATTATCCCCTTCTGGTCTGTTTTCCTTTAGAAGTGAAATAGATATGGAATTAGCGAAAAAATCCATTTTTTTTTCCTTTTCTTATGTAGTATATTTCTACAAATTACTGTGGATGTGAGGTTATAAGAAGGTAGTTTTGAAGGTACCTAATGTAATTATGATGTTTAGGTACTTGGCAGTTGTAATTTTTAAGGGGTTACAGACACTTTCGCTGATCTTTACGAGTCTCTGAAGTGGATACGACCCTAGCGTACGGTTCACTGAACTGGCTCTCAGCGAATATTATGTCTTTTGATGTATAAACATATTTTCTTAAATTAATTGGTTAAACTCGTGTACTACAGTTACGAATCATTTAACCTTTAGATTGTTTAACAAGTCTAGTTATCTTTGCATTGTGTGATTTGTTTGTGTACCGAAGGTAAGTTGCAAATAAATATCCTCTAGTTTTTCTCCCTCTGAAGTCAAAGTGCCACATTTATGTTAGTCAAAATCAATACATAATTAATTGATTCTCATAATTAAATTAACCAGTCCATTAAGATTTAAATTAAGTATAAAGAAGAGCAGAGAGAGAGATACAGGATACTGGTGGTCTTCGTGTCTAGAACTTTAATTCCAGTGTCCATAAGTCTCTGGTCTAACTTTGTATACTGAAGTACATAGCAAGTATATTAGCCGCAACATCTCAATTGCAGCCCAACTCGTAATTGCGTTATCATCAATTAGAACTTGCTTAACATTTACAAATTGCATTTCTGTGAATGAATGACATTTTGATACAAAGTTCTTGTTTACTGCCAAATGGAAGTTTAGTCCTAAATAAATATTATATAGCTATTGCTTGTATACGAAATTCCCTTTTTGTTTTTTTTTTTTTTACTATATTTATTTTCCTATGACATATTGATTCTAGTCAAAATAATTGAAGGAAAGAACCACAAATGCTACAAAATAAATAAAGTCCAATGTAATAAGGGGCGAGCCTATTGCCATCAATCGGACGCAAATCCAGACTCCGTGGCTGTTACTGAGAAATTCCGGATGGAAAGAAACAATAACACGTTGCCCGACCCGGGAATTGAACCCAGGAACCCATGCTCATCACTGACACTTGTGACCTCTAGACACTAGGCAGTTATTTTGTATTTTTTTTGTTACCCTCTCATTTGTCCCACTGCTAGGCAAAGGCCTCCCCTTTCTCCTTCCAAACCTCTCTGTCTTGTGCGATATCTGGCCATGACCGCCCGGCAAACAAGATCAGATTGTCATACCACCTTCGCCGCGGTCTACCTCGACGGCGATTTCCTCCGTCAGGCGTCCAGTGAGTGACGATCTTTGCCCACCTCTCCGGGTGCATTCGCGCTACGTGGCCAGCCCACTCCCACTTTAGCTTGGCTGTTTTTTCTCCGACATCTGCAACTTGAGTTATGGAACGCAGATTGGTGTTCCTGACGCGTTCTGTACGCTTCACACCTATTATGCTACGCTCCATTGCCCGCTGGCAAATCTTGAGTTTGGACTTCTGTTGTTCCGTTAGTGACCAGCTTTGCGCACCGTAGGTTAGGACGGGCAGGATGCACATGTCGATGAGTTTTCTTTTCAGTGTCATTGGGAGACTTCCCTTCAAGTGTTCTTTTAGGGCCCAGATCATTTGTAAAACTATTTTAAATTCAACAAAACAAGTTATTTCCCTCCTAAACTAACGAGAAATACATAAGAACCTTTCTCTTATTAGACAAGCAATAAACACTTAACGCTTGAGAGTACGCCACTATGCGCGTATCATTAATTGGTGATGATCATTAATACTATGCAGTGTAAGGTGACAGAAATAACGAGAGTCATCCCTTCGTATGCGAGGGCAGAGGGTAGCTTAGTTAGTGTTGCCTTGGTAAAATAAATTGACTATATTTATGATCTTGCAATACCGTAATTGATTACGTCATATGTCAATTCCGGAACGGCTAAATGGATTTTTATATCGAAGTCATCATCTGCCTAGCCTTTTCCTAACTGTCTTGGGGTCGGCTTCCAGTCTAACCGGCTGCAGCTGAGTAACAGTATTTTACATGAAGCGACTGCCTATCTGACCTCCACAACCCAGTAACTGGGTAATACGATACCCCTTAGTAAGACTGGATGTCAGACTTTTGGCTTCTGACTACTCGTAACGACTGTCAAAGATATACAAATGACAGCCAGGACCACCGTCTTAACGTGCTTTCCGAGGCACGGAGGAAACTCGGTATGTAATTATGGTCACCCATTCACGGACCAACCTCGGCAAGCACGGCTTAACCTTAAAGATCGACCCGTGCGGCTGTTATTATTTAGCCACGAGCTCCTCCACCAAAATGCTATTATGATTTAGGTTTCGGATCTGAAATCAAGTTAATTTCAACATTTACTTCATATTTTATTTCTTTTCTCTAATTTATATTTAGAGAATAACAAAACCAACCCAGGTTTGGACTAATTCCACTTGACTTTAGTACCACTTTATTACCTCTACAAAACTATATTTTTTTCCACACTCACTCACTTCAGTAACATTGTTTTCAATATCACTTCAATATCATTATAAAATAATTCTAAATATCCTTGTATTTTGTATCAGGCAATACTTTTTAATTATCCTGTAATTACTTTTGAATATCCCATACTTACATTTTATTCGTAGCAATTTCGTAGCATGGGATCTACGCCGTAGCAAATAGTAATAACAAAAATGTTCAATATTAGTATTCGCGTGTAAACGTCGTGTAAGTAGCAGTTGTGGTGCGTGTGACGCGCCAGCACGTCACGTCGGTAGTGATAAGCGTG
This sequence comes from Cerastis leucographa, assembly GCA_963082945.1. NCBI lineage: Eukaryota > Metazoa > Arthropoda > Insecta > Lepidoptera > Noctuidae > Cerastis > Cerastis leucographa. Next base: position 10,127,784 of record OY720356.1, on the reverse strand, counting down.
ATTGATGACGTCACCGCGACATTTGTCCGCGGGGGCGGGGGGAGGGGGTCAACGGCACGCACATTACCCTACTTGTTGAGCCTCCCATCAGCCTGTAACGACGGCTTGAGGGCCGTATATCTGTATCCATGGCGTCAGCTCGATTGACTGACAGCTCATAAATTCACATACCTACTTATTCTCACGCTCATGATATTTCGTAAATGTCAGCCGAAACGTCATGAATAATGATAATTCCATGAAAGTTGGTAACGTACTTAAGGTTCGGTTTCGCATAACTGCGGTGTAATGTACAAAAATGATAGCATTCGACTGTTGAAGACCACAGATATTAAGAAATTCACGTTAACATGAAATGTCTGACTGAAATAAATCAATTCATTATCATCCATTTATATTTGTTTGGGAACTACATGACCTATCAACTTAATACTTTGGCATAAACTACCTAAGTAGGTTGTTAAGTCTCATTTTAAAAAAAAAACTTAGTTAGACCAAAAACACGTGTTAGTAAAAGGTTGCACATTTCGGACACGACAGGCGACATCCCTTCTAACACAAAGGGGTTAATGCTACCATTCACATAACGTCTGGTTATGCTTGGCAGAATGTAGGCAAATGGCGGATATACCACGGATAATTCGGACAAATGAGTGCTCCCCTCTAGCGGAATAAAAAGGCTAAATATGAACGTGATGAATGGGTTCCGTACCTGTTGTGTTGAAAATATTCATACAACCTCTCATAACAGGATTCTAAGTTTGTATATGTTCTTAAATGTAGACTTTTATTTTGCAAGATAAAATAATGATACCAATAAGAAGGCAGTGCTCCTCGATACGGCCTGCATTGTGAGGAGGTTCCTGTCCCTGCAGCCCTAACGACCGGTAGCTTGGACCCTGCTCCTGACACCGGTGGAAATCTGTTTTTTTTTATATTTTTAAATTATTTTAGTTATTTTTTTTTAAGATGAAATTTAAAAATATAAAAAAAATGAGATGACAAATGAATAAAAGACATACTAATAATAATATTCTTGACTTACTCTACACATTACATTATTGGACAGTTATTGAATTTATTTATAATTAACTATAATTTAGTTAAAACAACACAATTCCATCAACATTAGGAATGAGGGGGTGAGCCCATTGACATCAACCCGGCACAAGCCCAGATGGCTGCTGCTATGGCCGATGCCATGGCTGCTACTGAGAAATTCCTGATGGGAAAACCCAATAACACTTTTCCCGAACCAAACCCCAAAAAAAAAAAAGAACAACGACAGTTAAAAACAAGAAGTCTGCTTTAGACACGTTGAAGAATCACCTAATCATTCGCTTCTAAAGCGTTTCTTGTTTCATCAACAATTATCAACATAATTGACTAAAACTTTTGAGACATTAGAGAACTTCTTTCTTTTAATTCAAAACATTTTTGACTTTTCCTACATCGTTATCGCTGGTAGGATGTCACTTTGTTTAGATAGTAGACATAAACATCTATGATTGTTTTCAAATTACATTCAGTCTTACGGTCGTATTCATACAGTCTCAAATAGAGCAAACCGTTCATTCACTTTGCGAACAATAAATATTATTTTAAAATCTCGATATTTTATAATGAAGTCAAGCGGCAACTTCATTTATTTTGATACACATACGGTATTTATTGAGAGGTTTGGTCCACGGACTATGCTCCCAATTTATTTGTTGATAGTTCTAGACAAATTGTTATTGGAAATAAAATAGCGTTTTCTTAAACACGGGACGAGAAACGATTGCCTTGTATAGATAACAGATTTTATAACGATAATTTTGGATATTTTTGAAGGAAGTGCAATTTATTTTAATTTATTAAGAATGCTGCGCCGACCCTAAATAAATTAATTGGGTTAAGAGCAAGAGAATGATGACGACGATATTTTTTTTGTTGTTATTTATTTATTCGAAAATATAATTTACTGTTCGGATACCGTTATAACACCAGGGAAATTATTTGATAATGACAAATTGTATTATAGCTATTTCATGCAACTGTCAAAGTATAATTCATGTTGTAATTTGACTTTTTGGGTTGGTACTCACAATTACTTAACAATTAATTTCCAGGACTTAGTAGTTTATAAATAGTGTCTATTTTTTGCAAATGGTCTAGGTCTTTTCTTCTACTCAAGGGTTTTAAACAATTTCATGCAAACAATTAATTTTTGATCAAATTCTGTACCACACTTTCCTTAGCACAATGGACCATGTAGAGATCCATGTCTCGCACGAGATTCGTGTCCAAGTACCCATTAGTAATTCATCGAGTAGCTAATAGCGGCGCCTCACTAAAATAGTCATGATACCTTCTTGGGCCCAATCTCTTTCATAATTAATATATCGCCTAGTATTATTAGAATACAACTGAATTTAATTACTAAACCTTTGCAATAAAAGTTTTGGCCATTCCGTAATGTGAGTGAGTGACTTTCATAATGAAAGTAAGTAGATTAAGATATGCAAGTTAATTTGTGACATGCACGAATTTTTGTGGTCGTGTTTTTATATATTTTCAAGGACATACAACCGTGTGTAGTGACGCAAATAACTTATTTATTTAGAACTAACACTACAATTTCGTTTGATTGAAATATCAATCAAACGAAGTTCAACTATATTCAATTGTAGTTTAGTTTGTACAGACCACATCCAAGAGCTCGACGCGTGGTTACAACTTGTTTGAACAGCTAGGTTTCTGGTTTAATATTAATTCGCCCCTGCTTTGCAGGATTGCAATCTACTGATGTGGAAAAGATTTCTGTTCTATATCCAAAGTAAATGTAAATATTCTAATACGGAATAAATTTTCTTAATAATGGTGAACACATTCAAATCTTACGTGTAGTTCAGAAAGGATGCAAGGCAACTACACATGATATTTTTGTTGTTTTTATTATGTATGATTAGACTATAGATACGTCAGATATTAAAGAGCTATTTTGTATTGTTTCAGTCATGTCTCCGAGTTTCGTGTGTGCGCTGGCGTTGTGCGGACTTGCAGCGATCTGCTCCTTGCCCGTAGCCAATGCACAGGCACTCGTCTCTCCGTATGAATGTAAGTACTTCGCAATTAACTAACACAGTACAACGAGTTTCAAAGCTTACGTAAAGGAAGAAAATTTGTGAAAGAAATCAGAGAAATGAGATGATGACAAACAAATACCAAAGTATAAGTTTTTAAATTTACATGGTCACGACCACTATCATTGACACTAAAATCGGGATATTTAGGTACCATGTTTGCTATTTGTTTTGAGTGCCCAATATTTCAGTGTTGTTGCAAGCACCATTATCATGGATAAACCAAACATATAGTGAACGTGGTAAATGTCCCGCTTTAAGCGTTAGAAACCGAAGTGTCACCAAAGTTGTTTCGTTTGAGGTATAAAAACGGAACCCTAAAACACGACAATTAAACTAAAACAAATGTGCACAATATACTTAGTCATTCTTGTAAGAGTAGTAGTAAACAATCTTCATATTACTTCATGTGGTGCTGGTGACATACTTAGTCGCTCAGTTGCCCTTATTACACACGTGGAACTTTATCCCCAAAACTGTGGAAGTAAGAAAATACACTTTTTCCTAACCTTTCAGAGATCGCTTGCGTGACAATTGTCATGTAACTTAGAACTAACTTAATACCGATTCATATAAAAGACGTATTAAGTTTCAACTTATCCAATACATAGAATTTGTGTGGATAGGTATTGTAGAGTAAATATTGTCAGGTTTCAGGAATGAGGCCTTTGAAAACGTGCTATAACTGCGCAGATAATAAAATAGATATAATTTTAATACCCGACGTTTTCTCAAAGCTTTTCTACGTGCCCTGACATATCTTTAACGTCAGAAGCGAATAATTTGGAGGATTTATTAAGAATGCTTATTACACACCTACTTGTGTTACATCTTAGAAATTTTCCGGGACTATAGGTACTGCTCCACTTAAATGAACTCGTTTAATTACATTTCGTTTAATTTTCTCTTCTCTTATATTATTAATGGCAATCATTGGAATCATTAGATGTCTGTCACTCGATTAGAAAGTTACAGTTGAATGCATTTGAATGATTTCGGTTCAGCTAACGGTTGCCTTGACGTCGAGGGGGAAAGGATTAGCACTTAAAGTAGTTTTCTTCGTGTAATACGAGACGAGTGAACTCGTAAGCTAGGCTTTTGTTTTGCAGTTTCCGAAAGATTATTTCAGTATTTTTGCTGCAGTGGCACCCAAATAGTGAATAGATCGAATAATGAGATCATAATAATAATGCAGTATTAGATTATTAGATCTAGACGAACAGGGATTGCCTAGTTGTCTGTGTGTGTAGTTGGGTGTGTGTCTTAGGTTCGAACTCGAGACCTATCTCTTAGACACACGTTTGTCACGTGTGTGATTTTCGGATTCATGTGCTTATTGTACGAGTATAATTATCACTTGCTTCGGTGAAGAAAAAACATTGTGAGGAAACCAAACGCAGATTTATAAATGCGTATTCAGGAAATCGTCGACTAAGCTGTACCTACATCTGTTCAACTTCAGAACAATAGTTGTAATTTATGTGTTCCCGTTTAATTAGTCGAAATATTTTGCAATTATTTGAGGCTATAAATAAAATTATGAAACAAATGAAAGGGTAATTTTAATACGCAAAGACGCTACTGCGCTTTTCGAGTTTTCAGTGAAAGTTTAGTAATTCTATATGATGGGCAAAAAAGACTATTTTCAGATCTAAGCTTCGTTTTCACCAACAATTTATATTTTTTGCGAAAACATAATTATTTCTGTGAAATAAAGCATAAAAACGAGGAAACTGTTACTTTAAAAGTATTGAGATAATAAATAGAGTATTCTGTGACTAAAACTGAACCCACCGGCTTCACAGACTTATTTTGAAGTCCGTTGAGGCTTATCGGTTCACTAAGTTTGTAACCTTTGTAGTGGTAAACTAATATGGGGAAGCGTAAGTACCTATCGGAACATTTTTTTGAACATTTTTCGGGAATGTAAAGGTCAGGGCCAAAAAATGTCGTAGTAATCACGTCTCTCATTTACATCCTTACTTTTCCTGAAAGTGCTTTCCTAAACCATTTAATAAAATTGGGTTTTGTCGTGTAGTTTTAGTAAATAGAATAATAAAACCACTATGTTGATGGCAATAGGCTCGCTCCATATTACATGGGACTTAAACATAAATGGCGAAATATGGGTGTACTATTAAGTACACCTCTGCCTAACCCTTCGGGGATTACAGGCGTGATGTTATGTTATCTTATGTTTTAATAAATACTTGAAATAAAAGGGGTTCAACCCCAAACTGGGCTTAATATTATTATCATAACAGCAATTTCTATTTGATTAATCTTAAGAAAGTGATAAAAATCTAAAGAGGTCAGCGCCAACTTAAGTTATTTACACCGAAATTGAAATATTCGGAAGCTGTCGTAAAACAAGAGGCGATATGTCAAGCGTTTAATAACATTATGTTCTCGACAAGGGCGTAAGTAAACACTTCGGGTGTTACGGTTAAATCTGGAGTGTGCGTCGATGTCACGTACCCTATTAACTATCACATCACTATAACTGTCATTTGGGATCCCTTAATAAGGGGAATCACTCGGTGTTTCGAAACGGCAAATTAAAATATAGCCACAATCGAATTATAAAAGGATTTTTTTCATATATTCAAATTGTTTGCAAGATAAATCTATAAAATCTTTATTTCCTTTTGACGAAATATTTGAATTCATTTTGTTTATCAAAAAGACTAATTGAAACGTTACGTTATACAAGGATTTTATTCATGAAATCATATTTTTAGCAAAAGATTCATCATGATTCATTGCGAAATCCACTTTTGTTTTCAAAATAAAACATGCTAACACTCTTTTTGTCATCTCGTTTCAGAAAATCTTAAAAAGGTAGTTTTTAAACCATTATAATATAATCCCTAAGTCAAAGTTATACCTACAGTTGTACATTTTATTTCCAAATAATGTTTCCTAAATTCAATCAAGCTAACTCAGAGAATTAATCAAACCGGCCGTGGGGATAACAGAGAGATTTGCATAATTTTAGCTCCTATTGTATGTAAAACACAATTAACGAGCTAGATAATAAAACATTTAATTCTATTACAAGTATTTTGGAATGATTTTTAGTAAAAAGATTGTAATAGGTCTGTGGTCTGATAAAGGCAACTGTTTCTGTGTTTACGTATCTTTAAAATATCGGCCAATTCGAAAGGTCGAAAACAAGTAACGTAAATACAAGGTGTTGTTTTGCATCCTCCTCAAATTCAAATAGGTAACTATGCTAATGATTTTCGACCCGAATTATTAATAATAAAATTGGTAGGTATTTTTTTTCTCGGAAGTTGGTAAGTGTGAACCAACCGTGTTTAAACGCGCCCCTTCTGATTCTCACCCTATTACCGCGCTTTCACACATACAAACAATCTCAAACGTTTATTCGATAATTTCTTATTCCCCAAACCACGTTAAGGGGGTTATTCTGATTTACTGCCACATATAAACAACCAAAAATATCAGAGTTTATTAATAATTAAGAAGGTACAGTAATTTTAATTGTGTCTTTTGTAGCAACCTCCTCAATTTTGACGAGGATGCAAAACAACAGCTTGTATAAAAAAAACAGATCTGTGTTTTTCGTAATTTCATTTTCATTGATGCTAACCGATACCCAATATAACAAACAATCCAGTCACGTAACACAAAAAATAACAATACAGCTGATTGACATTCAAATAAATCTTCCACAAATTCATCAAACAAAAATAACACGTATTCAAATATCGTACGTTTCATAATTAAAAACGTTACTCGATCTAAATAAAAAATATATTATTAAGACTCATTGAATACTGATGTCAAATAAAATGGATGAAACTCATTAGCTACGGTTCAGTGGCGCGAGTATTACATTTTTATAACCCCGCATGAGTTTCAACAAAGAATAGGCCTGCGCCATCCCCCATGTTTGTGTATCGTAGCAACTACAGGAATATTTGGAAGCAGTGTTTCTGAGTTTACTTGCGTTTGTAGTAAAAGAAACTGCAATCACTAGTCTAGATTCGATTAATTTTGATTAGATTTTTCTTTACATCCGCATTTATTGTTCGAACCGCCAGACTGTGGAATTCACTGCCAGCTTCTCTGTTCCCTGGTCACAATAATCTAGATCTCTTTAAAGTTTGAGAAAATCGGTTTCTTCTAGGCAATTTGTTGTTATAGCATCAAAAGAAATACATAATCTGTAGAAATTTCTGTGAGATACAGCCTGGTGACAGACGGACGGACGGACAGCGAACTCTCAGTAATAGGTTCCCGTTTGACCCTTTGGGTACGGAACCCTAAAAAGACGACAATAAAGGTAATAATGGCTCATTGCTCAATTACTGACTGTATTGGATATTCAAACCTATTTACGGTCCCAGTATTCTCAGGTCTTCTCTATCCAGTCTTGTACAATGAATAGCGATGTAAACATCAACATTCCCTTAGCATGGTCAATCCAAGCCGCCTTTCAAGTTTGTTAATCAAAATTGAAATGCAAGGTGTGCACTTAGAATATTAAGTAAGTTGTGAAGCCTTGTTACTGTCTCGAATCAATTTCTTATCCTGGCTTATACATTAATTATTTAAAGGTGAAACTTAAAGCGTCCTTTGTAATTACGATCAGTTGTTGCCACGTTTAAAAAACGGGATGGGTTTTTAGAAAACTGTGCTGGAAAAGCTTTCCAATTTTTTTTATTTTTTTTGAAGAACATTTCTATTTATAAATGTTACATTTTAATTTAGAAGCACTATTGTAAACAAACAAAGAACTCTCAGTCAAAAGGTTTTATTCTAAAACCAACTCTAATCCTCTAAAACCTACCTACAGTGAAGATTTTATTGTATTTTATTGATTCTGACAAAATCAAATTGCCACGCTCCCGCCTAACAAACGCGCTCCGAAAACAACTAAAGTAACGTTGAAGAGACAACCAGAGCTATTCCCTCGAGTAATTACTTTTCGAACCACGAAGGAATCCTTCTTTTTCAATGCAAACGAAATTTCAGTTGCGTCAAACATTGAGATAATAACGTTAAACTTCGGAGTTATATCACGGGGGAACAAATTTCAAGTGACAAGGATGCACAAATGATTGGCAACAGCAACGTTCCTAATTAATAGGACTGTGGCAAACTAACTTGAAAACTAATGCTCGGCACTAAGACCTGTGAACATTCCCGGGTTGACACGGATTATAAACTTGGAAGTTGTGTATCGCAAACGTAATTAGGAGTATCGGACTTGCCGACTTTCCCTTTGATGATCAGCGATATGTTACAGTTGAAAACTTTGTTCTGATATAAACACATTTATATTTTAACGTGTTCTGTATAATATTTGGGTAGTACATTTTGTTTGTGATTGGATGCTGGTATACAGAAATATCATAGCTTAAATCGTAAATAATATCGAAGTGATTCGATGAAGTCTGTAGTCATAAACTCAACAATAGCTAATGCACCTGCCCGTTCGGTTACCCAAACAAATGGAGGAGCTCTAGTACCTGACACTAGATCGTAAAGTATGCCAGAGGAACTCCTTAAAAACCGAAGATATCCAATGACAGGCATACATAAGTCTTTGTAATGGATGTGATGAAACACAATCTACAAATAATGCTGGGACCTAACAATGTTGATATACATGAAAACTTCCACGGTTCATAGTTCTGTGTATCGATATTGACTTTAAAATCTTTTTGGCTTAAGCACTGTATTTCCAACCCCAAAACTGGTAAGTTCATAGCTTTACGTAACAGCAGCCTAATTTTATGTGTATGTTAACTAGGACATTGTATAACCGACGACTCAGTTTCATGAACATCAGTAATGAAGCCGTATAAAATGAGTCAAGGGCAAGTGTTTGTGAAAAGATGTTGTTGCTTGATATTTTCTCGGCACATATGATTTATACTATGTCATTCATACTTTCATCGCGCTTTACGTTTTAAATAAATTAGAGTACGTTTCCTAATTTTACATGATTTATTCTGTTTTGTTTGTCGTCATCATCATCATCAGCCTATAATGTTCCCACTGCTGAGACACAGGCCTCCTCTCTATGAGAGCAAGTGGGCTTTAGACCACCACGCGGGCCCAGTGCGGGTTGGTAGATATCACATTCTTCTAAGTTCTAGGACATGCCGTTTTCCTCACGATGTTTTCCTTCACCGTTTTTAAGAGCAGCGGTGATGACGGAGATGAGCGGTGAATAAATTATACAAACCACGGCTTACCCCGCACCGCCCCGGTTTTGTTTGTAAAATGGTTATATTCATATTTAATATACAAATAGTTCGTTTTAGTACCTGTAGTATGTCATGTCTATGACTTGGCTGTCCAACGGTCACACTACTAATCTATAACTGCTTTATTTAAACAATAAAAACACCTCGTAAGTGCCAATCATGTATCAATTTAGCCAATTTGACACACAGTCGACTTTTGAAGATCCATGAGAGTCCATTTCCGAAAAAAGACGAGGATATCGAAATAACTCACGTCTCATTTATCATGTCCTTTCAAGAATATTGTCCGAGAAAATTAGGGGAAATATATGTCAATAGGCTAACCCTCTGTCGCACGATGACAAATCGATAATGGTGCTTGACAAACTTTGAAGTTACGTATTTCTGTGAAGATGCTAATCAACCTGTTGATGTTATAAGGCAATAAGTTTTGGGTTACAAATTTTTTTTTTCTTCTGGTTATATTATTTTGATTAAAACATTCTCAAATAGTATTTTACCGATGAAAAATTTCTAGGTAATACGTGGCAATTAATCGTTTCTGCGTCAATGATTCCACCATGTATATTGAACAATATATTTACGTTGTCTATTTTTGTTAGTAACGTATGGCTAACGTCGTGATTAATTCTAGCAGAATTGTAACTTACGGTGTAAAGTTTAACGTAATTCTACATTGTAAGTATTCGTAGGTGTTTCGTACAAGTAATCGATATGAATTATTCAAATCTAATAGCAGGTATGTTTCACAAATATCCTTCTTCCTAATAACTATTATTATAAATGCGAAAGTTTGTAAGGAACTATGGATGTTTATTACTCTTTCACGCAAAAACTACTGAAAGGATCTGGATGAAAGGCACACAGGGATAGAAAATAGTCTGAAATAACTCATCATAAGATACCCGATAGTACGATCCCGTGGGACAAAAGGACCGAACAAATCGCCAGCGAAGCCGTAGGCATAAGCCAGTGCATAAGTAAACTCACCTCATTTCCCCATTTAAGGAGACCATAACTACAGCTGGCCTACCATGACGTCTTAAAACATTATTGTTTTACTCCTTTTCCAGTGTGGGAAAGAGATGGCGCTAGACTTCCTGCATAGCTCCGTCTCTTTCCCACACTTGAATAAGAGTAAAACAATACTGCCAGCAGAACGCCAACTGCTACGATCCTTACTCATTTTACTCCGTCCACTTGTCTTACAAAATCAAAGTAAATTAACCATAGCCGATGTCAGTGAACATCCCTTCTCTTTTATTATAGTTAGTTATAATAAATGAAGACGTGTCCGTGTAAATGTCACATCGACGTCGGGGACACCGGCTATGGCTGACTGCCCACTGACCCTTAGACCGTCCCTCAGCCCTCCTCGCTAAATCTTACGGAGGATCTAATTTTATAATACAATGCGTTTGTGTTTACCGGAACCCGTGCTAGGGAGGATGGTTGCGTATATTAGGGTTTTACCGAAAGAAGAATATAGTTTTTGCGTAGTAAGGAAAATAGGTTGGAACCTGAAACGTGAAATTAGATCATAATAGGTTTGACTTATAATCAAAAGGTGACAACACAACTTTGGTCTGACTTCTCCCTTGTCTATGGGAGATTAAGAACATTGTTCTTCATTCCCCTATAATTATATTAGTACTGTTTTCTATTTTGTGATAGTGTTGGGGGCTTTTGTAAATTCAGAAGGAACTTTTGCAAAATATTCGATCAGAATTCTTGTATAATAGATGTGCGTCAATGTTCTTAAAACAACAGCGCATTTTAATGCAACTACCTACCTAAATAATCGAATAGTAAAACGTGTACTTTTCATTTCCTTGACCTCTAATAAAACCTGGTAAAAAATACAGTTCCAAGTGCTGCAACACTACTTGAGTCCAATTTAAAAATAAACCACTACAAGAATAATATAGAGAACAGCCTTTTAAGAAAGGTAGCTGGCACATTGTGTATTTTTCTTTGACATCCAGTTTGAGTGAGAGAACCGTAGAGGTGGAAAAGGAAAAGTCTTAAAATAAAACACACTCTAAACGGTTCGGCAGAGGCGTATTGTAATATACAAGGTGTCAGGGACATTGACGCACAAACGTTTACCGCGTATTCAATACTTACAGATACATAATTCTGAACACCCCACATAAAGCAAAGCATTTTTTTTTTTAAATTGACTAAAACTTTATTTAGTCGGTAATTTAAAAAAAAATGCTTTTCCATTTATTTTGACCGTCGATAGATATTGCACTTTTGTAGGAAACAACAGATACCTATTAGTGCTGTTAAAAAAATCAACGACACAGGCATTGTTAAATTGCTAAGAAACTCTTTACAAGGACTGAGGGCATTTATTTTAATGGAGTAAATTATTTTAATAGAGTAATGGGCTAGCTCACCGTCCGTCCGTGTTATGACGACAGGCCGTGCCGTCGGCGCGTTCGTGTTCCACGCGCCCCTCAAGGAAATGTCAGCAAATCGGAAGGGGTCCGAGAGGGCCGATCCCTGCCAGGGCTGCGGGTTGTTCGAAAGAGATACCGTGGCCCTGAAACACAAAGGGCTAAGAAGGAACATGGATGGGTTTTAGTCAGTCAAGTCTGACACTCCCTCCCGCTCCGCCCAGAGCGGGAGAAGTCATTTGACGATTTCACATCCTTAAAAAAAAAGGGCATTTATTTTCATCTGATAAAGGAGGTTCTTCTTTTTAACCTACTTCCAAAAGGCGGATGTTATCAATTCGGATGTTTGGGTTTTTTTTTGTAAGTTCACCAATTTAGAAAAATTTTAAAACTCAAAGTTTTGTTTAACTGTAGAACTTCATAAAAGAAAACCTAAATAACACCTACAGTTACCAGTCTAAGGCGTTTCACAAAAAGTTTTATTTAACAGATTAGTTATGCTTCACACATATTGCGAGGATAAATCTTTTAAAACAAGTTAACTTGTATGTACCGCAGTTGGGTTGTAAAAACTTTTGTTTAGTCTCCCAAAAGGCTTGTCCCAATAAAACTTGCTTACAACTTATATTACTTGATTAATAAGAAAAGTTGTGTGTATGACGGTGTCCTTTAGTACTGTTTCAAGTAGGTGATGTTTTTTTTTTTTTTAAATCAATTCTTTTTGCTTATGTTATAAATGCAAAAGTATAACTTTATCTGTGTCTGTCTGTTTCCTCAACCTTTCCGGTGAACGAATATCGAAAAAATTTAGCAAACGGATAGATCTTGATCTGGATTAGGTTAGGTTATTCCCGGTAATGTGAATAGTTTCCAAACTCCACGCAGTTTAATCCATGAATAAGAGCTAGTAATTCAAAATGGTTTTACGAAAAATGTTCTTGTGGTCACTGACATACCATAATTACGAAGCTCTTATGTTACTATAACTTATCTGAACACTCATCATTGTCCCAACTATAAAGGGGTCGGCTTCCAGCCTAACCTGATGCAGCTGAATATCATGGAGCGACTACCTATCAGATCTCCACAACCCAGTTAGTACTGGGTAATACGATACTCCGTGGTAAGCCAAATGTTTTGAACAGAACAACATATAGGAATCAATTCAATACCAAGTCCTAGTATTCAAATGGGCGCTCAGCAGCTGGGGTGTAATCTCTTCTAGATACGGTAAACAACATGGCGGTCAGGCTTGTCTACTTCACGTACTCCATAGAGCAACCTACACATCATACACTTTATTTCTGGGGCAATCATAAAGGCTTTCTGCGGATTTTGCTTGAAAACATCTTTTGTAGACCACCTGAATGGTTAATTTATTTATAGCGACATATTTTACGGAAAAGTTATGAATGTGGCTTTGTTTTGTCCACGTGTTTACGTATTTTTGATATTTTAATTGTTAAAGGTCCTCATAAGTATGTTGGAGAATAATAAAGGCTTATGTTTAACATAACACCAGATAAAGTAAAAATAACCTTAAAAAACATTTTTATACTGCCTAAAATAGTAAATGATCACCAGAATTAAAAACCTGAAAATCACAGCTCCGAACTAAGGCGTAGTCGACGGAGCCCCGCTACGCGGGGCTCCTATTTCTCTCTGCTGGGTTTAAAGTAACCTAACACGAAGGGGCTGTCGGGGTCTTAGTTCGAACCTAACCTGTCCGAGTCGGGGTGCCCAATATCCCGAGCTCGCTTTGCTCGCACTTGCTTCCTAAGTTCTTCTTGCCACAAAATTTGGTGATCATTTACTATATTTGGTGATCATTTACTATATTTGGTCTTTGAATACAATTTTTTTGGTGTTTAGTTTTTTTTTTTGGGTAACGTAGCTTAGGATCTCAAAGTATTTTTTGGTGCTCATTATATTTAATCCCAATAATAAATGGTACCTGTTTATATATATATATATGTCCCATGGTTTTATTATTATTATATGCGAAGAATTATTAGTTACAGACAAGTGGAAGTAGGTTGGAGAACCTACTTCCACTTGTCTATATTCTTCTTCTTTTATCTAATAATTCTTCTTCTTCTTTATCATCTGGTTAATATCAAACCTGGTGTCAGAGTTCTTTATGCCGGGTTGCACGACATTGGTCAAATCAGATATTCGTCAAATCGGCAATTCGTCAAATTTGATATTGGTCAAAGCTGTAATTCGTCAAATCGTCTTTTTGTCCAATTACGAAATTTGCCAAATATGCCATTGGTCAAGTCATTTGGGTACAATCAACTGTAAAAATAAAAGTACCTCATGATTTTTTTTATTTACTTATTTATTCAATTGATATTTATTTACATATAATTTATACCCAACACAACTGTTTAAAAAAAAATTATGCATGTAATTTTCCATTCATTTTTCATTCAATTTTTTCTATTATTTTTTTCTATTTTGGCATCTTTTATGATGTTAGATGGAGCCTCGACTGCGTAGGTGGTACGATGGCGTTCATTTGCACAAAACCACATGTCCTGAGAAATCCGTTTTTGTCATTGCTCAGTAACAATCGAAACAAATTAAACCTCAGAATACTCAACTACTATTTAATACATTTTAATTATGTAAATAGAAACCTACAGCAGGCGACTTTTCCTTTTGTAAGTTCAGACAAGTAAGTTATGTGAATTCAAAACGCATGTTTTCATCGACAGTACATTGACTGGACCAGTAGCGTATTTGGCAAATTTCGTAATTGGAAAAAAGACGATTTGACGAATTACAGATTTGACCAATATCAAATTTGACGAATTGCCGATTTGACGAATATCTGATTTGACCAATGTCGTGCAACCCCTATGTTCCATCTACGAAGCAAGTGATCCAATGATCACTCAGCAAAATTAGAGGTGCGTGGCTTGAGATCCATGGCTTGGCAGTGGTCACACCACTAGGCTATCACAGTTTTCCCACGATTATTGCATACGTTCTTTTGTTTTGATTTCCGTTTTTCGACTATCGTTCCTTCGGTTCGGTAGGAACTCGAGATCTATAACTTGGCATTAACCATTAGGCCATCACTGCTCACCTAGACAGCAAGCAATGATAGTTGCGTAATCGAATAGTGCATAAGTTTATGAACTTTATGATCTTCTGTTAATTATTCGGGTTCTGCATTTTATCACTCCCGTCGTGTCAGATTGCCTTCCCATTACATTAAGAGAGTGAAGGAAGAGAAGGTGCACTTGTGTTTGCGCGAATACTTGTGGACTATAATATCTCCCTTGTTCTCTTAGGAGCTCGTGTCTAAATAATAACAGCCGCACGGGTCGATCTTTAAGGTTAAGCCGTGCTTGCCGAGGTTGGTCCGTGAATGTGTGACCATAATTACATACCAAGTTTCCTCCGTGCCTCGGAAAACACGTTAAGCCTTTGGTCTCGGCTATCATTTGTAGATCTTTGACAGTCGTTACGAGTAGTCAGAAGCCAAAAGTCTGACATCCAGTCTTACCAAGGGGTATAGTATTACTCAGTTACTGGGTTGTCGAGGTCAGATAGGCAGTCGCCTCATGTAAAATACTGGTACTCAGCTGCATCCGGTTAGACTGGAAGCCGACCCCAAGATAGTTTGGGAAAAGGCTAGGCAGATGGTGTTCTCGAGATTGGCCACCACGCCATAAAATAGCCGATAACTAGGTAAAAATTCTTTACTTAGTTTGGAAGTCAGGCATATCTTTAAAGCAAATCTTTATAGACCTTAAAGGCAAAATTGTATTAGGCTATATGTTACTGAGTCCAATAAACGATTATTAATCAAATAAAACGATCGATAAAACGGTCGATGGTCGACGAATCAGATAAAACGGTCAACAATGTATGAGGACTGTTCTATATACTCACGCTATTTCTGTTTTGTGCAGCATCAGCAGCAGCGGACAGTCAGAACGGCTGGGGCGCGCTGGGCGGGCTTTACGCACTCCTGGCACAGCACGACGCGCTCGGCGGGCATGCGCTCGCGCGCAAGTCCGTGCGCTCGCCCTCTCGCCGCCTGCGCTTCGGCCGCCGCTCCGACCCTGACATGCCTCCCCAAGCTCCTGTAAGTAATAAAGAAAAACATAGAATGTTAAGTTTTAGTTCTTCCAAAAACTTTACAGTTACTCGTTTGAATGCGGCACAAGCCCCAAAAAATATGCACAGGCATCTTTGAGTAACCAAGACACCGCTTTACTTTTTAGATAACTTGATAATATATTTTATTTTTATTTTTTATTTTATTTTTAACATTTTGGGAAAGCTTACAGACTAATGACATTATAATAACAAAAATACATATCTAAATTGCTAATTACAAGCTTCCGCAGATAAAACGAATTGACGACCGGTTATTGTAAAACGGTTCCGTCTCAAATGTTTCCTCGCTTATTAGGGACTTCATGAGTGGCTAAGATTCATTGAAATGTTATTTTAACCATTTAAAACAGAGCTTTAGCAATCAAACAGAAGAAGGTGTTCCGTTCACGCATCCACATGCGTGAACCTTCTTTTGTTCGTAAACGAAAACCTTCTACAATTCTACAAGGTTTAACTCAGGCCCTCTGTTAAAATTATAAGGAACCCAATAATAACCCTGATTGCACATTGCCTGAATTTGTTTATTAATATTTAGTGGAAATTAAATCAGTTATCTAGTGCTTCCAAATCTAATCCTCAATCAAACTCAGGTCAAGGCCAGCAGACACAGCTATCCGTTTGAATGACTCGTATTTAGCAATTGTATTAATTTGAATACATCAGTAATCTGTCGGTAAGCGTTCTGTCGAGCATTCGGCGGCAATCCAATAAAGTCACATCTCCGCCTTGGCGAATTATCTTCATCAGATTCTCATATTTAAATACTTACTTGTTATTAAGTTAGCACGACGACGTTTGCGGTTAGTACTTGTGACATTATATAACTGTTTAATGTTTCAAATATGTAATACTAGTATTTTCCTCATACGATATGATGTAACGAACTTGCTTATTCCTTGATGAAAGGAGTAAACAGATTTATACATTAAAAAAGTAATTAGGGGAAAATGAATTTAATAAATGATGAAATGAAAAATACAATAAATTAGTATAAAAGTGAAGGGCAGGTTAACCGAGAACGTTTTAAATATCTCCGCAAATCTCTGAGCGTGATAGTAACTGAAGACAAACTTGCAGTCGTAGAAAGCTGGCTTGATTAAGATGAGCTTGACCACGACGAACTTGATGCAGGGCGATTTGGTAGGACCCACCAGCAGACACGTACCGCCCAATGCCAGGCTCGTCAGCTCGAAGAGCAGCTTCCAGCAGACAGGTAATGAGCCCCAGTGCCAGGCTCGTCAGTTCGCAAAGCAGCTTCCAGCAGACAGTTAGCAACAGCCACGGCAGCACTAAACGAAGGCCGCTCTTTGACTCCACCAGGCTGTGCTCAAAACTCAAGATATGACAGATCTTGACTCCAAACTAGACTTAGCTGTTTTCTTGATTTTAGACTATACTGATTTCTCGTGTCCAGACTGAACCGACTCTTAACTCCAGACTAGAACCAGGGCATCCGTCAGAAATCCCTTTTATACCCTGATCTTCCGTTTCTTTTCTTCCAATTTTCTTTTTCAGATTCAAAACTGCTGCGCTCTAGTAAGACGCAACCTGCCAGTATTCAAAGCAGCCAGTAGCAATTGGTCAAAAACCTTGCGCATAATATTTTTATAAATATAACTCAGAATATCTTTACACAGCAAATATTCGCAATTAATTATAAAATACAACAATTGAACTAACGAATTGATGATAATAATTTTTAGTAATATATAATCTAAATGAAACCTTCATAGAGAGTTTGGCTGGTAAGAATCAAAAATAAAAGTAAATGACATCTGACAAATTTGAAGTAAACATGTCACAACAAAGGATATAAAGAAAATATTTATAAAAACGAAATGATTGGTAATATGCTAATGTAAAACCAATAAAAGTATGAATATGGATGATAAGTGTGAGTATAGAGTGTCTGTAGTAGGCAGATACTATAATGAATATACGAATTTTAACGAATAGATACGAATTTTCCTCATTTGTTATATAGTCTGTAAATACAGAATATATAACAAATGGTATGTTAATGTTATGTAGTCTGTAAATACAGACTATATAACAAATGAGGAAAATTCGTGAGGAAAGTTTTGAGAATGAATGTGGATGGATATAAGAGTAGAGGAAGACCAAAAGAAACGATGGATGGACTGTATGAAGCATGATATTTTAGCAAGAAAGGAGGTATCTATCTGATGAGATGACAAGAGAGAAGTATGGGCGAAGTAGACATGCTGCGCCGACCCTAAATAAATTAGGATGAGGGCAAGATAATGTTGATAATTAACAGACTATAAAACTAAATAACTTTCTCCATAATATCAACATCGTAGTCGCAAAAAACAATCAGCTGTCCCATACATTTTTAGTCCAGTACGCATTCCAAATACACGCTGTGTAATGAAACTACTATATAAAGTTTACTAGAACGATTTTTATCCTAGTTCCATTTATGTTAAAACGGAGCCGATACCAACTTTAATTGTAAGTGTGCGTTACAGTGCAACTAGTCCAGTTCAAACGCTCATTCCAGTAATGAAAGACATGTAAATGGTGTACAAACACCTTCGTTTGCTTTACAAAACGAGAGTGGGTTGTACAAACAATCTGATCTCTCAGTAGGATGATATTAAACACTTTTTTCTTTCGCACTACAATCCTAATAACTTTATTCCAAGTCTACTTCAGTACTATATTTTTCTTGTAAGAACTAGTAGTACTTACTTATAAACATTCAATAGCTTCAAGACCGACTAAAATAATGTTCAAATTAAATAGTTTCGTCGTTGTTTCCCGCAGATCGAAGAATTCTCCTGTTCCTTAGAAATGTTTTATTGAGTTTTTATAGTCGGATGAAAAATAGCAAAGCAAGTAAGAAAGGGAATATTTAAGGCAAGTAACGTTCCATAGTGCGCGCAGGTCTCCCACAAAACCGCAGCAGTTTTCTGACGGACGCCCTAAGTGTTTCTCGAGTGGATAATGCATTTTAATGTTCACCGTCGACCAGATAATGTTACACACAGCTACCTACACTGAACGACGTAAAAGCTATCTCACAATCCCTTTCACTCAATCTACCAACATTTTAAAACCAAGAACAAAGTCAAGTCAGTCACAAAGTCCCTTAACTTCATTTAACTCAGTCTGCTCATCTTTTACCATCATCTTTTATGATTCTATTATTATACCTTCTATGTTATCTTTTGCACAGATCTTAATTGTTGAGTTGTCCTTAACATACGTCACGGGCATACCTTTCATCTTTTTGGTAAATTATAATCTTAATTTCCTAAGCCAGTGAATGCGCTGAGTAATTCGATTTGTCATATCTGACTTGTTCTGTATTGTCAGTTACCCTACGCTTTGGTATATTATATTATATAATAAAGATATTGACTGATACCTGATTACATTGGATGTTATTGCATTAACGTTTAAGAACCTGTATGTAAGGAAGCGAGTGTTTCAGTATTTTCCGTTACAATGAAAAGTGTTAACATGTATAGCATTTGAAGTAAATATAAGTAGCTTGTAGGATAAGTGGAATGATTATTCAGATACTTAAACCTTTTTTTTTTTGCGGATGGGAAATCATCAAGTGACTTCTCCCGCTCTGGGCGGAGCGGGAGGGAGTGTCAGACTTGACTGACTAAAACCCACCCATGTTCCTTCTTAGCCCTTTGTGTTCCAGGGCCGCGGTATCTCTTTCGAACAACCCGCAGCCCTGATACGTAAACCCTCACTTCACCTTATCGAAATTACTTATTGTAGGTGCAGCAACCACATTGATGGAAGTTACGTAAACAACTCACCCTCACAAGGTTGTTTTTCAAAAAATAAAACTCCGGCGCATCCTTATAAAAATCAAAGCCTTTTCAAGCTTGCAATTTTATTTAACGAGCAAAAATTATATAATCCCTTCATTATGCTAAGTTTACTTAACAAGCGCTGGCGTTAACTTTGTCTCCGTAAACACGTGAACCATGAACCTCTTATAAACAGTAGTTGTTAATCAATATAGCTTGTTTGTGAAGCGCTTTAGTAAATGGGCAGCAAGCGCTTTTCGCTTGATAAAGCTTAAAGCTGAATGAACTAATTTCGTGAAAGGTGAAATGTGTAATAAGTATTCAGAAACTACTGCGTTTGGCGAGCCGTGAATGAACATAATGAAGTTGATGCTCCCACTTGGAAATTAAAATGTTTTAGTAACAAGAATTTGTTTTAGAACTAAATTTTTTTTTAAATATTTTCAGTAGAGAAATCGACTTCTTATTAATATTTTTCATCACACATTACTAGAGGTGCTCGTGGCTAAATAATAACAGCCGCATGAGTCATTCTTTAATGTTAAGCCGTGCTTGCCGAGGTTGGTCCGTGGATGGGTGATCATTATTACGTACCGAGTTTCCCCCGTACCTCGGCAAGCACATTAAGACGTTGGTCCCGGCTGTCATTTGCAGATCTTTGACAATCGTTACGAGTAGTCAGAAGCCAAAAGTCTGACATCCAGTCTTACAAGGGGTATCGTATTACCCAGTAACTGGGTTGTGGAGGTCAGAAAAGCAATCGCGTCATGTAAAATACTGGTACTCAGCTGCATCCGGTTAGACCGGAAGCCGACCCCAAGATAGTTTGAGAAAAAGGCTAGGCAGATGATGATCACTAAGTAGTGATGTGTGATGAAAAATATTTATCTATTTTCCGCAGGTCTGCTCATTGTGTCAGAAGTGGACTTTTCCCTGCAATAGTTTTGAACATGAGGACCTGGGTTCGATTACTTTTTTTTTTTTTTTATGTATGGCATCTCGCAGTTCAGCCTCTGAGGGTGGCTTCTGCTTAACCGGTCAATCCTGTGGATGCCTAGAATTTAAGGCCTCCATCCAGGGCAAATAGTTTCTAAACTAAGCGACAACACGCTAAGGGCACCCCCTGCGGGGTACGGGCCTCGGCTTAGGGCGTCGCTAGGGAAGGGCAGCAAGGGGACTGGCTGGATCTGAGTGATTTCATTATTTAGGGGCTGATTTATAACTACAGGGTCAGCATCGCGGGCCCCGGGCGGGCAAATTGTTATTGGGCTTTTTCCTTCAAGAATTTCTCAGTAGCTGCCACGGAGTCTGGATTTGTGCCATGTTGATGGCAATCATCATCATCATCATCAGCCTATATTGTTCCCACTGCTGGGACGCAGGCCTCCTCTCTATGAGAGGGAATGGGCTGTAATCCACCACGCGGTCCCAGTGCGGGTTGGTAGATGTCACATGTCTTCGAATTTTTAGTTCTAGGACATGCCGGTTTCCTCACGATGTTTTCCTTCACCGTTTTGAGAGCAGCGGTGATGAAATAAATTACACAAAGTAATGCGCCTGCCTGGGTTCGAACCTACGACTTACTGCTCGTAAGTCGGGGCTGCTACCACTGGGCCACCACTGCTCTTGGGCCACCACTGCTCTGGATGGCAATCAGCTCGCCCTCTATTACATTGGACTTGAAACATAACTGGCGAAATGTGGGTGTACTATTAGGTACATCTCTGCCTAACCCTAGATGATAACAGGCGTGATGTTATGTTAGTTTCATTAGAAAATACACACAGCTAGAAAAACCTAAAAAAAAACTAGCCACTAGCTTACGTCACACATGATCGTACGCTTCATTTCACCCCCAAAGCATTTGTATAACTCGATTTTGTGAACTTAAACACCCTTTCATCCCTAATTTTATGAAACCTCGTCTTATCCCTCGCTCCATTAGATCCTCATATACGTATAGCCAGGTACCAGTTGATAGTTTTGCCCTTTAATATTAAAACAACTATAATATTAACGATAAAATAACACAGTTCACTAGACTTTCGTGTTTTACGTCGCTTTATAATTTATATAGGTGAGTCATTTTGTCGTTAGTGTCCACCAAAATATAGGTAAGTTAGTAAGAAACAGTATTAAAGATTTACATATAATGGTGAAAGCTATGCTTCCCACCTGTGTACTTTGAAGGTATTTAGGCAGTTTACCTAATAGGTCCAAAATTCTTACCTTTTCCTTCAACATTGAAGATTTCCGACGGCGGGAAAGTTTCAACTTTGGGGTGCCGAAAGTAAATTATCATGAAGACTATTTTATAAGTACCTGTTTGTCTTTGGGTTTCTCGGTTAGGGTTCCTTGTTGAAAAGAGGCTGGGTTTGGTAGCTGTGTAACTAGATATTGGAACTTGGACCTTGGAGGTTAAGATTTTAGAAATTATAGCTCCAAGCTTCGTCAAAGGTAGAAAATCTGTGAATGTTATCCTAACTAATATTTTAAATGCGAAAGCAAGTTTGTTTGTTACGCTTTCACACGATAACTACTCAACCGATCATCATGAAACTTTGTACACTTATTTTTGGAGGTATTAGAAGTAACATAGGCTATATATTATCACGCTACGACCAATAGGAGCGGAGCAGCAACGAAAATGTTGCGGAAACGGGGAAAATGTGACGGAGACGAAGTTGCGTGGGACAGCTAGTTTTAAATACATAGACTGCCTCGTTGGTGTAGTGGTCGCAAGCGCGACTGCTGTGCATAAGGTCCTGGGTTCTATTCCCAGGTTGGGCAAAGTGTTATTGGGTTTTTCCATCAGCAATTTCTCTGTAGCAGCCACGGAGTCTGAATTTGTGGCCGTCGCCCATTATTACATGGGACTTAAACGTGGGTGGGTGTACTAATAGTTACACCTCTGCTTAACCTTTCGGGGATTGCAGGCGCGATGTTATGTAATTTTAAATTTCAAAATAGCTTGACTTCATTAATGACAGACCTTCCTCATTACTGCAGTTCACAACGAGTTTTTCTTTGATCATTGTTGACGTTCTTTTGTTTTGATTTCGGTTTTTCAACTATTGTTTTCTTGGGTCCGTGGCTTAGACACCCAGTGGTCGAGGCAATTACTGTGGCCGACGCCCCCGATTCGGTTAATTTCTTTTTTTTCTTTTTTGTGCTTTTTCACTTAGTGCAGTAAATGAGAAAAGCGGTTTTGTTTTTCGGCTTCTCGCCGTTTCCTAAATAGAGATAGTTCTACATGTACTACTGTGTGGTTACTGCCTAACCTAGTGTCAGAGATTTTATGCCCCCATGGTCCCTTACTTGTCTTTACATGCCGTCGAAAAATATCTCTCAGCCATGCTGGTTTCCGTACGATATTTTCCTTCACCGAATCAAGGGATACACTACGCACATGAATCCTGTCCGGTTGAGTTTCAATTTAAGCATATAAACCCCATAGCAGTTATTAAAGCTTTTAAGGAAATCAAAGTCAAATTAACCGAAGATTTATGGGGAATGTCTATTAAAGTGTGTCAAGCTATTATTGACACTATAGCACCGTACTTAGCCTTAATATTTAATTTGTGTGTGGACCAAGGAGTCTTCCCGGACCTAATGAAATACAGCAAGGTAATACCACTTTTCAAATCTGGGGACAGTAAAGATACCAATAACTATAGACCCGTATCCGTGTTGCCGGTTTTCAGCAAGTTGTTTGAAAAGGTGATGCTTAATCAAATGCTCACCCACTTTAACACCAATAAAATCTTACATGAGAAACAGTACGGTTTCACCAAAGGACGTTGTACCACTGACGCCGGTGTCACTTTATTAAAACACTTATATACCGCGTGGGAAGAGGCACAAGATGCCATAGGAATCTTCTGTGACCTCTCGAAAGCATTTGATTGCGTAAATCACCAAACATTGCTCTTGAAACTTGAGCATTACGGTTTAGGTAAACTTGCGCTCAGTTTAGTAAGATCGTATTTGAATGATAGACAGCAGCAAGTACAAGTAAATGGTGTAAATTCGATGGGTTTAAAAGTAAAAATGGGTGTACCACAAGGTTCGATATTGGGTCCTTTCCTCTTTTTAGTATATATTAATGACCTACCCCATTTATTTAAAAACCAACCACAAATGGTGTTGTTTGCTGACGATACTTCTTTAATATTTAGGATAAGCAGACGTGCCACAAATCTTGACGACGTAAATAACGCTCTTATGCAGATTCATAAATGGTTTACCGCTAATAATTTAGTATTAAATGGGAAAAAAACTAAGTGCATAAGATTTTCTCTACCAAATGTCAAATGTAGTGACTGTGACATAGTATTGAATCAAGAGAAACTTGAATTTGTCGATGAAACTGTTTTCTTGGGGATCACGCTCGACTCAAGGCTACAATGGGGTCCTCATTTAACATCTCTTGCAGGACGGCTGAGTTCAGCAGCATATGCTGTCAGAAAAATCCGTCAATTTACTGATGTAGATACCGCGAGGATAGTGTATTTTAGTTATTTTCATAGTATTATGTCATACGGTATTTTACTATGGGGACGGGCTGCAGACATCGAGTCTATATTTATTCTGCAGAAAAGAGCTATCAGAGCCATATATAATCTACGTAGGCGCGATTCTCTAAGAGAACTGTTTAAGGA
This sequence comes from Cerastis leucographa, assembly GCA_963082945.1. NCBI lineage: Eukaryota > Metazoa > Arthropoda > Insecta > Lepidoptera > Noctuidae > Cerastis > Cerastis leucographa. Next base: position 10,103,414 of record OY720356.1, on the reverse strand, counting down.
AATTAACATCATGACGGTACCTTGTCAATACATCTATGAAAACATCATGTACGTTAGGAAAAATCTGCATTTATTTAGTAGAAGAGGTGACCGGCACCACTATAATACTAGAAACAGGGACCAACTAGTTCAGCCAGGTTTCAGGTTAGCTAAAGTAGACTCATCTTTCATGGGGTATTGTTTAAAATGTTACAATAAAATACCTCCCCCCATTCTGCAACTGAATGAAACGAAATTTAAATCTTGCATAAAACGCACACTATGTAGGCAAGCATATTATAAGTTGGGGGATTATATTGATGATAAAAATGCTTGGCTCAATGCTGGTCCTGCTCCACAACCATAGGGGCAATCGGAATCATCTGAATTACAAAGTGAAGTTATTGTGAAAGCTGCAGAAGATTGTAAAAATATATTTGCATTGTATAGGTTCAATCTCTTAGTATTATATAATTGCATAGCACATGTGTGAGTACTATGTACTGTAAAGCCACCACTTAATGAGTACCTACATCTTTCATTGACGCGAAATTACCCTGGTGGTTGAGTAAATGTCATGCTCACTTAAATGTCACGCTGATGGTGGCGGGTGTGTCGGGTCGTTTAGTTCCCTTCAAAATGGTTGAGTTGAATGATGGCTGATACATGCGTCATGTTCGTGAACGGGCGCTGTCAGTTGTGACTGGTCATCTCTTAGCTGCCACGGTTTATTTTAATTACTTTATTTTTAATTACTGATTTAATCTTTTACTCTGGACGCTCTTAACTTGCCAGTATTTCTACATTGTTCTCACATATTTGTAATTCTTAACATGAATGATGTAACCAAGATTTTGTAACATATTTTGATTTAAAAGAGTGTCCATGGAGTTTCTTGCCCGTTCTTCTCCATAGAGATCTACGCTACGGAATGGGCAACTACAGTACTTTCATAAGTTATTATGCCTTGTGACTGGGACTGTAGCTTCGCGTTTTATTTTGTTTTTTTTTGACTTTCAAAAGTGCCTGTAATGGTCTAATTGAAATAAATGCTTTGACTTTGACTTTGACTTTGAATCCGGAAAATCAGGATATCTTATGGACCGTGATAGTTAGCCAGTTGAAATTTCTACAAATTATGTATTTCTGTTGTTGCTACAACAACAAATACTAAAAACAGAATAAAATAAATATTTAAGGGGGCTCCCATACAAAAAAGATAATTTTTTTTGCTCGTTTTTATAAATAATGGTACGGAACCCTTCGTGCGCAACTCCGACTCGCACTTGGTCAGTTCTTTAAAATATAGTTTTCTCGCGTTTTCCTAAATAGGAATAGTTCTAAATGCGCCAGCCCTAGGTATCATACTAAACTGACCATTGTTTCAGCTGGACGAGATGAACGAGCTCCTCTCCCTCCGCGAGGTTCGTACCCCCGTGCGTCTGCGTTTCGGCCGCCGCTCTGAAGAACGTGCTGTTCCCCATATCTTCCCCCAGGAGGTAACTATTAATTACGCGGCATGTCTATCAAGTATAAGAGAGTAAAAGTTTGAGAAGACAAAAGACATGAAGTACCGACAATAGACGGGTCACCACGAACAAAATCTTAATCTACTTGAAAGACCCAACTGGGTACTGTATATACACACGTCGTCACATTAAGTTACGCATTTCGAGTATAACAAATTCTTGTTATGAGTAGATTTCCCGTACAATAAGATATCCGCATAAACGTTTTGTAAAGCTAGATTAGTCGTCTTCCGTACAAATATAACGTGTCAATGTGCTTTATGTTATGACTTATGGAATCACAGTTTTCTTTAACATTTCTTCTGAAACCTCGGTATAGTATGGGTAATTGTTTCATGTCGAACATGGGTATTGTGATTTATTGGCTGTAATGTCTTAGTGAACCTTATATCAACGTTGGTAACCCTTAAAATCCTTTGTCAACACAGCCTAGATATTTTACTACTGCTTTGAGCAATAACATACAACATACATTAGGACCCTTTATGTTACCCCACAAATAAAATTTAATACGAACTCATAGCACCCTATATAAAGCCTCGTAAAACTATAAATATCTTGTGAAGAGACGTATCTACTCGAAGATACTATTGATACGACATCGTAAAACCCTTGATGCCGTGTAAACCCGTGTAATGAACTTATTTCACCTAACAAGCCACTATAAGATCTTTTACGACAATTGACCAGCTTTATGTCTGATCTTTTTTGTAAAACAATCAGATGATGCCATTATTTGGAGAGCTTTATTTTATTTTTTTAAATAATTACAACAAGATTAACAGATTTAAAATAAACAGTGTCATGCAATTTTACAACATCCATCAAAATAAAACTAAATAATAAAATAACACCTTGCTGTCACGAATTACACAAGCCGTATTGTGTTGGCCAAAAACATCCACCCAACCTATAATTAAATATATTAATTGGCTAAAAATTATTAACGTCACGTCATGACAATAAACAGTTCATAATTTGAAAATGCGTAATGTAGGACGACGAATTCTGGGAAATGCGTTATATTTTTTATTCGACAGTACGTCTACCATGAGTTGTCATAGTTAGGTCGCTTGACGTAACTGCAATAGTTCCGTCAATACGCAAATACTATAGTTAGCTTTTTCAATGGTACGATGAGCTGTGTTGGTGCTTACTACCAAATTCTAAGCAAATGAACCCCAAACTTGCAGTCGCTGTAGTATAGTTTACTACACGGTGACGTAGGATAGATAACTATAGTGACTCATACTGCGCATTTTAGTACCCAACTATCCGCTAGAGGCGCTGTAAAAGTTTTCATACATTTTTTTAACTACAGACGCTAGCGAGTATAGATTGTTAAAACTCATGGTAGACGTACAGGTAAACAATGGTCTAATTCAATCAATCAAACGTTACCCAAAAGGGTGAGGCATAATATGGTGTTAATATTTGTGCACCGCAGTCCCCGGGCACTTCCGACCTGTCAATTATTGAGTTATGTTATTTGTTCAATAATGTTACTGAAAATAACCGAACTATTTATCAGTGATGCTGCGGCATGACTAAACCCTTCACTGCTGTGAAGGTTTGGCTTTAATTGAACATCTTCAACCGTTAACTTGATAGATGCTTTTCTATTCTGACAGTACGATTCCTAAAGCGACTTTAATCACAAACAGTCTACTGTCATTGTCATTGTACTGTCAATGTCTACAATGACCGACCGCACGACAAGACTGTTTTCTATGTCACCCTACTTTCTAAGTGAAAACGGTTTTCATGCGGAAGTGGTTTCGGAATTGTACCTTTATTTTGATTGGAATACCACCTTACTTAGTTACCTATGTGTATAATAAATGAATTAAAGTTTTTAACACAGGAACAAGAACGCTCCGTGCGGGCACCATCCATCCGTCTGCGGTTCGGTCGCCGATCGGACAACAACATGTTCTTACTCCCCTACGAAGTACGTACCCTACAATAATTAAACAGTTAATTACCAACTCCTAAAGAGACTTTTAAAGTTCTGAACATTGTGGTATTTAAATAAAATTATAAATTCAAAATGATTGTGGTCCACAATTTCAAATGTTAAGTTAAGGCAAATATGCTAACACAAAGTGTTTCACGACTTATTCTGGTTGTCTAATTACGAAAAACCTAATTTAAATTATATAAGTAATTTTAACTGAATTTAAACTTGATTTATATCTAGGTACTAAGGTTTTAATATGTAAATGTAACACACTATTTCACACATTAAGACATTTTCTTCATGTATTTTGTATGCCCCTAGAGTTGCAGAGTATCGAATTAAACGTTGCTACATGTTATGCGGGTCAAGAAGTAACACAAACGTTTCTCCAGACAGACATAAACTTCCGAGAACTGTTCAGACACCGTGCATTACTAATGCTGTATAAATTGTGTTACAGTCGGCTCTGCCCCAGGAAGTTAAAGCCAACGGCTCCGTGGAAGACGACAGACAACAGGAATAAACACGCAACATATCCGTATACCAGCTATCTACATACAAATATTACCCGCCCCCGTCAAACTTTTATTATCAACTCTCTATTACGGACAATACGTCGCACCGTACATAAGTGTCATATTAAACAAAATACAATCGATTTTTAGATGTTATTCAACTTAGTTATAAGCTATGTGTACATAACAATCAATTAGTACCTTGTATGTTGTTAATCAAAATGTTATTCGTCAATATATATGTATTCCTATCAGCATTCCTATCCGGTTCTATTCGAATTAGATAAAAAATAGCTTTCCACATGATAATTAGCTAAAGTGTTATTAAATGTTATAGATATCAATGATATTCTAATCAATACACGTAAGACTGTCGCTTTATTTTGATCTCTATTTCCATTAAGATATATTATGTATATTATAAAAAACTTGCCGCGGAGAGTTGTACATTTTTAGAGCTGGGCAAATGTGAAACTACTTCGCTTCTCGTAGGTACTACTTGATTTAATCTCTTGGTAACTAACAGAACAGTAAAACCGTAGTTCAATTTTAGATCATCATGAAAATACATTATTTATTACATTAAGTGTAGTGAAACTATGTTTAGTTTTGTATGAATATTATAGTGCAATTGATGAGTTGAAAAATAAAATATTTCCAAGGGATATTGTGTTGTTTTATTGTGTTTTTACCCAGAAAGCCATTTAGATTTTACAAAAAAAAAGTCTCGATAGAAAGCTGTCCAGAAAACCACAATAATATGTACTGTGGTAAAAATACAAACACCAGAAAAACATACGAATATCAATAATTTTCACAGTTTTCTGAGAGAGTTCTTACTAGCAGCTTGTGATCTCGCAAATGATGTCGGATGCAGGTAGACAAGTAACAAAAACACACTGGGTAAGGATTTAGACTCGAAGAGTGAGAGCCTCATTATTTGCTAGTAGCATTGTTCGGCTACAAAGAAATATCTGTGCTCCTAGCCTAGGTTTCCCGCCAAGGTACAAGATTGGCACTTTGTAGATATACAAGTTCCACATTCAACTTAAGTTCAAAGTTCTACCTTTTCATCTCTAAGATAAGCTAAAACTGTGCTATGAATGTTATGTGATATCACCGAAATGGATTGTTTGATTTTCATAGTGTAACCGAGCAAAGCTTTTGTGGAAAATAGTACAACGAAGCTAATATGCAAGCGTAATATGCAGTTTCATAGCATACCCGCTAAGCTTCACTTCTTAGCTTCTATGGATATAGGCACACAGTTTGGAAGCTTAGCTGTGAAACGTTCCCCTCATCTCTCGAGGAAACGCAGCCTTAGTTAGGTATTTTGTTAAACAATTACTTGCTTACTTGCTTCGCGTGCAGGGTTTTTAGTTAGTTTAACAGAAACACAACACTTTTAGAAAGCAGTATCAATTTTACTGTAAACATTTTCGTTCTACGCTAATGACTCTCCACTAACACAATTTAGTGCTTGATTTTGGGGACAACCTATTAAACCATGTGATAAGCAGAAAATACACAATTCCAAATTCTTAACTGTAGTTAATATCGCTATTAGTCTAACAGTTATCCTTATCAGTTATTTATTCATCATCATCAGCCTATAATTTTCCCACTGGTGGAACACAGGCCTCCTCTCTATGAGAGGGAGTGGGCTGTAATTCACCACGCGGGCCCAGTGCGGGTTGGTAGAAGTCACATGTCTTCGAATTTTTAATTCTAGGACATGCCGGTTTCCTCACGATGTTTTCCTTCACCGTTTTTGAGGGCAGCGGTGATGAAATAAATTACACAAAGTAATGCACCTGCCTGAGACCCACGGCTTACTGCTCGTACAACACGTACACTGAGCCTCCGCTGCTCTTCAGTTATTTATTACCAAGAATATATTAATAACTTCTCATTGAAAATTATTCTATGTTAGGTATTGAGTGTAGCCTATAGCACCCCTTGTTTGAAAAGAAAAGAAAAGATAAAGATTTGAGAATTAAGATATTGTGTGAATCAAAACGTAAGGCGTCTAGGTTGCTGTCCAAATTTGTTCATCACCTTGTCAATAAAGTGTTGGTGTCCTCCTCCACTCTTTTCCTGTGAACGCTGAGCATGCACGGGCCGCTTAGCCTCGTGTCTCCCATCGTCAGGGCCGTAGGCAGGGAGAGCGTTACTATTAAGAAACTCCTATTCTGGTTTCTGTATGTAAGAAAAAAAATTACCTAATTTATCCGAGAATATCCTGATACATTAAAGCGCGCTCAGACACCTTATGTCCATTGCGTTAATAAGCTTTTCTTTCTAGGTTAAATATACAGAATTAGCCGTATTTCTATTCTAAAGGACAAAAGAAAACCTATCAAATTCGAGGTGGTTGCCAAAATTTTTAATTCAGAATCTTTAATCCATTTTTTTTCGTTTGATCGACATTTCTGTATAGACCGACAAAGTCAGTTAATTTCGAGCTGTTTTCTTGGAACTGAAGATACACTTCACTGGAAAAAAGCCTATGTATGCACTCGACATGAATTCACAGTTTCTGGACTATAGTAGTAGTATGCCCCAGCTATCATACAGTTACCGGCAACTAATGGAAGCCGCAAAAAGTGATTAAGGGACTGTGGCATTGCTGGGCAGACGGATTCTGAGGATGCCAATTACAATACAAACGCATATATTCGCCAAATAAGCGTTAACTGCAGTAAAAGGTACTCTTCTTCTGTTTTACTGCGTTGGAATAAGATAGAACGATTAAGTCAATTTTCATTGAGCAACAAAAGGTTTTAATGATTTTTAAAACAATAGATGTATGCTCGGCCTAGTCATCTAGGGTGCACTTGGTAACAAGGTAGACTAGTTTATAAAGTATGAAAAGCAAAATACAAACATAAACCTTTTCCCAGGGGGTAAGTATAAAATACAGCACACCACCGGCTACGATTCTTATATAAAGTCCTGCTAGATATACCTTCACAAATGAAAAATCTTTTAAAGTGTAGGTGTACCTGAATTATCATGAAATAAAAAACTTTACCCACAGATATTCGGTGTTTTATTTTCCCTGATAATGTCTTGGCCATTAATCATAACTCTTTATCGCGGAGAAACAAAAATGCTTTGTAGGCAGAAAGGTGACGTAACGCAAGTTTAGAAAAGCGGGAGAGTAAAGATAATAATTTTAGTATAACGATCATCTTACTTGATTACTTACTATTATAAATGTGAAAGTTTGTGATGTTACTCTTTCACGCACTAACGGATAAACGGATTATGATGAAATTTTGGCACACAGATAGTTAATAACCTGGATAAACACAGGGTCTTTTATCCCGGTATCTACTACTTTCCCATAGGATTGATTTCGATATACAGTGTGTTAGTTTAAACGAGGGACATATTCAAACCCATAATAGTACATGCTAACATGATACTAATAAAAATATAAACAAAAAAAAAACACTGATAAATAACAGACAGAACCATACCAAAATTTTCGCAAATGTCACGCAACGTGTATACACCTTTGCGCTAGCGACTTAATACTATCGCAGAACACGTGAGCGGGTCAATGACTCTTAGGTATAATCCATTTTCCCTTCATACTTTAAACTTACCTGGCTTAGGACAGTCCAAAATATCTAGGCACTAAACAAAACATTAAAAATTCTTCTATATACGTTATAGGTTTTTTACATATTTGGGACGAGAATCGAATACTGAATACCCTCCCTCAATATGTCCCTCGTTTAACCTAACATACTGTATACGAGGGCCGCGGGCAGTAGCAAAAAATAAGGGAAATATAACCGGTGGGTACAATTTTCCAGGATGTTTTTGAGTGAAGTCTGTCTGAAGTCACTGAGCGTTTGTTTTGAGTTGGCGTTAAGGCTGCGTACTGAGATCACGAGTAGCATTCCGTAGCCGCTACGTAGGCTTCTCTAAGGCTACGAACTAATAGCGAGTAGCTAGAGCATAGCGAGACTACACGCTAGCTCGATACGACTACTTCCCACTTGGTAACTTTCACGTATGGCGACGGCGCCAAACGCGATTAGTAACTTTTCTTATTGTATTTCTTGTTTTTGTTAAAAGGATTACAAAAACATGTTGAGATTAGAAGATATAGAAAAAAAGGTTTTAGTCAGAAGACTAAAATTACCAATGATATCCTAACTAATACTATAAATGTATAAGTGAGTTTGTTTTATTACGCCTTAATAGCGGAACTAAACTTATTTTTAGGAGACAGATAGACTATGACCTGGATAAAAATATGAGATATTCGTGGAATATCTCCCGAGTCCCAACATACTTGTGAATTCTCGGGCAAAAGCTTAATTGAAAATGACAATTTTTCATTAAAATATCTCCCTCACAATTTTTTACACTGTCTCGTCGTCTACGCGACGTCAACTCCTTCACTGGATGTAAACGCTCAATGCGAAAGCACCCTTAAAGGTAACGAACCTCTTGATAAGTAAGTAGTTACATAGCATTAGGGATCCCCTCTATGAAGGGGTAAGGAACCCTCGAGTGTTGCTGAGACTCGGCCATTGTGTTTAAAAGCCTCGATTAACATAAATTACGAGACACCAATGAGTTCGTCCGCTTATCTTTTAGGATTATAGTTTATTGTTGCTTTGACCTTAGTTGGGCGCCATGATAACTTTCCTTGGCCGATGCTTTATTTAAAGTTAAAATTCGTCAGGAAAAAGCAAAGCGCAGTGGTAAACTGATTTCTATGTAAAAATAAGAAAACGGTTTCATAAATGGTGACATTACCAAAAGACAAAAGTTATCATTATCAGATGGTCCCGCGCACCTGTCCGTATCGTTCGCGTCTTGTTTTGACAGTATTTTTGTTCCGCACTCACCGCACGCGCCTTATGCGCCGAATTTGGTGGAATCCGTATACCCACAGCTTTCTAATAAAGTGCATGTCGTTTGGCGCTGATAGGGGCGCGACGTTGCTTACCAACTTTTTCATATAGATACCTAAAGATATATAAAATGAGATGACTGCGGTGCGTACGGCTCCTGCGGTACGTCTAGTACGTGGCCACCATAACATAGTTGCACCACTCGTGTCGCCCTAATCTTTCATAGCAATTGGGCAGTCGCCTTTGGAACTTTACCTACCTTTAGGCTATTTAACAGTTTCACACCCATCTTTAAACAATATTTTGTACATTTTATTCCCAATACCTTTTTAAAATGCGATGCCGACGACGTCACGTACAGTCAATAACAAAAGTCAATGAGTATTGCGGAGTTTTAAAGTCAATCATCATTTTAGATATTTTTATTCAGAAGGCGAACAAAAAGCCAATACAATAATTTTATTTAAATACGATGAATAGGTTCTTCAAAGCTAAAATAAATGATTAAGGAACTGTTGACCGAACTCTATCGTCGTCGTTTTACAAAATATTGTAAGTACTTACCTACCTTTCACACTTTTGAGGCATGTAGGTACTTAATTTAATCGAGGGACATATTGAGGGAGGGTATTCAGTATTCGATTCTCGTCCCAAATATGTAAAAAACCTATAACGTATATAGAAGAATTTTTAATGTTTTGTTTAGTGCCTAGATATTTTGGACTGTCCTAATTTAAAGTATGAAGGGAAAATGGATTATACCTAAGAGTCATTGACCCGCTCACATGTTCTGCGATAGTATTAAGTCGCTAGCGCAAGGGTGTATACACGTTGCGTGACATTTGCGAAAATTTTGGTACGGTTCTGTCTGTTATTTATCAGTGTTTTTTTTTTGTTTATATTTTTATTAGTATCATGTTAGCATGTACTATTATTGGTTTGAATATGTCCCTCGTTTAAACTAACATACTGTATTTTACATTAATTCCCATGACCGACTGAAGGTTCGGTTACGGTTTCGGCCAAACAATCTAGATTCGGCCGCAACATCGGCCTTACCGACAGTCGGTATTCGTGAATTGTCGTGCGTCATTCGGCTAACTTCGGATGACTTCGTCTTGTGATAGCCATCGGAGCTCGCCGTTGTTCTCGACTTCAAGCATGTTTCTACAACACGATGTGTGCGTATGTAAAAAAAAGCTAGATGTTAACATGCAATGAAAAATGTGTTAAAAAAGTTTAAATTGCGGTTTCGGCCGAAACTGGGACCAGGGGGTCTACTCTCTAAGCACGAAATCCGTAGTTTCAGCCGAAGTTACGGTTGTTTCCTACTCCGTATCACTTACGGACATAAGATTCGTTACGGGTCCGAACTAAAAATGAATGACAACACAATTGGACAGTTGCCCTGACTCGCGATGTGTTTTCAAAACTCATGAATCCGAAAATATTAGGGAGTAGTGTTCATTTTGAAGTATAAAGCTGTTTACGGACGGACCCGTATTTTCGTTGACGGACTTAGAGAGTAGACCCCCAGGGCCGAAGGTTCGGTTACGATTCGATTTTGGCTGAAAATCCTGTTGCGGTCGACCACTACTTTATTCAATCCAAATGAATTACTTACTAGAAAGTGTGGATAAAATAATTAACCGGGAATGCATGCAATGAATCTAACACTCAGTTTTAATAAAAACAAAGACAATTGACTAGGAGCTAGAGATTGACTAGAGTAGAAAATCGGGATTGAAACGTCCGATAGCTAGGCTATTACGGACGTCCGGTCCATCAGATGCGAGAAGGGAATGAATCCATGCCAGTCAACGAACGAATACGAAAGAGTATCCACACTCTACGACGGACACAACTTGAAAATAAATGAGCGAACAGGAAAATAGTTTGAGAACAAAATGTCAAGTATTACAACAACAAAAACGATTCTCTACGTAATAAACATAAGGTACAATGTTATGGAATAAGATGGAATAATATGGTGGATCAGAAATAATAATTGGAGAGGCTTATGTCTAGCGGTTTTAGAAACAACTGATGATAATTAGATTTACATAAGTAACCAATTAGCTCTTTTGAATAAAATCTGTGGTGTTTTTAAAAAATTCTAATTAGTGAATTTAAAAAAAAAAAATTACTTATTACAATCTATCTAATTCGTCAACGGCTTTGTTGTAGTAAGAACAACAAAATCAAAATTTCACATAGGCATACATGGGCAGTGCACTCATAAAACGTCGAGAAACGGGAGAAGAACGGTACGGGTTGGTCGTTTCCAATGGAGCAACCTGCAAAAGTCTTCATGGTTACTCTACACCAACCATAAAGGGTCATCTTTAAGGTAAGTGTTTCGTAAGAATTCATAAGAATGGTTCATCTGGTAATCTAATGTTGAAGATTAAAATCAAGACAAGTCTGTATATTAGTTACTAAGTAAGTAGTCTCTAGAAACATGCACAAACATAAAAAATCGAAACTAGGCCACACTAGCGAATGTTTGCATTTAGTTAGTGGGTTATTTAAGCAATCATTCCGCATCTGTGTTATTTCTTTCGAAGTAGTGTTACAGATCAAAATAAAACGAAATGAAGCGGAGCTTTTATGTGAACGTGGTAAAGTTTTGCCATTAAAACCTTGTGAATTCAGTTTTTATTACATTTTTATGAAAACGTGACTGCTGAAATGACGAGTAATAGGGAAGTATGGAAGAAGAAGATGCTGCGACGACCTCAAATATATTTGGGATCTGGACAGGAGAATGTTGACGTTGGCGGTGCCACCTCGAAAACTATGATTTTTGTTATTTAACTTAACTTATTTTAAATTTTTAAAACATTATACATGATTAACTATTTTCGGACTTCTGATATTCGTTTACTAGCTCGTGGTTTTGACTTATCGATTTAAACATAGATTTAACTAATAGTAGGTACACCCATGTTTCTCCAGAAAAGTCTGATGTAATAAATAATATTTAATAATTAACTTAAATTTTAACTATACTTACGTACATCACAATCAGTTAAGAGCTTGAACGTCAGTGCCATCGAATGGCAAGTGACATTCAAATTCCATGTACTACAACAAACCCTAGATCTAGACAATACTCTAAACGACATTACGCAATACTCCAACGTCTTGCAAGTATAGGTATCGACAGCATTTGAAGTGAGTTTGCAAGCTATCGCAGCAGGATCACCTGCAGATAATATCTTGGACGGAAGAACACTTGTCAATGTGTCACGAACACGCCCCCTTCATCTTCTATTCGATAAGGGTGATATTACCTGATAGTTTATTTATTTATATATTGAATGCACAATGTACACAATCTTAGTTTAAAGCTGGGCTTAAAACTAGAGAGTACATGACCTTATTAGGGCGTAGCAAAATAACTTAAAACTAATAATATAGAAAACAGTAACTTTTATCTAATATCTCATTTTTTCTTTTATATAGTGGGTTTTGCAGCAATCTCTAGGTTTTATTTGAAATAAGTAATATTCGTAAACATTTCTTTTGTGTAATAAATAAATCATTCGCATTTACACTGTGCCCCCACATGATGATACCTTAGTATGCATAGTGCGTAGTATGCAGAGAGGGCACAGTGATTTTTTGTATTTGCTTTTAGCACATTAATCCTTACGTCCATAAGTAAATTGTGGCAGTTTTATTTTAGTTTTTTCCCATTTAAAGGAGAGTCAATAGTGTAATACCTAATAATTTGAAATCTTCAACTTCTTCAATTTGGATTGGGTTTATTATAATTTTTATGTTTGTTTTTGAAGGGTTTAAATGATGATAATGATTTTGTTAATGATGATGAATATGATATAATTTAAATTTTTTGTTGTTTACTTCAAGATTTTAGTGTTTTGTTCGCAGCTCTGAAAATATTAATTATGTTGTTGCTGACAATTAAACCGATGAAATAAGCAGTGTTGTTTATAGACGCCTAAACGGATTCTAATTTTAATAAGTGTTTATTTCAAGCACTCAACTGTCTGTTTCTAAAGTTTGAAGACAGATTCGAGTAAACAACGTTATGTTTTGAGTTTTATAACAAAGATCAAATTATGTGGGAGCATCGAGCTTCTGTATATATGTAGAATTTGTAGTAGTTGCAGTTTTGTACAATATGTAGTGAACCTATTTTTGCCACGAAACGGTGCATCAGATTTCTTTAAAGTGTACGTGATTCTCAATGTTTACGTGGAACAGTTTTTAGCATCACGCAGCGTTTACGTGGCAGCCATGTTGAATTTTTATTTTAACAAAAACTTTATTATTTCTGCAAAAGGAACAGTTTTTAGTTATAATAAGCAAGGCTTTAAATAGTGGTTAATTTCAGAAACTACCGCGTGAATACATGCTGCCAGGTCCAAAAAGCTATATCCATTTCATGGTCTGCCTATCGAAATCTGTTCAGTTCTTTAGACGTAAAAAGTTTTTATTACTAATAATTAATAGAAATATGGATAGTTTGGATTAATTTATTTAACATGTTACAATTTCATAAGCTTTGTAAAGTAACATGAACTCTAATATTATACTGTGTGCTACTCCTAACCTACTGTTATGACTAAGTTACCATTAAAACTGAAGTGTTTAGCAACATTAAACTGTCACTGCTCATTATAAGTTAAAACCGGGGATATTATATATTTATTACTGTACGAATTGGCTTATATACGGTTCGTTATAAAACGTTTTACTATAGTGAATTAGTGAGAAATACTAAACGTATTCTGTTTCATTTGTACGCATATGCAATGCACGTTTTACACAATTTAGTCAGAGAATGAAAATATGAAGAGGTTTATTCAACTAACTCTTTCGTTATATTAAATTAAATGCACAGGTGTGCAATAGTGTGCGTTTGACTCTAAAAATGTGGTGAGGAAAGTTTTGAGTGAAAATGGATGGCTACAAGACCAAAGAAACGATTGATGGACTGTGTGAAGGCAAGGACTTCTCTATTACTCGTCATCTCATCAGACACAGCAGGTGCCTGATGAATAATATAATAGAGAAGATATGTAATAAAGAAGTCGGTTAAAAACGAGAGCAGCGGTGGCCCAGTGGTGGCAGCCCCGACTTACAAGCAGTAAACCGTGGTTTCGAACCCAGGCAGGCGTATTATGTAATTTATTTCATCACCGCTGCTCTCAAAAACGCTGCAGGAAAACACCGTGATCCCGGAACCAGCATGTCCTAGAACTAAAAAATCGAAGACATGTGACATCTACCAACCCGCACTGGGCCCGCGTGGGGGATACAGCCCACTCCCTCTCATAAAGAGGAGGCCTATGTCCCAGCAGTGGGAACATGATAGGCTGATAATGATAATTATGATGAACAAGAGGACATGCAGCGCCGACCCCTAATAAATTGGGATAAGGGCAGGAGAAAGATGATAAATCTAAAAAGTGTAGGGATTTGAAAAAATAAATAAATATCACTCAAATGTAATATTTAGAAAAATAATTAATAGTCTATCTCCACTCGACTTTTTTGAGTAAAAATGTAAGTCTCTGCAAAAAACTCACTGCAATCAATCGTGTTTTCAGCATTCGCAAAAAGATAAATACATCACACACATCATTTTTATTCCTATTTCAAAACAAGCGTATTTTTAAAATAGGTTCAACGACTTGAACGTGGTCGTTTGTCAACCGAAATATTGATAAAAAAATCTATGTATCTACGTAGGTGAAGCGTAGCAAAGGAGGATTATTGAACTGTCGAAAAAAGCCACGAACGGCACATTTTCTTCTTTTCGTAACAAGCCAATGATACAGGCACAAAAAGCAATAAAACTTTATCAGAGAAGAATAAAGGTTTGGTCATACTGGTACCAACATGACAACCTACGCAGCTCTGGACACGGACATCTGCATACAAATACCACTGACTTAAGTATCTCAAGTGTCAATGTGCGATGACGGCGGCCATTCTATAATTTATCGTAGCAGTTAGTGTAGCATAATCAGCCTGTAATTTTCCCACTGCTGGGATACATGCCTCCTCTCTATGAAAGAGAATAGTGTGTAGGTAACCAGGGCCAGTGCGGGTTGGTTCCAGAGTGTCTTTACAATATTTTCCTTTACCGTTATGAGAGCCATACCAGGTACCGTTCCGTTACCTGGTATCTCTTATTCCAGAGTGGGAAAGAGATTGCGCTAGACGTCCCCTATACCTTCGTCTCTTTCCCACACTGGAATAAAATTAAAAAAGGACTGTTTAAGACGTCATAGTAACCCCCCAGATCCCATAAAGGAAAAATGCATTAAGACTTCCAGTGTGGTTAAAATTTATATTGAAAACAGCTCTAACTGACTTCGGTCTAACTGCAGTAGTCAATGGTAACATCTGCATCATTAGAGCAAATCGTAAAAAGTTGGTAGACGCCAATACTTAAGGAACACCTGGTCTCTTATGATTGCATTGTAAAAATATTGGAAAACAGTTAAGCTTTTTTTTAAACGTGATATATTCATGCCTGTATATTTTCCGAAGAAGTAAAAGTAGAGGTGTTTTGTGAGGGCTCCCCGGATTTCTTAAAGGACTTTTTTTGTATAAGAGGTCGACCCATTTGTTTTTGCCGAACACCGATTATCAACTTATTTTTTTTCTTTTAAAGAACTCTGCCTTGTTGCCGGAAACGCTGCTACTGAGCATGTGGTCTTGAGTTCGATACCCATTTGTGGTCTTGGGTCGGGAAAATTCGTATAGGGTTTTCAATCAAGCTTCTTTTAGAAGCACCTTGAAGTTACTTGGAGCACATTTGACCTCGGTTTACTGGCAATAAGTTCGTCTCCTATTAAATGGGACGGTGATATGTGGGTGTATTTTAAGTAAATTTCTGACTAGCCTTACGGGGATTAAAGCCGTGATGTTTATTATGAAAGAAAGCTCAAGCTATTCATCAAGTCTTGCCACCATTGCATCACAATGATTCATAAGCCCGGCTCGGCAATGCATCATACATCGACCTTGGAGCAATACCGTCTTTACCATAAGGGCACACGGGGCCCGTGCCCAGGGCCCCCATTCTCAGGGGGCCCCGAAGGACCGACAGTTTCTCTCACAAATTCATTCTCAAAACTTTTTTGTCGAGCACATTAAAGTTTTTTCACAGATCAATCTTATCAGAAGGTATTTACAAGGCATATACTACGCCATTATATCGATGACTGCGCCTATTCCTACTGTACTAATTAATAATATTTCCGAACGCATCCTACCTAATTTACTAAGTACACGATCTAGCGATCACTCACGCAATCCCTCCGACTCCAAAGTCAAGCTGCACCGTCGAAACAAGGCCTAACATAAATGTCGACATTGTCTATAGTTGGGCGAATCTTCGAATGATGTATTAAACTTTCAGTTTGATAGGAGTGAGTCTGTGAGTGGCGTTATTTTGTTTCGTTTGATATTTTAAATTGAGTAAGATAATAAACAGAAGTTTTGATTTGTGGTTTAAACATTATTTGATTACGTCGAGAAGAATATAAAAATATAGCTCAATAAGAAATAACGGAAAAACTTCCAAAAGCTCACTTCGTTTTTTACGGTTGAAGAAACAAATCGCAAGACAAAACTACCTCTGAATGTCAAAATGAAAAGAGGTTACGTGTGACGAAAATGACAAACACACATTAGGTGCTGAACCATCGACTTCAAGCTACTGTGAACAAATGATAACAGAATGTTTTCATTTAAGCCAATATTTAAAAATCATACTGTATTTGATAACCTATAATAAATGGTCATACTTAGTAAAAAAATACTATAATTCGCTTTTCTTACTTTCCAAAAGGGCCCCAAATTCTTGTGTGCCCAAGGGCCCCAGCCTAGTTTAAGACGGCCTTGCCTTGGAGCCATTCCCCACGTAACACCGACCTGTTACGTACAACACACCTGCCCGACTATTTGTACCTGGCTGAAAATAGACAAATTTTCATTAACATCTCATGAAAAAATGTTCAGGAATTAGTCTCTCCATTATACTTCCTGATTGTATCACGAAGTATTACGTCTATCATGTTTATTAAAACTGTTATGTTTGGTAACTATTCAATCTTAATTAAAGTAGAACAAAGATTTGTTTTCAGAATCCCAATCGAAATTATTAGTTCTTCGTTTGTTTTCCTCACATGTTTTTAGAAAATAACATAAGAACAGGCATTTGTTCACGAAAACAGTCAATGTCTCGCTCTTGACCACATTTTTCCGTCATAATACGATTGTCCGTGACTCTGCTTATATTTAAACATTTCTCGTCCAAGGCGAAGCGCGGACGCATGGAAACAATTGCAATAAAACACAAAATAAACAGAGATTTTAGACAGAACTAAATCCGGCCGAGTGTCTTGGCTAGGTCTGTGTCGAACTTCCAAAATATACACTGTATTTACTTGAAACTACAGCATGGGTCGAATTGATTTGTATAAACAGCTACATACAGAATATACTTATTTATGCCAACATCTCAAATGCAGATAATACGAAAATGACAGGGTGCAAGCATGCTGCTAACCGTAAACTTCTGGGTTCGATACTACTGACGTCAGGCAAAGCGTACATAATTGGGTTTTCCTATTTCCTATTAGATATTTCTAAGTAGTAGCCCAGTCTTGATTTGTGCCTAGTTGTTGCATTTTTCACATCTCATAATACAGGGTGTTTGGTGCATCGTTTGCCAAATCGAATAGGCCGAAAGGAGAGGTCATTTGCTATCTCTTCACGCCCTATAACTCATTCCTTGCCACACTGATTTTTTTATAACTACTTTTTAATTTAAATTTTGAAAAATTCCAAAATTCAGCAGTGACATAACAGTATCTATCTACTTACTTGAGGCATGTTATTTACGCTAAAACTACTGTTCTTACTGTAATTTCAAATATCAGCCTAGTGTCTCGATTACACATTCAGTTAAATTAATCGACTAGTTAATAAATTAAATCGAAATTTTAAGTTTAAACCATTTATTAATTTGACCAAAAATGTTAAATTTTATAATTTTTCAAAATTTAAATTAAAATTTGTTATAAAAAAACCGGTGTGGCAAGGAATGAGTTAAAGGGCGTGAAGAGATAGCAAATGACCTCTCCTTTCGGCCTATTCGATTTGGCAAACGATGCACCAAACACCCTGTATATTGGACCTATCATCTGTCTAAATACAGTGGGAAAAGAAATCGAGGCACAAACAGTTACCATTTTGAAACCACGTTCATCGGTAATTAAAAAAAAACTGCTTTTTCTTACAAAAGTACCTACCTCCACGGACAAATACCGTATAAGAAACTGAATAAAGCAGTTTTTTTTTAATGGCCAATGTAAAATTTCCATGTGGGGTGTATTGTTGAACTGGATGGAATGATGAACAGAATATGTAGTAAAAGTTTGTGTGTCGTTTTCACCACTGTATGTGTGCTCACCATTCCACCCTTTATATCGAAGATTGTGGTTCCTTTTGCCTATCTCTGGGGAATACAGCCTATAGGCGTTATGTTGTCTGTGTATAGTTAAAAAATAAAATCCACAAACAATTTTTTTTATAAATACCGTGACACTGAAATCTCTGTAGGGGTGTACATACGCCGTAAATTTTTATTTGTTTAATAACAACGACACTGGGAACGGAACATTTTTTTAAAACACATTCAGTGTTAATTGCCCTCTTGGGCAACGTGCAAAGCCGGATAGGTATTCACACAAAACCACGAGGAAAAATATCTGAATAAACTTGGAACCATGCAAAATATCTACAAAATATTCTTAATTTTTCCCACAAAAAAAGAAAACCTACAGATGTTCTTAAAATAAATTGTATTTACAAGACAAGACATTTTAATGTTTTCCTTAACTTCATTTTGTTTTATTGTCATTTCTTGACGTCAAGGCGGTTTGTAGAATCTGAGAAAAAATAAAAACTATATATTTAATTATTAGGTGTTATTATGTAGGTATGTCCGAGCTAATTTGGCTGGATTCCACAAGATCAAAGCTTGACCTGCACTAATCCTTAATTATACGTATAAAGCTTATTTCTGTGTACCTACTGCTCTCTCGCCTGAATGTCACGACCGATAGCCCTGAAGTTTTATAAGTTAGATTCTTACCTTACCAAGGGGTATCGTATTACCCAATTACTGGGTTGTGGGGGTCAGATAGGCAGTCACTTCATGTAAAAACTGGTACTCAGCTGCATCCGTTTAGACTGGAAGCCGACCCCAAGATAGTTTGGGAAAAGGCTAGGCAGATGATGATTCTTACCTATAATTGTAATAAGTTGCCCAGTATAAAAAAGCCTCTGTATGTTTGTCTTTCTTACTGGAAATATCAAATAGTAAAGTTCCTGACCTGAGTGGAAGTGGTACCGTATAAATAAAAGAAAATGTGGTTAAACATCTAATAATTTTACTAAACGAAAACATTTTTTATTTTATTGGTATGTCTGAGACCGAAATTATGTAACTACGCTCTTAATTTATTCTACAGCTATATACATTAATTATCTACACGTAAACTAATATTTTATCAAATACTATATGGGCTGTCTCTAGAAAATATAGATGAAACATAAAAAATGCAGTTCAATAAACTAATCAAACGAATTAGTGTCTGATTCTGCCTACTTCGAAGCCATTCGCATAGATTTGACAGTAAGAGAGAACAGATAATCTGGAAATTATAATTTATTCATCAACTTTAATATAAGGCCGACTAAAAATAGTTGATGTAAACTAGATAAAATTCCGGAGTATAGCTAAGGAAAGCGGTTTCATTCGGTGGCTGGAAGCCGCGGGTATCAGTGATCGCTAACCGACAGTCAGTTTACTGCGCAAAGTTTAAGTTCAAGGACTTGGGTGTACCTTTATTTGTTTATTATATCCTTTAAAAGGTGAGACAGGGACTATTTTAACCTACGAAAACAAAACAAGATCAAAATATTGGGCATTATAATAATTGAATTAACCTTTCGCGAACGTACGATTCACTAAACAATTTAAATGTTTAAATTAAAATTCGATTCAAGTGTTTTTTGCTTGCAAACAGTGAAGTACTTATCTGTAATCGAATACATAGGCACGTTTCCAACCCCAACGCACATGTGCCCACTTATTTACGTCTGCTTTCAGAGTGCATATTGATTCATAAATCATATGTGCCGAAGTATGATTCACCCGATACCTTGCAATTGGCAGAGACTTATACCCGTCGATATGATCATCAAACAACATAACCGTGATTACTGAAACATTGCAGGTGAGGGCGTCGGTTTGGAAGCGCGCGCGCAGGCAGTGGGCGGGCGCCGAGAACAGACTCAGTAAGAGACAGGCATCGACGCCGCTCGCACGAATCTGAACGCAAAAAGGTATAAATACTTAAAACAACGCTTCTCACTGCTTCATATAACATTTGCACTAATAAATGCTTACAAATATCCGTGTATTTTCTTTCGACACTAATCACCTGCTGGCCTCGACATCCATGACTAACTTCATGAACAAGGTGTTCAGTTACAAAAATAATTCGCCGTGACTTCATGCTACTGAAATAACGTTCCGTTCAAGCGGCTGCTGTAATATTTTGGCTGGTCACGGGAATATTTTGTTCCTTACTCCATCGATGAAACTACATTTTCATCTCACTCATAAAACTCATAATTCATTGTTTATGAAACTGTGTTTATAAAAATCAATTGCAAACTCTCTATTTAATGTTCTCTCGATGTTTTATGATTGTGACTGTTGAATCAGAATAGAATCTTATTCTTGTACATCAGACAGTCTGAATTACACGAGTGGATTATTTTCAGCCTTGATGACGGTATTGTTAACCTCGCCAAGCTCTAAACATCTCGATTGATCTCACAACATCACAACTATCCCAAATTTTTAATGTTTACCGCCGCCCCTGTCAAGGACACTATAACATTTTTTCCGTGAAATAGTTTATTACTGGTTTATGGGGAAGTTTATCGGATTCTTTAAACGTCACATTGCAAGTTTGTAACACTGCAAAATTCCAAACTTCTGAACACACTTCTAACAGTTATTATATTTAAGACAGTTATTATTTTATTTTAAAAGAATAATACACAGGTAACAAAACGTTAAAGCGTTGTTCCACTCTTGTAAAACATCTCCAGTTATCTTGAATTTATAATTCCGAAAATAAGTGCGCAAATATTTATTACGCATGCGGGCAAGGAGTCCAGAACGAAAATAGCCGACACCTCTCGCCGTTCACATTAAATATCGCATCTTGAGCAGCATGGAGATAACAAACTATTTTTCCTACACCTACACACATTCTCTATTCTCTAACAAATTCACATGAGCCCGATATTGTTCGTAATGCATTCATAACTCTCGAAATTTCTATCAACTCATCAAAGTAACAGATTTTTCTTAGAACTGTCTTTAAGATGTCGGGATGTAGTTTTATGGCACTGCTAGCGACACAAACCTTGCACTTTAAGGCATAATAAAACTGCTACTTATTCTAGTTTACTTTCTGGACATAAAACTGTGTATAAAAATGACAACTGTGTACTGCACAAGTTTTAGTACCTAGTTACGAACTACAAGGTGTTGTTTTGCATCCTCGTCAAAATTCAAGAGGATGTCACAGCAGACATAAATAATCAATTAAAATTACGGTACCTAGTTAATTATTTATAGACGCTGATTTTCTTTGGTTGTTTAAGTTTGTCAGTATTTCAGAATAACCCCCTTAACGTGGTTTAGATAATGAGAAATTATCGAATAAACGTTTGAGATTGTTTGTATGTATGAAAGCGCGGCTATAGGGCGAGGATCAGACGGGCCGCGTTTAAAACACGATTGGTCCACATTTACCGATTTTCGGAAAGAGGAAAAAAAAGTAAAAATTATCTACCCATTTTATTGTTGATTTGGAACGAGAATCATTAGCATAGTTAGCTCCTTGAATTTGACGAGGATGCAAAACAACACCTTGTATATTATTTTGTTATACTATTAATAACACTAGAAGCGAAATATTTGCAATTTTTATTTTTATAACTTCAGTTCGCCCGAAATATCGGCAACTCAAAATAAATATTAAACATGGTAAAGATCCCGTTTCTAGTGTTATTAGTAGTGTTAGTAACTATGTTTATAAACTTATATTAAATTTGTTATGACAACGAAATCGACACAACTATCCTCTGGTTGTTTCCCAGATTACAGGCATTAGCTTGTCAAATGCATCAATACGTTGATTTAAACGGATGCAGGGATCAAGTCAATTTTCAACATGCATCGGCAATAGCTGACATACCTTTGATCTTCGCTTAAGCCAATCGCACTTGCCGATTTACATGAATATTGTAACATATGGTCTGTGTGGTTATACATTAATTCCCTGTACATGGTGTATTCAGATCTTTGTTTTGATTCAATTTCTCAATGTAACGATTGGTACTTCGTGTTAACTTAATTAAGTAAAACTCATTTATGATAACGAATTGAGGAGTCTCAATCAGAAGGATATACCAAAACATACAAAGTGTACCTAGTTTTATTAGAATGTTCTTTCCGTCTGTGAAAAACCTTGACAGTGCAGACGAGAAGTTATCAGGGAATTTAGTACATTGACTTGTTCAATTAACTGTTTCTTATTACAGCTGTAACTTTTCACATTAAGTACAACAATTTTACTGTAGGTAGGTAAGCTAATTTACCTTGAATGTGGGACGTAAGAGTTAGTTTATTAGTAAAACTCTTATGAAAATCTAATATAATCTAATATACCTAGTTACCTACGCTTTAAATTGATAAAGATCTCTTATGACATACCTACAGTTCAAAGTGAAACGACCTTCTTATTTACAAACGAGAAACTTTTAAAATATTTAATGATGTTTTCCACTGTGCGGTGACATGAAATAGGCTAATTCTAGAACATTATGTGACGGTTTTGAGAAGTCTTCCGTGTCCATTTCGCAACTACAACGACAGTTTACTGTACACAAATAAATCCAGTGACGAAAGATCCTGTACAAGACGATGGATTACATGTTTTACAATATTATTCTACGCTAATTACGCCTCAATCACTGAATAAATAGCTTCCTAGGTTTATGAGAAAATGCAAATTCTTGATTCCAAAAGAAATTTCTTAGAAAATCTAGCTTCGTAGTAGATAAAATATTCTAGCTTCAGCGATTCCCTCGTATATCAATAACAGAATATTCTTCGCTGAAGACGTTAGTATTGAAATCTTATTCGCACAAAGCTGGCTGTCTCCAGCACATTATTCGGAAAAAATATGATAGCCGTCGTTGGCGGTGGCTCGGCTAATAAAAACGCAATAACACGAGGTGCCTCGACGCCAGCCCCGAGGCGTGAATCTTACGAGAGTGTAATA
Source organism: Cerastis leucographa (assembly GCA_963082945.1). Taxonomy (NCBI): domain Eukaryota; kingdom Metazoa; phylum Arthropoda; class Insecta; order Lepidoptera; family Noctuidae; genus Cerastis; species Cerastis leucographa. Next base: position 10,080,125 of record OY720356.1, on the reverse strand, counting down.
AAATTATCTCATGAGAAGGATAAAATTTGTCATCCTAATTTTTGTGATACGCGTCCTGGGGTAAATAGTCGTATATATTCTAGACAGAATAAGCTAACTACGCGCTTGTTTTGACTCGTCAGCTTATAATCTAAAAGCTCTAAAGTAAACACTAAGTTGATAATGTTAGTCGAGTAATAAAATTATTGTCATAGAATTAGGATTATGATTTTCAGTTGGTATATGTTTTGACAAAGGTTTCAATACTAATCAATTAATATTATTATAAAATGAAAATGATGTGTTTATTACAATATCCGTATCTGTTCCTGGCTCATAAACCAATGTATTTTTGAATGTCTGCATGGTTCATAAAGTTTATTATGCTTTCAAGAGTGCAGTTAAAAGTTCAAGCCGATTTAAAATGCGGCAGTTTCTACCTATCTACGAATGTTATGCTATTCATTTATATCTGATTGGTCTTTATTAAAACATAGGAAAATAGATATTCTTTCCGAGTCACACATCAGGTTGTTTTGTGAATCATGAGTTCAATTAGCCGATATACTTCTAACTCGACTTCAACTTCAAGTACCACGCGGGTAACGCGCTAATTCTTTCTCAGAACTTTTCTTATTTTTCAGTAGGCAGGTACCAATAGGCATTAGCATTTGTTTTGTTAGTCTATTGAGTGTCCCACTGCTGTTTAAAGGCTTCTCCTTTCTCCTTCCAAACCTCTCTATCTTGTGCGATCTATGACCATGTTCATCCCGCAAACCAGATCAGGTCGTCACACCACCTTCATCAAGGTCTAGCTCTACGGCAATAAGCAATAATCAGACTATAATATTCAAACTTCTGGATCATAGGCCTCCTCTCTAAGAAAATACTTAAAATTGACCAAACTAATAAACACAATATTTTTTAATATTCCAGCGCTGAACGAACGAATCAAAAATGGCCACCGGCCCCAAGATAGTGCACAAGCAGTTCAACTCGCCCATCGGGCTGTACTCGCAGCAGAACATCAAGGAGACGCTCACCAAACATATGTCGAACCTTGGCAATGGCACCGTCGGGTCAGTACCTCATTTATTTACACAGAGCATAGACAGGGGCTGGTTGTCTATGCCCTCAAAAAACTCGTCACTGCCTCTTTGGTCTAGTAGTGGTCCTGGGTTTCTATCAGAAATTCCTCAGTGGTAGCTCGAAGTCTGGATTTGTTCCCAGTTGATGCCAATAGGCCCTGAGACATGGGACTTAGCCATAACCAGGGAATTCATAGCTTCGGGGAAAGGAGGCGTGATGTTATGTTATAGAGGAGATCGGGGCTAGTTGTCAAACGGGGCAAGTAGAGTAATTGACCAAATGTCCTCAGTAGTTCAAGGTTTGGGTTATCTGATCACATTCGAAACAGCACTTCGATACCCGTGAAAGTCAACCAACCCCTGTCTAATCTATAAAATATGTGGTGCTAGAGTTAACCTCTCATTCATCATCATCATCAGCCTATAATGTTCCCACTGCTGGGACACAGGCTTCCTCTCAATGAGAGGGTTTTAATCCACCACGCGGGCCCAGTGTGGGTTGCTAGATGTCACATGTCTTCGAATTTTTAGTTCTAGGACATGCCGGTTTCCTCACGATGTTTTCCTTCACCGTTTTGAGAGCCGCGGTGATGAAATAAATTACGAAAAGTAATGCGCCTGCCTGGGTTTGAACCTACGACTTACTGCTTGTAAGTCGAGGCTGCCACCACTGGGCCACCGCTGCTCTCTCTCACCTCTCAATACTCGCTGCAAACTACTAAAGGCTTGGAGAAGAAGGTTGAATAGCGTAGCAGCTTGTTGCCTGAAATGAGCAGGGATTGCACTTCTTTTCGCCGTTACATGATTCCCATACATGGAGAGCAGAGGTTTAATAGATGCCGCAAATAGGACGTGATTTAGTGCTTAGTCGCGGGTTCTACATTCATAAATCACTTTGCCGAAATAACCGATACCAAATTGAAAACCTGGGTAATTTTCCAAGCTGATGATTCTGCGACACATTAAAACTATCACTAATTGTTTTAATGGTAGGTCAACACCTTTTATTTTTCTTTTTGTTAGCTAATAATAAATTAATGAAAAAAAGAAAAAATCCCGAACTTCAGGAGTAGTATTGATGGTAGCATATATATTTTTAAATAACTTTTCGTGGCTAAATAATAACTGCCGCTCGGGTCGATCTTCAGGTTAAGCTACGCATGCCTAGGTCTGTCCGTGGATGGGTGACCAAACATTAGAAACCGAGTTTCCTCCGTGCCGCGGAAAGCAGAAGCAGAAAGAAGTCCCGGCTGTCATTTGTAAATGTTTGCCAGTCGCTACAAGTAGTCAGTGGCTGACAACCAGTCTTACCAAGGGTTATCGTATTACCCCGTACTAACTGAGGTGTGGAGATCAGATAGGCAGTCACTCCATGTAACATACTGATATTCAGCTGCATCCGGTTAGACTGGAAGCCAATCCCAACATAGTTAGGAAAAGGCTAGGCAGATGAAGTAGCAAGTCAATTAAATACACCACAATAAAGCCTCTACTATTCCACAATTACAATTAACTTCATTAATAACTTTACATTATCCACTTAAACTGATTGAAGTTTACGACAAACTAATCTAAGAAACGTAATTGTATTGTCTCCTGCGCTTTCACAAAGCTTTAAATTCTATTAAACATAACAGGCTAGGCATTTTGGTTAACTTAGATAACTGTGCATTAACTAAATATCATACTTATATACATGTTATACGATAGAGTTTCGTATATATCGTTAAGAAGAAATATATCTGACATTAATTACGAAGGAGTCTTATTCTTGAAGAAGGGCGTAAGTTAATATCTACTCTATCTACGTATCACGATGGATTATAATTGATTGCCTTCGTCATAATTCGTGATCGCATTAAATTAATCCATTAAGGGTACTTTTGTTACGTTCTATTGGAGTAGATAAGTACATGGAATTACTGAGAGGGTCAATAAGCCTTCATTACAGACACCTTCCTTCAACATAAACCCGTGATTGAGAAGCTCAACATTCACTTCCGGGAAATAAAATAAAAAAAACAGTAAAAATATGTTGGGACGGACTTTTTTTGTTGGAAATAAAGTGCCTTGAATTTTCTTCGTGAAAAATATTAACCCCAATACTTGACGCTTGAGTCAGTGAATTTGAAGAGTATCATGTTACTTAATTGTGTACCTCCTATTGATTTTTATTTTGAATTTCTGATGACACAATTTTCTTCTGGTTTTCCATACACCGGGAAATTTCAGCTTTCTCGTTGATTAACAATGATCGGACGACAGCTGAATACGACTACCCACATCCATCAACCTATCAGATACGATCTCATTCGTCCTTAATAAAATAGAAATGCCCATTTTAATAAGACAGGAATAACGTTTCTAAAAATATTAACATAGGTACTGCAGATAGCATATTCTTTTCATATTTTTTTATCGTACTTGCCACCACGTCATTTCACTGAAATAATTCTTCGGGTTCTACACCACAAAAAAATCCACCATAGTACATTTGTATCTTGATAAATGGGTGCTTCCAAAAATATTTTTCTGAGGTCAAGGTCAAATTATCATAAATAAAAAAAAAGAAGAAAAAATTAAGGTCTTCTGTGACATTATTTGTTCAGATTCCTGAAATAAATAAGAAGAGAATGTATTAGCACCTGTTTACTTGAAAAATAAGGGTATCGTTTTGTATATAAAACGCTATCCGGCGTGATGAAATGATTTCGTTAAAAAGGTAAGTCTCGTGTTTTGGCAACTTGTTTACTGACACCTTACAAATCGCTGAATAACAAAAAGCCGATGACTTTTTAAGTGTTTATATTCGCAGCAGTTGCGTTAAAATGTTTGCCTTTCTCCCAGGACAAATTATTTTTATTCTCTTTGTGAGATCGTTTTCTTTGAACTCTTTATAAATAGTGACTGAAAATCAAGGAGCTATTTTTAGCAGGATGCTAATTAAATACCAACAGCAATTGTTGCCTGTAATGTTATTTCTAGATAAAAAGTTACTTAATGAATAGCTCTTCTTTGCTTGTTAAGATTTTTGTTAATATTATTTTCTGCTTTCACTATTGTGTAGCAATGTTTTTCAATTATTTTCGTGCATCAACTTTTCAAACACAATTTGAAAAGTTAACTGATAACCAGATGATATTGAAAACGAAAACTTTGAGACGAAAACAAACTAGATTTTTTAATTTAAAAATAGACATCTTTTGTTTCGAGCAAGCACTTTGTTTTTGCGCATGATACAGATACGTAAAAAAAGATTCTAATTAGCGAATAATAAAAATAAAACAGTACAAAATGCTGCTGTCAAATGTACAACAAACGGTTGATGAGAAAGTAATTGTTTCACGGGGTTTGACCGTGTGCCAGGGCGATGACGTCTTATTGACACAATTGTCGAGTAATTAGTCAATGGATATTAACAATAGAATAGTAGAATACCCTTGTCTTTGTTAACATAACACACATATTTTAACATTTTATTGCGGTCTTACGCCAAAGTATTTACGCACGAGACATTAATTACGAAAATAATTCGATTTGGCTGTAATAATGTTCTTTCTTCAGATATTTTTAGATTTTACACCGTAGGTCAATGAGAAAAGTATTTTTCATCTAAACATTCTACAAATTACCAATTTTCCGAGTCATAATACAACAGTAAGGGTATTTCCACAATTTATTCCCACTTCATAAATCTAACAAAAATACTTTATCGCGTCTAAGCGAAATGTAGACTGACTGCACCGCGTTAAAAATAACAGCCGCGAGCTATAAATAAAGCCACACACACACGAGCGAGTAGGAAACAAAACAAAATGATAGACGTGCCAATAGGTGGTCGATGAGTCACGCTCACCCCAAACCAATCAATACGATTACGTCTATACGAACATTACGCGTATTTGTAGTTCATAGAAAAGCTCACGTGTGTATGCCCCCTAATGGAAGGGTTTAAATTAATCATCAGTGATGCTAATACAATGTTCAGTGAGCTCATTAAATGGTTGGGGAAATAAATTTTCCATAATTACATTACATTGGTATGGGGATTCAAATACTAGTTCTGATTTATAACCACTTTATTTTACTTATTTTTTAACCTTTTGTGCTGTATCGTGGGTTTACAAAAATTAATCTCACGTCCACCTATACTCCTAACTGTATAAAGGCCTAACTGTCTTAAAGACATACAGGGTGACTGGTAATTAGTGACCGATACTTTAACTCGTGATTATACTCACGATAACAAACAACTTTCTCAAAGAAACATTTTTTTTATACTCATACACTTTTATCACTAGCTGCGCCGCATTTCATACGGCTGTTGTATTATTGTGATAAAAGTGAATGAGTATAAAAAAATGTTTCTTTGGGAAAGTTGTTTGTTATCACGAGTATAATCACGTGTTTAAGTAACAGCCACTAATAACCAGTTAGCTATTATATATGTATAGTCCATGCGAGATTAAATCGGCGGTGTTACCCTGCCGGATACTAGGAGACAAAGTAACTTCTATTATTATTTTTTAAATCTGCATTGCTGACCTGGTCAAAGGCCTCCTTTTTATCGCACCAATCCTCTCTATATTAAGCTAGTGTCAACCAATTCTGTTTGTGGGCATTAACTATGCCCGCAGTTTTTGCTAGGGTTCGGCCATTTTCCGGTACCCACATGTGCTTGATCCGTTCGACGTGCAGTAGACGTCCAGACACTTCGGTTTGGGTGCTTTTAGGTTACCACTATTAATGTAGTTAAAGTCATGAGATCTCAACACAACAGACAAATTAGAAGGGCTTTCTTGAAAATCTTGTTTTCGGCCGTAGGGTGTATTATATGAAGAGAACTACGATAATTAATATGTAAGAAGCAGTACGAGTACATTCGGGTAGGATCGCGTTTCTGCAGGAACGCTGAGCTTCCCTTTAAAATTCAAGTATTAATCGTCTGAGACACATTATAGGGCGTGTAGGAAAATTTTAAGCAAATAAATTCTACTGGGAACGAGTATTTTTAACCGACTCCTAAAAAAGGAGGGGGTTCTCAATTCGGATGTTTGTATTTTTTTTTCGTACTACCGGGATAAAAAGTATGTATGTGTTAATCTGCTGCGACGTCAGGTTCAATGTATCTGACGCTAATGGAGGATTGACCTTTCATATTTTTGTTTTGCCACAGGAACCAAACCTACAGAGGTCTCTTTTATCTGTCTCACCTTAATTACACCACAACTTAATCAAGTGCAAAACAACATACAATGCAGACACTAACAGACACTTATGAAAACGTAACATTACTGTTCTAAATTATTATACAAATTGCATACATTTTATGACCACCTATTAAGGTTAATACAACTCTCAGTTAATCTGTAGCACAGTAATAACAATGATTTATACATTGTTGCCGCAGTTAACATACCTAAGCCATGTCTTTTCATATGGGCGGCAGGCCAATTTGAAAGTGCAGTTCGAAAACAAACAATACGACTTTTATATAGATGACGCCACTGTCTTTAGGTGGAGAAAATACAGGATGTTTTTATTTGAGAAAGCAGATTTAACTACTTAAGCTCAAGTTTCTTCTTTATTTTGTTAATTTTGGTTCTGAAGTCAGATACCTTAATATTGTTGGTACGCTTTCAGGTATTTTATGATTTTCACGGGACTGAAATTCCTTAATGAAACTCACTTCCAATCCACAATTTTCACAAAGATCTTATCAACTATAAGATTATAAACGATTTTAGACGACACTCGTAAAAATAGAACGAAAACCTTTTAGGCCCTTAGGCTTTAAAAGAATACTGTTTTTCATGAATATATTAAAATTGTAGACACATTTCCTATAAATTGGCGATAAAATAGACAAGATGTCATTTCTGTTGTTGTTGACATCGACCTTTGGGAATCTGGGTCAACTAAATCTTGAAGGTCATCGCCCTAGACATATAAATTATTCATAGGCCATGGTCCAGTTGGTCTTCAACCGTATGTACTCTACGATGTCCTCAGTCTTCGTAGAGTGGTGCGAACGGGACACGTACAGCTGTGTCGTCGGTACTGCACGACGTAGCAGCATGTTAGATCCTACCGGCGCCGTCCCACACTGGTTGCAATACGTAGGCTTTCTCTTCTTTCTCTCCACCTTGATGAAGTCGTCCCCATCGCATGTGTACTTCGGTGGAACCTGCTGGTCGTGGTCCATCACAGCGCCATTATTCGCGGTCGTTGCTCGTTTGCAAAACCCAAAAGGAGGACAGCAGAGTCGCTCAATTCTACTTTCCCCCTTTTGGTTTTCCAGCTTGTCATTTTGTTTGCGACACAGCAGGTTTCGCTTTCGCTTAGTCCGCATAACCAGTTCAGTACAACGGCAGGTGCTGGCTTGCCATCTGCTGACAGAATACTGAACAACCTTACAAACGTGTTTCGCAGAAAAGGATCTTTGTACGTTGAAGTATTCTTATTAACTTCTGGCGTAGGTGCATCTATCTATTAGTAGGTAGTTACATACAGTTAGGAAAGAGCTCTTTTATAATTAGCCCTTGTTATGTTATAATTCAAGGTGGAGTTCTTAACAAAAATAAATTATTTAATATACTCACTGACAGACAACACACAAAATGAAGTAAATATTTTTAAATTCGTTACTTAAAAGGCTTTAAATCACGGGCATATGCCTTTGCCAAGCATTGGAGTGATGCAGGCTAACATTATCAGTGAAATAAGGGTTAAATAACCGATGAAAGTTTATATGGAAGTTCGTCATTTTTATCTAAGTCCTATTAAGCGTACGGGTAGTTCATTCATAAAACAACAACCTGTGTCTAAGCTACCTTTATTGAAGAGTGCGTCCAAAGATAAACGTTGGGCCCATTTGAATGCCGTTGACCGATCAATTATGGAGTGCGCGCTGCCGAAGGGGCACTGACATTTACGTAGATGAAATTTAGCAGCGAGCCAACATAGTGGGCATTCCGCTGTGCATGTGCATCATCAAAGTAACGCTAAAATAAATGGGTGCAATACATGATACCTTTGTGTTGCCTCGTCGGAAGGACGGATGGTAAATGTCTGCCGCTCAATGTGGTAGCGATAGAGGCACTCAGTGTATTTGCTTTGCCTGAGAGCTTTATCTGATGTAAGACAGATTGCGAGCGTTTGCGATGGAGGTGTTTTAGTATAGAAATTGGTATTTAGGCAGGAAATGAAAGTTTTTGGATTGTTTGGTTTGATGTTGCAATTCTAGTTGGTAGTCAAAATATTATTGGAAACCGCAGCTTCTTTGTTGAGGTGAACAGAACATGAAAAAAAAAAAAACAAAATCTGGCTTTTTCTTTGCTAAAAAAATTCCACATAAATCTGTCTCAGTTTTCTAATATTTTTCATCAAAATTCTTTAGAAACAATACAAAAAGTAAACAATAAACACATCTAGAAAGAAATGGTATTTTGTGCGAGCACTTACAATGTTATTTCGTGCGAGTAATTGCTACCTAACGCCGATGTTTTATCTCCTATCTCATTATTAATGGCAAAAAGCGACAAAAAGTGGAAATAAACAAGCAAATGACGAAGAAGGCGCATGCGCCGGCACAGTCGCGACGCGACCGTAACCGCGCACTACACTGCGCCTGCGCGAAAAATAACAATTCCATAATATAATATTCATAATTCAAAATTCCTGTGTTTAATACTTTTCTGTAAAAAAATCTTAAATAATTCAAATAATTACTACAGTAATTTAATAATAATAATATGTGAGCTAGATTTATTTTTCTGTATTTTGGATTTTTAAAATAATAATAATTTCAGTTTTGCGAAAACTTTATCCCAAACAAATTGCATATTCTTTGACTGTATCAGTTGCATTGTCTGCAACAAAATTATCACAGTGATATCATAATCATAAAAATAGAAGTTACCCTGAAGTAAGGCAGACTCACCAGCGAGTCAGGATTTGGCATAAAACCGGGCGCACACTCATCGTAATATAAATAAAAATATACATGAAATAAGACATTGTTGAGCTAATTAATTTGTCCTGAAGTGTACCGCGAGTGCTTGTTAAAATGGGTACTGTCATCGAAACAAATGGGTAAGGAATGTTCAGGTTATTAGGGAATTACCTGACTGCATACTTTTTTATGACAGTATGTGGAACAGACGGAACACTGTGATTATCAGGTGACATGCAGACATTTATTGGCGTGTAATAATTACTTTCTTTGCAATATTTGCATAAATATACCATTTGTATGCCAGATATAACTATTAAGAATTATTTGCTGTGTGTGGTCTAGTATTCATTCATTTACATGTTCTGGTTGATTCATTATGGTATGGAAGCTTGTCATGATTGCTGATTTAATTGTTTTTATAGCCAATCACTACAGCCATATGTTACTTTTAACATCTTAAACTGAACTGTTACAAAACAGAGAGATAAATACCATAACTAGGTCTCGCAAATACAAGTAAGACAAAAAATACTTACTTATTTTGGGATGCTAGTCTACCAATTTTCAAATAACATTTGTAAAATATTAGTACTGTGTTATACCTCAGAGACTATCAACGAACCCCAACAGCAGACATCCCAATTTCACACACAGGGTGTTTATATTTCAACACTGACATGAGATACAATAATCTGACATTGACATCTGACCACGTTACCAATAAGGTGCAGTGAGGTGAATGTAAACTTGATTTCTTTATATGGCAGCTGTTTGTTGTGCACGGTCAAACATGATACAGAGCCGATGTGATTAACAGGTAGCAAGACAGTTCTATAGTAAAAAATATTTTCATTTTTATGGACGTACGTATTTGACTTGAAAGACTTGCATGCTTAACTATAAATAATTTTGTGTCAAATATGACACAATCTCAAGAAGTGCATTAATAAATCCTATTTGACATTTTTTGTGTAATTATATTGCGATAAATGACAATGGGTGCAATTTACCTGAATAAATGAATTTATTGTTATAATTTAGCATATCAAGGAAAAAAACCTAATACTTTACTTTTATTTTGCAAAAAGCTCTCCTGAAACTTACAAAATTTCGCAGAATTAATCTCTATGTCCGAATCAAAAGATGTCAAGATAATTCTTATTAGTGATTCATGTTTTTGCACTAGCAACTGTCTGTCTGCAGCCGATAGAAGTGAATCGTATGACGTATCTCTCGTTTATTATTATAAAGGAGAGATGCGTCATACGATTTACATCATATCGATGGAGTTCACACTTCTACCGTCCTATGTTTCCATACAGATTTCTTACAGTTGTGAAACATCAAAAAGAGGTTAATATGTGAGCAGTCTCCGTAATTAACTCTTCTGCTTCCTATTAAGCAATTAATAAATAAGATGTAGAACTAACAAAATTTACTAAAGTACCACTGTTCAGTTTACTATTTCAACTAACGAATGCACTTATAGGTAGTGGATTTTTTTTCATGTCTTTACATCACACCTGCAATCCCAGAAGGGTGAAGCAGAGGGGAAATGTGCGTGTCACATTTCAACAGTTATTTTTAAGTCCCATGTAATAAGGGGGGAGCCTATTGCGAATCTGCGTAATATTTTATAAAAATGTACCCACTTTGGGATAAAGAAAAGATTTTCCGCCTTATCTATAAATAAATACGTGACTACTTGCAAACAGCTTTGGCAAAGTCAAACCATTTGCACATAGGCGTTAACCTGACCGTAACTCATAAATTATTCTGTTTTGAACGTTTGAGGAAAAATGTGTTGACTAGTACCATTCAATATGCTCAGTAAGTCTATGTAAGAACTAAAAACAAAGTATTTTCTTCGTTTTTCTCTTTATTTTCCAAGAAATGATAAATAATGTCAATATTTATTTTTATAGAACTTACTTTACTAACCGTCTTTTTTGTCTAATGCTTTTATTTATCCTACTTTCTAACCTTTTCCGTGCCGAGAAAATTTCTATGCACAAAATATATTTTAAACCAGTTTTTTGCCATTTCGTTCCGCGTCCGCCCTTCGGCGCGTATCAAAAGCATCATCCGTGAAATGTAATGAATATCGTAGACTAAACGAACTTTTCATTACGCGATACTAACGAAATTCATAACGGGGTTTTAAAATCCCTCGAAAATATGTAGAAACTTCGGACTTAAAAGTTTTCAAGTCTTTTGAAGTGCCTAGGTAATTCGTGTTAGCTCCTTGAAAACTAAGACTCATTTAATCATTGGTCATTGGATGATTCAAAAATATTTGTGGAGTAGTACAAGAATAATTTTAGTTTGTTTTTGAAACATTTGTTTCAAACCAATAAATAAGTGCTTTATGGCAAGCGAGCGTGATGTAAAAACTGACACGGAGTCTGGATTTGTGACCGGTTGTTGGCAATAGGCTTGCCCCCTATTACCTACATGGGACATAAACATAACTGGCAAAATGTGGGTGTACAATTAGATACACCTCTGGCATGATGGTATGTTATATTAAAAAAAAAAATGCATTCATGTTTAAATACTAAACTGAACAGTGCCACTATAGTAGATTTTGTTAGTTCTACAACTCAATTAATAATTGCTACCTAAGAAAGCAGAAAAAAATCAAAGGGAAACTTAAACAAAAAATTCTGACTACTTATGATGAGATTTCTCATCTGACTCTGCTTGCAGGATGTAGCTGTTTACGGATAGCGATACTTTGGCACGGCAACTGGTTGCGAACAAGGAATAAACATTCTTATTTCGCAACTGGTTGCGAATCGCAGTTGCGAAAACGACCGGAGGGCAACCAAGATAAATCAAAAGTTTTAACCGAGCATTACTTATTTACAACCGCCACACAGAATAATTAATAGCATAAGGTTTCCAAAAAAAAAGTTCCTTATATTTTCCGTAAAGGGCGCAATATTTATAACACTAGAGTCAATTACTCGTGGGTGTTAAGCGATAAAATTCACGCTCTCATCAAGATTAAAAATACTTATATTGTAATCTTGAGCGTAATGAAGTGTGTTCTCGGTCAAGGTCCGTTAGCGTTAACTATCGTACATCTAAGTAAATTAGCGACAAAACGGGATTTTTATAATCCTTATACAAGGTAGAGTAGGTACTAACTGGGTTATGGAGGTCAGACAGGCAGTTACTCCATGTAAAATACTGGTATTCAGATGCATCCGGTAAGACTGGGTGCCGACCCCAATAAAGTTGGATAAAGGCTAGGCAGATGACGATAGAAAATTTCCCATCAGTTATTTAAAAAAAAAACATCTGATCCATACATTTTGACCGTGCAGGTATTGCAGTGTTGTAGGAAGCAGCTATTCTTTTTACAACAGCCGACGAATTTTTTTTATGTGGTGACCATTTTAGCGTCGGTGTCTCTAACAACCCATATGGGTAACAGTATTTACTTTATTAGAATAGAATAGAATAGAATATTTATTTGCGTAAAACATGGTATACAAGGGTGTTAAATACAAATTGAGGCACAAGCATGTTTAGCTAGGATAAAACATAGCATGCAAAATTTTAAAAACAAGTTAAGCAACAACAACCGTTTTTGTTTTTTTTTAAAACATCAACATTTTTTATCTATAAATTCTTTTAAACTATAAAAACTACACTCGATTAACCATTTATGAAATTTAATTGTAAATAATTTTGTGTTTAAAGCTTTGAAATGCCTTGGTATTTTATTATAAATGCTCACACACATTGCCAAGCAGTTACTATTGTATTTAGACAGTCTAGGCAAATCATTTAACACTAGTTTATATGGATCTCGTCGATTCCGAGGATTCACATCATTTGCAGTCTTAAATAGATGCTTATTTTTCATAACAAAAACACATATTTCGTAAATGTAAAGCGACGGTAACGGTAACAAACCAAGTTTTTTAAATATTGGTCGACATGAGTCGTCGGGTTTAAGTCCACAAATTGCTCTCATGCACTTTTTTTGAGCGATGAATGCTCTTTGGAAGTCAGTGCTGTTACCCCACATTATTAGTCCATAACGTAACAACGATTCGACGTATGCGTGGTATGACATTACAGCAGTTTTTATATTAGTTATATTTTTTACTTTTTTTAATGCATAAACAAATTTATTAATTTTAGTGCTAACATTGTCTATGTGCTCTTTCCAGTTTATGTCTTTATCTATTATTACACCTAAAAATCTGGTACGCGTTACTTCATTGCTTTTATTAATATTGAGTTTAATGTCATTTTTGGAATTATTTGATCGATTAAATTGGATGTAAACGGATTTATCTAAATTTATCATCAAATGGTTAATGTCAAGCCAATGCAATAATTTGTCAATTGTATTATTAATGTCAAGTTCATGTTCTGAAATGGTATTTAGTTTTTTATTAGATGTCACTATAATAGAAATATCGTCAGCAAATAATACGCATTTATGGTTAGTTATTTTTATGATGTCATTTATATAAATGAGGAATAATATTGGGCCTAGCACACTTCCCTGTGGAACGCCATATTTATTATGTTTATATTCCGATGAATAGGATATTATTACATTATTTTCATTTTTTTTATTGATAATAACACATTGTTTTCTATTGCTTAAATAGGAAGACAGCCACTGAAGTGCCGGTCCTCTAATTCCAACAGCTTCCAATTTTTGTAGCAATATTACTCAATATTACTCAACTGGTGTTTAGAAAGGAGTTTAAAGCCTTGTTATTGTGGTATCAAATTAATGTTTTTAAGTGCAACTTCAAAACTTTAACAATTAGTGAAAGTAATTTCGCTTCGTTACTACCTTGTTGTACAAACATCTTAGCAATTCTTTCCAAGACTCTCATATGCCTACATAACTACGAGCCTATAAACGTAACATATGCCTAAAATAATCTTCGTAACGAGGGAAAACGCACGATTTGGTAATGACTGTTGATTTTGATCATGAACGTGAACTTTGTACGCGGTAATTAAGTTGGTTGAAAGTGTATTTAAACTTTCGATTGGTCGCTAGCGGAGGCATTGAACAAAACATGTATCATACAACAATACAAGTAAAATACCGTGCCGGTGTGACGATGCCATGCATTGTATGTACAGTCTCTAGCACTAATATTTGTACACTTTGCAAAATTCAAAACCCATTTTCTCGTGCAACAACTTTAATTTATTTTGGTACACAGTAGAGTGTAGACAACTTAGTAAAAAATATTATAAGATTTGAGTGCAAAGGTACTGTTAATTTCTTGAGAAATTTCTTCCAGCAGATCTGCGAAAGGAAAAATTATAAAGAACTGTAGACAAAATCAAATGAAAACTTTGAAATATGATACATATTTATTTATTCGTCACAAACTCACAATATAAAATTACAATCAATACTAAGAGAAAATCCTTTTTTAAAACTTGAGCACACATTAGTGGTCGTCACTGTACACGTTCAATTGTTTCTACAATCTTCTCGATGCCAGACACATCTTTTGTTCTATAAATTTATTTTTACAACTTAGAGCTAATTTATTCAAAGAAAATGTTGGCACTGCTACCAACATTTTTAATAAATCTTTCGCCTTTTCCTAATGAAGTCAGAGATTCCACTTCGAATTTTCCACAAGTGCATCAGTGAAAATAAAATATCACGTAGGTAACTATTTTCACACTTTGCCCATCTGTTTTTTTTTTGTTTTTTTAGAGAGAAACATACAGATTATTGAGATATAGCGACTCACTTGGTAATTGTCAATATTTTCACCCATTTTTCCTTTTTTGATTCAGGCAACCATCGTCGTTGGGTAACATAATCCAGCGACTAAGGTTTTAACTTACTATAAATAATAAGAAAAGTAAGAAGACTTTACGATTGAGGTCAGATAACAGTTGTTTTTGCTCGTATAATTTGATAAAGAATTTTTCCATCAAAATGCGCAAACATAATTTATTTTAGGTATACAGGGTGTCGCGATCAGTTACAATAACATTAATCTACAGGTTTCTGTCTTATCGGACACTTTATAATTATGTGGGGATTGGTGCGTATTAAATGCAATTCACCTCTCAGTACCAGCCACGGAGCATGGATTCGTGCCCAGCTGATGGCAATAAGCTCACCCTATACATAGGACTTAAAATGTAACTGGTGAAATGTGGGTATACTATTAGGTACACCTGTGCCTAACCCTTCGGGGATTACAGGCGTGATGTTATTATGGGTATTAGACAAATATTTCAATCTTTCAGTAGCTCACCGCAGCCTCACACTAATTACCAATCAATACTTATATATATAAGCATTTTCTAAAATTACACATTCTTCAGCGGGTAAAAAACATTTATGTGTGAAAAAGAGTCCTAACCTAAAGCACAGTTCTTATAGCTGTAAAATTTAATTAGCGGCAATAGTTTCGATTGTTGACGAAAATAACAACAAACTATCGACAAATCAAATTGAAAAGGCAGAAAGGCGATAGACAGGCAATTAGAAAAATAACTTACAAAACAAACCTCATCTATCCAATTATTAAATAGTAGTCCCTAAAATTGGGTAAAATAAACAATAAAAAACTTGTAACGCCTATAGGCTGGCACGGTTGTAAATGATCGGGTTGATCGGCTAAGCTTGGTAACACAATCAAGGTTGAATTAACGCTTTGTCACCACTTCTTGCGTCGGTTCCCACGTAGTTTCCTGTGTTTGTAAAACGAAGTTAATGTTTTTAACCGTTTTTACTTACCCACATGACTTTCCGAATGACAATAATCGATTTAGTTTGAAAGCGAGTGAAAGTTGCTTAATGGCAGCAACACCGATTTTCGAATTTTCGGAGGAAATTAACGTGATTTGTTTTCGTAATGTCTATGATAAATAGAGCAATGTCAGTCAATAAGAACTTTGACAGTCAAATGCTTTTGGGTGAAAACACAATTCCACTAAGACCAACAAACGTAGGTAGGAATAAAATTGTTAGGATTTCGCCTACACTTACTTGTGAACATGTAGGTATTCATAATTAAATAGTTGTTATGAATTCCTGAAATAATTTCAGATAAAATGGGACGTCCATAACATGATTGATAGGTAATGAAAATATTTCGTAATTTAATAAGGCATAGGACGATAACAAAAGCAATCCATTATTTTTTGCCATATACAAATATTTTGGGTATTGTTTCCCGTTAAAGATAGGAATAATTTACTTTATTATGATGAAACTTCTGCCCTTCCTGATTTTATTAATTTATGTGATACCCACTGGCGAATATTAATAACGAGGAAAAAAAATGAAAATGTTGTATGAAAATTAAGACATATTTCCGCTATTATTAGGGTTAAAATTCTGTGTACCGATTCGACTAAACGTCATTTAATTATACTGATGGAAACTATGGTTGTTCCCTGCTTCACCAATTTTCATTTCTACTTAATTTCAATGCGGCTTTCAAACTTCAAAGGCAGCTGAATCTCCTTAAGACTCACTCTTTTTATTCCTGGTTGCCACTAAGATCCTGACTTAGAGTTTCAGTTGTTGAATAAGGAATGGTCATCCTATGTATATTAAAAAAAAGACCGAATAAATAACATATCAGAATTGACTAAAATAAAATACTTAGTACAATACTCGTAGTTTTAAGTAAGTTGTAGTATTTAGGTTATAATAAAACCTCATTGAACTATTTCAAATCGCAACAAAATACAGGCCATTAATTTGGAAAAAAATATAAATATTGTCATTAGAAAAAAAAGTAAGAAAAGTTTTGTTTCATCAGCATCGCAAATGGCTTTGCGCAAAAAAGTTTTTACCAAAATCATGCCAGTTCGTGTGGTTTTCTTTTTACAAAATAAGATACTTATTTTTTTTATAATAGTCAGGATCCCATGCTTGGTAGATATTTTATTATAAACTATTATAATACTTCATTGTCGGTAGGCCTTTTCCTTGCCAGATTGTTTCACGGTTATTACTCAAATGTTCACAAATACTATAATTTGTGCCGGAAAACATATAATGTACTATGACGTCCAAACATTTTATATTTTATCATAAAAATATTCGCGTATATAATTTATTTTCGTAGCTAACATTTTCACAACCTGAAATAAAAAATAACGCTTGTCAACTAGAATTTAAAGCGCAAAATAAACCGTAAATATCTACAGGTTGTTGTTGTTTTATGATATCCTCGGCTTGTTTAGACAGAAATATGCTCATCATTAGTAATTCTCTGAAGATATTTTCAAGGGCACTGTGTCCGCTCGGGGACTTCAATGCCAAAAACTTGGCTTGGGGTTCTCGTTGCACAGATGTGCGGGGTAGGATGGTGGACTGGGCTCTGGAGGTGGGCCTGGTCGTCCTAAATCGGGGTTCTGTCCCCACGTGTGTGCGGATGCGGGGCGAGTCGGTGGTGGACATCTCGTTCGCTAGCCCCGCTCTGTCACCGCGTGTCGTTGACTGGCGCGTTATGGAGGGGGTGGAGACCTATTCCGACCACCGGTACATCCGGTTCGATGTCTCCGCCCAGGACTCAAGCGCGCCGGTCTCACAGGCCCCGAGTGGAGCAGAGCTGTACGAGGGATACAGAGCAGCGAAGACCACCCTCCAAGAGGCTGTCCAGCGGGCCAGGGACCTGGGCCGCGAGGAGATGCTGGGGACTCTCGACAGAGATCCGTGGGGGCGCCCTTACAAGATGGTGCGCGACAAACTCCGCACCTGGGCCCCCCCGCTGACGCAGATTCTCCGCCCTCAGCTCGTGGAGGACGTGGTGAGCGCTCTGTTCCCTCTGCGAGGGGAACATCCTCCCCCGCCTATGGCTCCGCCGCTTGCGGTGCCAGATGTGGACCATATCGAGGACGATGACGACATTCCGGAAGTGACCGGGGTAGACCTGAGAGTGGCGGTAGGCAGGCTTAAAGCCAAAAATACCGCCCCGGGACCCGATGGCTTGCCTGGCAAAGCCTGGGTCCTGGCCTCGGAGGCTCTCGGGCCCCGACTGGAAGGGCTCTTAAGCGCATGCTTGGAGAGAGGCCAGTTCCCGCTTCGTTGGAAGACGGGGAAGCTGGTCCTCATCCGGAAGCCGGGGCGCCCTGCGGACTCTCCGTCCGCATACCGGCCCATTGTGTTGCTCGACGAGGTGGGCAAGCTCTTTGAAAGAGTCATTGCGAACCGCCTCGCCGGGCACCTTGTGGGGATGGGGCCGGACCTTGCGGAACACCAATTTGGTTTCCGCAGGGGGCGCTCGACGGTGGACGCCATCATGCGCGTGAGGGCTCTCACGACGGGGGATGCAGTGTCTCGGGGTGGGGTCGTCTTGGCGGTGTCTCTTGACATCGCCAACGCCTTCAACACCATGCCCTGGAGCTGCATAAGGGAGGCACTTCGGTATCATCGGGTGCCGACCTACCTTCGTCGTGTGGTCGGGGACTACCTGACGGATAGGGCCGTCATTTACCCCGGTCGCACCGGAGAATGGAATCGGCGAGAGGTGTCGTGCGGTGTTCCACAGGGATCGGTTCTGGGGCCGCCCTTGTGGAACATCGGCTACGACTGGGTGCTGCGCGCTGACCTCCCTAGTGGTGTCAGCGTAGTTTGCTACGCTGACGACACGCTGGTGCTGGCACAGGGGAGGTCGCACGAGGCGGCGGCCGAATTAATGACACGCGGGGTTGCGATAGTCGTGGAGAGAATCCGGCAACTGGGTCTCGAGGTGGCATTGCACAAGTCCGAGGCCATGTGCTTTCATGGGCCTCGGAATGCGCCACCGTCGGGATCCATACTGACGGTAGGAGGGGTTCCCATCGGCGTCGAGTCGACGCTGAAGTACCTAGGGCTTGTCCTCGACAGCCGGTGGAACTTCGTGGAGCACTTCCGACGTTTGGCCCCAAAACTGGAACGGGCAGGAGCTGCATTCAAGCGGCTCTTGCCCAACCTGGGGGGTCCAAACGCCTCCTGCCGGAGGCTCTACGCGGGGGTCGTGCGGTCCATGGCCCTTTATGGGGCCCCGGTGTGGGCGCGTTCTTTGAGGCGGCAAGCCGCCCAATACCTGAACGCGCCCCAGAAGGTGGTAGCCGTAAGGCTGATCCGGGGGTACCGCACGATCTCCGGCGAGGCGGCGAGCCTCTTGGCCGGATTGCCGCCATGGGATCTGGAGGCGATAGTCCTCGCGCGCCTGCACGAATGGCGCGCGGAGGCACTACGCCGGGGGGAAACTCCGCTGCCGCGGCAAATTGTCGCTCAGCGGACAGACCTCCGGCACGATCTCATGGCGACATGGAGACAGCGACTGTCGCAACCACGTGCAGGGCACGCCACAATAGTGGCGATAAGTCCCCTCTTTGAGGAGTGGCTAGAGAGGCGGCACGGCGCCCTCACCTTCCGCCTGACGCAGGTCCTCACCGGACACGGTTGTTTCGGGAGGTTCCTGCACCGAATCGGGCGGGAGGAAACGCCCGGGTGTTACCATTGCGAGGATCGGCCGGAGGACACGGTGGAGCACACCGTGGAGCTCTGCCCCGCTTGGGCTGAGCACCGCCGTGTCCTCGTAGCGGCGATTGGCGGCGGTGACCTCTCGCGTCCGGCCCTGGTTCAATCCATGGTCCGGAGCGAGAGGGAATGGGAAGCCGTCGCCTCCTTCTGCGAAGCAGTCATGCTAGCGAAGGAGGTGGCGGAACGTGAGAGGGAGAGAACCTCACGTCCCAGCCGCCGCGGGAGACGCCCCGGGCGTCGGGGGGCAACCAGTGGCCCCCGGCCACCGTAGGCGCGAGCCTGTGGACGGTGAGTAATGGGCTAGCTCACCGTCCGTCCGTCTCATGACGACAGGCCGTGTCGACGGCGCGTACGTGTTCCACGCGCGCCTCAAGGAGATGACAGCAAACAGGAAGGGGCCCGAGAGGGCCGATGCCTGCCAGGGCTGCGGGTTGTTCGAAAGAGATACCGCGGCCCTGGAACACAAAGGGCTTAGAAGGAACATGGGTGGGTTTTAGTCAGTCAAGTCTGACACTCCCTCCCGCTCCGCCCAGAGCGGGAGAAGTCATTTGATGATTTCCCATCCGCAAAAAAAAAAAAAAAAAAAAAAAAAAAAAGGGCACTGTGTCCAGCAAGATGATAAGATTAATAATTAATTTGAACTTCAATCGAAAGTATTGAAATTATTTCATGGATTTTAATGTACAATTAGAATTTTATCTTATTTTGTAAGGTTACTTTCAGGATATATATATGTTCACCTGCTCAAATCTACAAACAAAAAAAACCTAATAAAATACTGTGAACAACAGTGATTACCGACGCGAATAATTCAAAATAATCTTCTGGCACTATATATGTAATAAGGAGATATGAGGAGACAAACTACTTGTTTAGAAATCAAAATAATTGAGACAGCTAGCCTGACGAAATGGCCCTATATAAAATAATGACAGTTATTTAAAACATATGTTGGTCATTATAAGAGACGTAAAGAACATAAAAGTTTGGACCACAATAAACAGACTGTATGAGCATAAACAAACTTGATACCGTAATTAGACTATTAACAAAAAAAGTGATAAGGACTTTCTATTTGACCACGATAACTAACTCTACTATTATGAACATAAACGAGAACAACATTTTCGATAGTTCACCTTTGTGCTTTTCTGTTTTATTAAAAAAAATCGACTCTAGAAAAACTACTTCGTTCAAATGATGATGATCATTTGGTTCCATCTACCAAGACCTGCTTCTGAAGAGTGATGTTCTCTTTTCAATTTTTCAACCATGTTTTTATTTTTTGCACAGGATTGACTTCAGCGACCCGACCACAGACAAGCCCGCGAACTTGGCAAACTCTGCCGTTCTGCGTATGCTGGAGGAAGAAGAACGCAACCGTAGGGGACGCCCTAGTGAGTATACTACTACCTTTACTGAAAGTTCTGCTAACCCCAAGTCAAGCTAAGTCATCAATGTAAAAAATATAATGATGGTGTTAGATTACAGGAAAGTACCCGCTTTGTATTAGATTATGAGCGGTTTGATGCCGTTGACCTAGGGAGAAACTAATGACTTGAATATATCTGGTTAAATTTTCAGCACAAAAGTACCTCCTATAAAAAATACAAAGCTGCAGTTGTACATAGTTGCTTGCTTGTAAGAAATATACAGACATGACAAAAATATTAAAAAGGCAAGATTAATTAATTGGAACATTTCATTCGTACTTCAAGACGGGAGATAAGAGTGAGAAGCAGCTAGGTGTCTAGCTGCTCGTTGAATCTATTAAGACCTCGTAGCGACACCGGCGTTTTGATTTTTTGATTTTTTCTTCTATTTTATTGAGCATTTCTATTCATCCTACCTAGATCAAATATGGTTTATTACTAAACTCTTGAAAAAAAAACATTCCTACATAAATTGGCTTTCTCTATTTTGTAGAGATGTTCCGACTAGTCGGTAATGCCGAATATCCGGCCACTTTCGTAGTACCCGACAAGTCGGCGACTATTCGGCAAAGAGCGCAGACTATCCGGCTTCTTACTTTGTGTGTATTTCTCAATAAAATACATAGGAGGAATTACACTAACTAAACAAATTTCACTCGAATGTAGAATAACAGTATTGTCTTTATTTTTTCACATAAAAACACCGCTCTCACCAGTTCATAAATCAAGAAGTGCGAAGTAAACAAAACATGTCGGCTGACTAATCGGTCTCTTTACAACAGACTAATTGGTTAGGCGGCAAAAGTCATAGTCGGCACATCTCTACTCATTTGAAAATATACTTATTTTGGGAGAGAAGCTCGTCAATTCTGTCGAAATTCCTGATTGCCACTCAAGAATTTCACGTAACGTGCAAGCGCATTTCACACTTCTATTTTTGGGTTCAGAAAACGATAAACATTTACAAACATGCCTGGATCGAACAGATATTCGAAATATCTCCGCTAAATCACCCACACAGTTCTGATACACTGAAACTGTGTAAGCTTACTAATCCACTAATACTTTCCCCCTGCTTTATCAGAGTTAGACCCGACCCAAGTCCGTGCGATCAAGGAAAACATGGTTTACATGCGTCATCCGTTTGACCGCTACTGGCCCCCGGAACGATCCAGAATGCGATCAGCTCGCAGCTGGGATGGCCAGCTCAACGCTACAGGGAATATATACTCAGAGTTCTTGAAGTCTACCAAAGGTACCAGCACAGCCTGGTAGAATAGATAGCTTTGACTGTGCTAGTATTGTACATATCCATATACAGCAAGAGCTCATTAATTCGTCGATCATTCAATACCATACGTGGGTGATTCTTTGAAACATAGTTTTGGTATGTTTTTGACTGAAGAACACGTTAATATAATATCCAATTTGAACACCATTTACAGGTTTTATAGTAAATGTAAATGTCTATCGAGGCCTTATGTAGTTAATTGGGATTACTTATATCAAGCAGTAATTAAGTCTGCAGAAAACACTGAAAACTAATTAATCTGGTATGTCCCTATGCCACTTTTTATTGAATTATTCAATGTTATGTGATCTTAATCAATCAATATTTTAAAATAACTACGTTCCACCGATATTTAAATATTTGTTTCTTGATATTTTATCATTTGTTTTCAAAATAATTGTATATATTCGTAATTACATGACTTTTAAAAATGTCCCCGACTGAAATAATAATTTAGCTGGCGCAATTTGTTCACGCATTATTTCAATGTAAACACAAAATATTAGATAGAACAGTATCGACTCGTGATTGGCCGCGTCAGTCAGTACCGATCTGCCACGCGGAGTGCTCGTGCGCGAGTGGAATTTTTCGAAAAAGTACGATCGAAAGTTGTGATCTGGCGTTTGTCAGGTAAGTCTTATAATTAATCTGTCTTCTTTTACGGATTGTGTGTCTGTAGCTACGTTTTGCAAATGAACCAAAGTCTGTGATAAGGTTGTTTATTCATGTTAATTATACCTATGATTCCTTGCGTTCATAAATATAGGAACAGGATTCGATTTTTTTACAATTCCTAATTTTTCTGGCTCTCATTGGTCTGGTTTTATCTGGCTTTTATGACCAGATGAATTTGAACGGGGCATATGAATTAGGTTTGATTCAAATAAGAATTATCTCATGAGACCAGATTAATTTTTTTTTAACAGATGAATTAGGTTTAATGAAAAAGTAAGTAATTTGTTTTCATTAAAAGGGATACCTATAGGAACGACAGTCACCACTGTGATTATTTTTCAACCATAGTAGTTTTTTAGTATTTTTATTAGTTGTTCTAAGCGATGTTTACTCTAAATGTCGTTTGAATTCCATTTTTTTGTTTTAGATTATCGAAATGGCAAAACCAAAGAAGCAAACAAGAGAAGAAAGACTAAGAAAAAAAAGACTCGCGGCAAAAAGGAGATATGAAAGAATTAAAAATAATGAAGAGTTGTGGAAAGAGAAACAAGAAAAAAATCGACAAACCTACATACGTAGAAAAAATGAAAAAAAGCAACTACCAATAGATGAAATGAATCCTAGACAACAGAGGTTACAGAGAAAGAGATGGAGAACGAATTATAGGCCATATTACCTCAGAAAGAAACAAGAAAACAGAACAGAGGCCCTGCTTGAAGAAAACACTCCACCTCAAAGTCCCAGCATTCTGTCGGATACTGAACCGATAGCTTTCCAAGACAGACCTTTACATTTCCAGTTTCCAAACAGATTGCTGGAGTCACCCGTACCAGGACCATCTAGAATTTTGCGCAGCATATCTCGACAGAGCAGTGACGTATCCACTGGTTTAGGATCAAATACGCTGAATACAAAATCTCCTTCCTGTTCTTCACCTGTATCTTCAACCGTAAGACGTATCCGTTACAAATCACAAAAAGAGATAAATAATCTTAAACGGATAATAATTAACATGAAGCAAAAAAATGAACGTTATAAGAAAAGACTACAAAGATTAATGTCGAAAAAAATAATAAAAGTACCCTCAGCATTAGAAATGCCCAATCAAAATAAAATGGTGCCTAAAACAAAACGTATCGGTATAAAGTCAAATAAAATACTGAATCAAGGTTCAAATTCTTTGCCGGAACTTCTAAAAAAAGAAGTCGAAATATTTTACGAAGACGATGAAAATAGCAGACTCTGCTCTGGAAAAAAGGAATTTATTGCCAGAAACAAGATACGTAAACAAAAACGGTATCTAAGTGACAGTCTTCTCAACTTGCATAAAAAGTTTCTCAAAAACTCAAATTATAGTATAAGCTATTCAGCATTCTGCAAGTTAAGACCTTTTTGGGTGCTGCTACCTGATTTTAGATCACGAGACACTTGTTTGTGTAAATTACACACTAACATGGATTTACTCGTCCAGGGATTGTATCAGAGGAAGATAATTTCAACCAAGACCTCTCAAGATCTTCTCTCTTTGCTATGTTGTGACGTAAATGATGTGAATTGCTTGCAACGAACCTGTTCAGCGTGCAAGAATAAGGCAGCCTGTTATCAAGAATTTGATAATTCTATCGATATAACGTACTGGCAATGGGAGATTAAACAAAACAACATTGAAGGTACGGCAAGAAAATTTAGA
Source organism: Cerastis leucographa (assembly GCA_963082945.1). Lineage (NCBI taxonomy): Eukaryota > Metazoa > Arthropoda > Insecta > Lepidoptera > Noctuidae > Cerastis > Cerastis leucographa. The sequence goes on along the minus strand of OY720356.1, from coordinate 10,055,508 downwards.
ACTACTGAAAAAAGTAAAAAAAGAGAAGAACCAAAGAAATGTATTGATAGATTTGAATCTATGCTGAATGAGTATTTTATGCATTGTGCTAATATAGTTGCTCAACAAAAGGCTTTTAAATATTTAAAAGATCATCTTCAAGAGGATGAATGTATTGTGCACGTTGATTATAGTGAAAATTATGCAGTCAAGTGTAATGAGGAAATACAATCGTATCATTTTGGTGGTAGTCGTAAACAATTAACTTTACACACTTCGGTATTATACTTTCTGGACGTTGAGAAGACACAGCAAGTACAATCTTTTTGTACGGTGAGTGAATGCCTTCGTCATGACATTTCAGCTGTATGGGCTCATATTATACCAATCCTCGAATATCTAGGTGAAACAAAGACAGGCATTCACACTATACATTTTATTTCTGATTCTCCTTCAAGTCAGTATCGGAATAAAAAAATATTCCATCTAATTTCTTGTTTAAACATATACCTGAGCTCCATCAAAACCATTACGTGGAACTACAGTGAATCTGGTCATGGTAAGGGTGCCCCTGATGGAGTAGGTGCTGTTATGAAGAGGACTGCGGATCGTGCTGTTTCCCAAGGACAAGACATAAAAGATCTGGATGATTTTTTAAATATTATGGAACAAAACTTAAAAAAAGTAAAATTGAGAACTGTTTCAGAATATGACGTTACTGAAAAGGACTTTCTTTTCCCCCAAAACGTAAAAAACTTTCCAGGCTCGATGAAAATGCACCAGATAGTTTGGAACTTCGATTCAACTTCACTAGCCGTTCGCAAACGGAGCTGTACAGATAATGTTTGTTTGTATCAAGCTGTTATTTGCGATCATGGCATGAATCACCTTGGTTTTTATAACGTGGAAGATAAACGCGTGGAAGACCCAAAGCAAAACTTATCGGTCACACCGCTAGCTAATTCAAATAAACAACTCGGAGAAATCGGTGAATCTTTTTGGACAACACATGAAAGACAAAGCAACATCTCTACAAAGAAAAATAAAAACAATAACATACAAAAGAGTAAAAAAAAGAATGACACAGATCAAGAAATTGAAGATGAAATTGTTTTTAACATACCAAATAAACCCGCAATAAATAGTAAATATACACGCAATTCATTAGGCATAAGCAATAGTATAGATAGAGAAGTTGCTATAACGAAAGAAACTAAAGAAAAAATCGTAAGGAAGGCAAGTGCAGAAGAAAGCGTGGCAGTGATTGAAGATCCTGACTTCGATAATATCTCAGACATAACATTTTCAAGATATGGAAATAATAAATTTAGCATCAATTTAGAAAATGTTAATCCATACTTGTTAGACTCTAGTGATGAAGATAATCTCGATATTTTTTAATATAATTGATAAGTCGGGATATATTTAGTTATCGTCATACATTTCGTTTTCTAAGATCTTATGTTTATTATAGTTCAGTTAACGTGGCCCAAAAACGTAAAATATTAAATTTTGAGGTCTACATTTAGTCCAGTCAATAAAGGATTTGTAGAGTGAATGAGCCTAAGCGATTTCTGAGTGATTATTTTAACTTCCTCAGCAACCTTAACAAGTTTCAGAAGAAATCGCTTAGGTCCCCCCGCTCATTCACCCTACAACCCCCTTTTGGCCATTCGTTAACTGGACTAATTGACGGATCCCCTTAAAGTTACGATTGCTAATTATTTAATTTAATAGTCTGAATCATGGACCTAGACAAAAAGGCTGAATTTGTTGCTCATAGTAATAACGATTTATTTTATTTTTATTAAGAGTTTGTAAGTGTTTTGTGTGTTAACAAAGATTTTTACTGTTTTTTGTTATTAAGAGTTTGTAATGGTCTGCGCACACTGGTGGATGGCATGGCAGAGGATTTAAAATTCTTCAATTGAATTTAATACTTACCAATCGAAATAAGGTATTTTTCAACATTCGTTGCTCCAGAGGAAACTGAATCATTCGATCATTAAAATATACACCTTATTTCGATTGAATAAGTATTAAATTAATTTGACAAAATTAAAATCCTCTGCCGTCCCGTCCGCCAGTCTGCCAAGGCCATAAGAATTTTGTTTAAAATTAAGATATTTTTATTTGTGCCATAACGTGTAACCTATTTCATTAAAAATTATATATTAAGACTTTGAAGAGACCGTGATTGACTTACTTTTAATTTTAACGAATGTTTAATTGTGTTTTAATTGGAACTTAATATAAAATTGTCTTATTTTAGCCAAAAAAGAGATGTAACTGTAATTATTTCAATATTAATTCATAGTAAAGTTGATTAAAGATTTTTTATTCTCATTTACCTGTATGATTCTAATTAATATGGTGCAAAGTCTCATTCATCAGCCTTATTCATCATTAATCTGGTTAACCAATTAATCAGCACAGTCTAAGTCCTAAACTACTGGGTACAAATCAGTGCCTTTGACATATTTTATAACATTAAATGACCTGGACATAATAATAAAATCATTAACATATAAAAGTAAAAAAAAAGTTGAGCCATATCAATGAGTCAAATACACTCGGTTTCAAAGAATCACCCACGTAGAGTCATTGCACAACTAAAAATTGAGTATTCATATATTGTATGCTATGCGCAGAACGTGGTCTTAAAGTTTTATCACGACGATTCCATTAAGTATCCATCGATATTTGTGATTAACAACATTATGTGTCGTGTTGCATTCAGGGCGTTTGCCTTAGTAGAGTAGAACTCACGCACAAAGAAGCCGCTACACTTGCTAATATTACACAGACAACTAACTGGTTCAACAGGAAACCCTAAGCTACCAGACGATATATGAAGCTTAGACACGCCGATGATTCATTGATCTCAATATAATGAATGAAACATTGTGGATGAGTGTAACGTCCTAACGTTCGGTTCCATCCATCCGTCGTTTTGTTCGTCACTGGATTGACAAAAACCGCCCACTAATGACGAAAAACGTTCATTAGTAGAAAGTATTTGGCAAGGCTTGGAAGCTTCGCATAATGTGCTTTTACCTGTTGTTCCTGTTAGTAGTTCGCAGTCGGCAACGGAAGAACGCCAACAGTAGATATGGCTGAAACAGTGTTTGTTGGTAAAGTGCTCATTGTTTAATCTAGTGCGAAAGTTGTTCAAGTGCCTAAAATTAGATTGTTTTGTTATAAGCACCGTTTCATAAACTAAAACAAACGTAAGGAGATATGCAGAGAGCGTTAAAGCGGTTTATATCTGTTTCGTACCCGTAAACTTAAACATGGATGTGTTGTTGTTTCGCATTCTTAGCGAGAAATCTAAAGAAAGAAAAACCAGTAGATTTTAAAACAATTTTTATTGGAACTTGAAGATCTCTTGCTTTGAGTTGACACAATTTATTTCTTACTAATTAAAAATAAAGCGCCGTAATGAATGAAACTAGTTATCTGCTACTGAGACAAAGTTATAGTTTAGTTCCAAGAAATCAGCAGTAACTGCCTGTGTGCAGCAATGGAGAAGTAAAAAATAATGCGTTTCGTTGAGCCCACAATAATTGTGGCCGTATTCCCGAAGAAGATGCTTGCACACTCCGTTATAAATACTCTAAGAACTTTTTCTAGTTTATGATGTTAATAGTGAACGGAAATATATAATTACAATGCATAAAACTCGTGTTTTTCCAAGAGTTCATTCTTTGATCATTGATTCAACCGCATCTAGAAACTATAAGATCAGCACTTCAGCACCCACAAGAACATAAAAGTTTACATAGAATGTGTTTTTTCATGACCTTGATTCCAGGATTAAAATCTATAAAAGTGTTGTTTGACGTCACGAATAGACTATTTCCACGACTATTCCTCTTATTTTCAATAGGTTCATGAATCAGATTCTAATTTTAAAGCAGGTGCGAAAATTTGCAAACGACACAAGTATCTTAGTTCATATGTATCATACGTTTTCTCCAGGTGTGCACTATTCTGGGAGCAAGTTTTTTATATGTAGTCTTCATTTGTTATTGGCAATATGTTTGCCACAATTGACTTTGACATCGAGATTATCATACAAAACTTTGAAGACTGTATACTAGGTAACATCTAAGTTTTCATTTTATTGTGAGTCTCTCAGTGGTACTGTTGTACATATCAATATTCAGTTCGGTGGAGTTGAGGTAAACATACGCATGCGAAACACACGTAGACCACTTTTAAAATCATTCTGACTGACTTCTAATCACTATTTATTTCTTGGTTCTTCCCATCAAACTGGTCTAGGGACGCTAAAGACCAGTAAATCGTTCAAACAAGTTAATAACTTGCAAGTGGCCGTCAGCGAGCATCGGCGAAGTGGGCCGTTTGTAATTTATGTACGACTCATGGCCCAATGCATGAGGTAATTGCGACCACGTCCCATAATCCCAGACGATCAGATTGCTAAACTAATTGCCTAGGCACCAATTTCCATCATATAGCGTTCCAGGAAAATCGTTTATAACATTAAAATATGATGCACCTTCATCATTCCAGTTGGTATGCAAGTTTCGCAACAGGTGAAATATATTTTCCGTCTTGCCATTTCGTTAGAATTTACGATCTCATTGTAGTGGGTACGTAGCTAATGGAAATGGTTTTATGCTTCTATTTCAACAGCTATAAATTATTATTAGGTACGTTCAGGTGGGGTGCTGAAGTCTAGGTCATATGTTTTAGTTGGTGTGTTAATTTTTCGGGTGGCGGGTGGGTATCCACGAGCGTAAGAGAGTTGGCGAATGGGTGTCTTAATAATGTGCGTTCTCAAAATATAATATGCGGTAGATATTTGTGCTCGTCGCACCTGCTGGCTATCCAGCAAGTCAGCTAGTCAAACGAAGTGCACACCGGCCGACGGTTGGCGCGTCTCTTGTACTATACAAATCGATTAATTTAATCGTGAGTTCCTGTTTAATTAATCACTATTTTTTTTTTAATTTAGCTTCTTATTTGTTTTATTTTCATGTTATCAATTGTTTTTTATCTTCTTTATTAAAATTTTCGATGTGTAAGTCACACTAAAAGTACATTTTTTGAAAAGTTTGCAGCCTGGTTCGTCGTTTAGGTTATTGTCTAGTGTTATTGTGACAACGTAATACATTATAGTATCTAATTAAGTAAGTAAACCCCATCACACATATTAAAGTATAAGCAAAGCTTTATTTTGGCAAAACTTAAGCCAAGTTAGTTCCACACAGTTCGAAATAGTTGGAGGTTTCCATAACACGGTGTAAATTGAATTTCAATAAGTTCCCTATGTATCGCAGTTCGAAGTTGCGAACATTGTTAGGTAACGCTAGGAACAACAACTTGCATCGACAGAAACATATTTGGTGCTTGAAGTACCGAACCTTGAAGTCCTGACTTCTAATCAGACCTTGAGAAAGTGAAACCTTAGGATTCACACACACACCGAAAGTTTGTAAAAAATATTTTATGATTCAGTTCAGTTATTAAAGTGCAATGTACTCGCAAAAGGCCCTCAAGACAAGAGTCCTTTTTCTTGCATAGCAAGTTATTCTGTCCTGTTTTGAACACATCCAATTGATCCAATGCTTTTCCTGCAATCTGCTATTGGAAAATCATCATTTAACTTGAGACTCTTCCTCTCTCTGTCTACCTCTCTCCCAACAGTACAGATACTTTACGAACAATCGATTATAGTGGGCCAACTAATCGAACCTTCCCGAAAGTTTCACCTTTACTTCAGTGACCTAGAATCTTAGAATATCTTTGTCACAGACTCTATTTCAGATTCCATGAAATCTGACTCAGTCCTACTTTCAAACAATCTTGGAAGAAATAGACCTGGTAACATTGTGAGATTGCGAAATTGCCGTGGGCTGCAGGTAAATACTTAAATGAAACTAAAGATTTTTAATGCTTAGACAAAATGAAAGGCCGAGTTCTAATTTATTTTGATCTCTGGAATTTCTGCATCATCAGCATCTGCTTACCGTAACTAAGGTATTCCTGTCCCACGTATTTTTCAGACACAGAAACGGATACAAGTATTTAGATAGTGCTAACATGTCATTCATCGAGAATCCCATTCTCAAACAAACTACTTGAAACTCCAGGAATAGGTACCAACACACAGGTTGAATCATAAATCTGTGTTCACCTACAATAAAACGAACTTATACCCTAGAAATTTGTTTTTTCGGTGGTCTGGCGCACTTCCAACTGGTTGGTGGGCCGCGCTAATTTAAAGAGAGATGTGTCATAATAAGCGATACGTAGTGCTCAACACTGAAAGTCTCATGGTCTCCAAGATCATATCACCCGACGATTGAGATCGTACGCTCTGATTACACATATTCTCCAAGAAACACGTATTTTTAAAAGCATGTCGCAAAATCGAAAGTTATATCTGGCACGATACGACAGCCAATTTTATGTAACACACTGTTTTACGAAGTAATTGCTTTGTTACAGGCCAGAAGAAAGTAGTGTGGCCACCGGTGCCCGAAACGAACGGATATCATCAACCACAACAGGTAATTAACACCTACATTATAATTACTGACACACAGATACAAACAAAATTATATATGTATATAGGGGTTGATTTAGATGCAAATGACATCACCGCTGCACATAGTAAACGCTTTACGGTGACGGAGCAACAATAATTGCATGCAAAACCAAGCTATTACAAGTATTTCGATATGTATTATAAGCTACATTATAAATCCCAACAGCAACAGGCTCCTGCGTACTACAACAACGTGCAGCAGTCCCCTGCCTCTCCTCAGCCCCAGTCCCAACAACAGCCTCAGTACCAACAACAGCCCCAATACCAGCAACAGCCCCAATACCAGCAACAGCCCCAATACCAACAGCAACCCCAATACCAGCAACAACCCCAATACCAACAACAACCCCAATACCAACAACAACCCCAACACCAACAGCAACCCCAGTACCAACAACAGCCCCAACACCAACAGCAACCCCAGTACCAACAACAGCCCCAATACCAGCAGCAGCCCCAATCCCCTCAGCCTCAGTACCAAGCTCCCGAGTCGGATCCTTCCTACTGTGAGGGCCGGCGACAAGAGCCCACAGGGCTGAGTAAGCTGATCCCTGTCGGTCCTGGCGTAGCGTCCCCCGCCTCGTACCGACCAGGCCCGCCGTCTCCAGGCATCGCGCCGCAGCCCTATCGCCCGGGACAAAGCCGCTGGGCACCAGTACCTGCCCCTCTTTCCCCTCAGGTATTAGGACACAATGGTTGGAAAGTCAACGTCGTCGAATAGAATTTAGTTTAATTACTGACTTGCACGTTTTCATTTTACTAATACACTCTTGGTAGACTTACCTAAATGTTTGTGCAGATCGCTATTGTATAACGAACGCTATGCCTTTGTCTGCCAGAAACCACTTTCGTATGGATTCTACGATTAATACAGACTTACAAAGTGATCTTTTTAGAAAATGTAGTGGCAGCATTGCAATTTTTTTTCTGAAAATTAATAAAGACATTAATATTCAAATTGATTTGATTGCAAAGTGGAAATGCAGTGTTGTTTAGTTACTACTCACTTGTACCTACACTTTGTGTAGTACACGATTGTGATAATCTACTTTGTATCTGATTAACCAGGATTTTTGATCTTCTTCGCCATGCGCTACATCAGTATTGTTATACTGTGCAGATTCAAGGATCGCAGCCGGGTTACCCGCTGCAGCAGCAGCTGTCACCGCAGCAGCAGCAGCAGTACCCGCCTCAGCCGCAGTACTCCCCCTCGTACTCCGAGCCCTCATACGAGGCCCCACAGAAGAACTTCGAGCCCCCACCATCGACGATCACACTTCGTCAGCAGCAGCCAGTACACCAGAAACCTCCACCGGTTTTCGCTAGTCAACCAGCCACAGCTTCATTTCAAGGTACCTATCCAGATATTTAGGTAGGTACAGAAACCATGTTTTCAAGATACATTTTAATAAAAACACTTTTCTACGCCGACACAATAACTCAAAAAGAGTAGGTGGTAGTTTATTTCCTTGTTCTTTTAGTAAAATTTATTACGTGGAACGCGTTTATTTCTGTTAAAATGAAAGTCTTGCTCGTTCAAACAGTGGAGCGAATTATGTTTTATAACAGACTGGTGGGAACTGGGAACAATTCAACTCAATAGCAATATCAAAGCGCATAAAGTAAATGCGTAAGTACTTTGAAGACGACTTTGCAAACATAATAAATATGTCGAGTTCCACATGTATTGTTTATAGGATGGCTTTTTTATGCCTCGATGTCGTTTTAGAAAAGTGACTTACACGACACGTAAGACTTACAATATAAAGTAGTTACTGTTCTTATTGTTTTCTTTATTGTTCTAAGATTGTAACTCAGGTATTACGTAACAATAGGGGTAGGTACCTAGGTACTCACTAAAGAGTCAAGTCGCAATTCTCGTCGGTTAATGAAACTTTTAACACGAGTACTATAGGAATACGTGTGTAAATGAAAATAAACGTTGAATTTCAAATATTTAAGCTTATGGCTTTAAGTTTACCGGTCTGATTCTCTACAAGCACGAACAATGATGCGATATAGCTGGTAATAGGCAAGCAAGTAATTGCAAGTCGGCGCGGAAACAGCGGGGAACTTAATAATCCTCTGTCGCTCCGCTCCTAGTCTAAAACCTAAGCTAAACACACAGACTCGAACTGATGGATGCCTAACTAACCCTAAATGCGTCGTCTCGGCACAAATACTTTAGGGGTGTCGCGCGCTCAACAGCACAACGACTCGACACAGAAGCCAAATTAATTCCGCATTTTAGGTTATAAATAAAACAATAACATTGTCGTGAAAGGTGACTAAAGGATTATGCCAAGTGGATTGACAGTAGCAGTTGCGACTTGTGAACAAAATGACAACACTGCCATTACCAATATATTTGCCAACTGTTAGTATTTTGGCAATTTTTCCTCAACATGAACAGGTGAACGCATTTTCGGCGTTGAGAAACCTTTATTGCATCTTTGTTACGAAGAATGTAGATAGTATGGCATAACAGTTGATGACAGTGATATTAAAGTAGGTGCAATACCAGGTCGTTCTTTACGTTTATGACGAGGACTTAAAATAAGTATATTAACGGCTGGTACGGGTGATTACGATTGCGCAGGAGGCGTCAACATGCGTGGGGACCAGAAGTGGCCACCTCAGTCGGTGAAGGAGGCGGTTGCCGCAGAGAACGAGGCCAGAAGGCAGTTAGCCAGGGGCCCAGCGTGCAGGCCGCGCAAGGTGACGTTTTTAACTATACACTATTATCCTACCTACGGTAAAATAGGGTTAATTTAGAATGTCAGTATTTTTTTTTTATCTGAAGTTCACGATCAGACTGTGATTAAAATGTTATTAAGTATTTTAATTTCATTTTGGTGATTAGCTCTATGGTTCTTAACTAACCCTATTTAAATGACGTTTAAATAACTACCCATGTATATTTTATTTAAATCCTATTGCATCTAAGATTACAGGAGAGAAATCCTTGAAGATCGTGGTGTGAGCAGCCTCTAAATATAATGACTAAACTATAAATAAAGCTCCAACATAACAAGCCCGCATGCTGTATTTTAAGCACCAAAACAATTATATTTTGCATTCCACTGACATTTATCTAATAAGTTAATAACTTGTAGTTTTGGACAAAATGCTAAACCTATATTTTCCGCATTTTTAAATAACTTGTTTCGGTCAAAATTCTGTTTTTAACTCGAGTTATTTTTACATTTTAATAAAAATATGTAAACTATTTTCTTTTTGTTTTTTGATATTTAACACCTGTATATATTTAGGTATTTGTCATTTCAAATATTACAACGCCTACCACACAAACTATTAACTAGGTAGTTTTTCTATAACTTCTAGTTTAAAAAGTAAAACCTAACCGACACAATTTTATAAATCTGCACCTACTCGGGCGCACAACCAACCACCTCTAACTAATAAAACTTCAAATCTTCAAAAGGCGAAATTTAATGTCGGCAACTTCCTCACCTCGGAGTAAATTCTCTAAAGTAACACTGTATTAACATCATCATATTATTAAATCCTGAAAGTTCCTCTTGACGTCAAACATTGTTTCCTAGAACATAACTTTGAGAATTTATGGACTGAAGTGCATAGTGCTGAAAGCTGCCGTTGTCTGTTTTAGCTGCGCCAATATTCGCTTGCCGAATTGGTTGCAATGAACGACGTGTAGGCGTCGATCAGTGCCCCAGTCCGTACGTACCCGGACTTTGATACCGAAGGTGTAAGTGCAGTTTGCGTCACTAGTGCTACTATATTTTTGGACAAACTTTCCATTAACAGATCTCGGCACTTGGTGAAGGGCAAACCTAGTACTGTTAGTCGCGAGCACCTAACTCGCGTTTAGTAGGCTTTGCAATATCTATCCTTATGTAGGTGTACGACTTCTGCAATGATATGTTTGAGAATAAGTTAAGGAAGCTGTTTTTAGTATTTTTTTAGAGGATACAATTTTTTTTTAATGCTAGGTAACATTGGGCAGGGGAAAAAAAAGGTGACTTGTGAAAGGTGTAACTCATGATCAGATGTTGTTTCCAGTGATAAATTCAGCAATAGGGGACGATCACATTTTTTTTCTTTGTCCTTCGGGTAGTTTATTGAAAAGTATTGGACACGTATTTTTTTCTTTTTTCACGTGGTCATAAAATTACGGAGATATATTGAGTTGAAATGGCGCATGACGTCACATGTAGGTACGTTTTATACCTACTTGTGACGTAGTGAGCCCCCACTCTCCAACTTTAATTATTTTTAACTAAGTAATTTTTTATATTTTGATAAAACAAAAAATACGTGTAAAGTATGTAAAGTACGACGTGTGTCTAATATTTTTGTATTACCTCTCTGACGGACAAAATAAAATGTCGTTTCCTTCATCCAGTCCGCACTCCTATTAAGCATTTTGTTCCATAATCTGTTAGTTATCAGCGTGATGGCCGAGGAAAAAACCAAGGCTATGGGCAATAAGGGATGGGTACTCACAAGTCACGATGTTTGCTTTACCACGACCACCGCGTTGCAACCGCCTAAAGTTTCACCAACACTTTGCCATTTCACTCATATTATTTAACTTCACTAGACCGAGTCCATTGTCTTTCTTTTTTTTTGCACGGATATCTTATTCCCTAATCCTTTCTAAGTCGCGTCAAAATTGGTCCAGCCATTTCGGAGATTAGTCGAAACAAACAGACAAAGAGACAACATTTTTGAAAATCGTTTTTCTTTATACTTTCATTTGCATTCAGTAAAAAGCTGTTATTCTGAAATTACAAACTGACTCTTCAATTTTATTTATTTGTATAGATTGCTGTATGAGGGACTCTGTTGAGTTAAAAAAGTGTTTTTAAAACTACACTAAAATTATAAGTAAGAAAAGGTACTTTATTGTCTTTACAACCTAGATTGCAATAATTTGCAAGTCGTACACCTATCCCACCAAACATTCATATAATGGACTAAAATCATTATTTTATACAAGCATTCATTCTCTTCTATTTCTGCAAAGCTTTGCAATGTAGAATGAGTTCAGTATGGACGATGCATGATTAGAATAAGATCCTAATACGATAGTGTTTTAATTTAGATATCAAATATAAATCTAAGTACCTATTTTTTAGAACCTACTGACATGTTTACGGGTAGATACCGTTGGTAGCGTCTAATTACTAAAACAACCAATAAGTCTCAATTTAAATCACGTAAATCGAGCCTTATGCTTCTCAGAAACATGTAAGATAAACAAGAACCTTTTAAGTATTTATTCCTGTTCTTGTCTGTTTGGTGTTTGCAAATAAACGAAAAGCAGACTATTTTCATACAAAAAATATTGCGTTAATTATCGAATTGGAGTAAGTTCGTTAGCCTCATATAGGATTCTGCGAGTTTCAGATTGCTATGTACAAAAGAAATGATGTAATTTTGTACTCTAATTCCAGGTGAAGAAGGACTATGGGACCTTCTTCGCGCAGAATGCCCTGAACCACAACTACCCTGGATACCGCGCGCCCCCCGGCACACAACACTACGATGACAACTCAGGCCGATCTTCATACTAAATTAGACCTTAGTAACTAACATATCCCTCATGTAAAAGGAATATTAGTCTGACATCAATCTTCAACTCGTATGTGAATTTTCTGTAAAGATGTTCAAATTCGTTTTAATTAATTTTGTTGGCATTACTCATGTCAGAGTGTCTAGTGTCTACTTTCTAATTAATTGAGGCATAACATTTTGTAACGTCAACAAAAGTAGTAGGTATCATCTCATCAAAGTAAACATCAATCAATCTAATTGATTCGCTAAAAGCGAAATTGTCGGGATTTCGAGTACTTGTATTGGCTTTAGGTATTAAAGTCTTGAGGCATGTACGAATTGAATTTCAATCAGTACCTAATTGTAGATTAATTTATTTTAACCATTATTTAGAAATGTAAGTAAAGTATATAATCATTTTAAAAAACATAAAAATAACATTATCATTTGTCACATTCATGAATCGCTTTAAAAATTATCATTTTCTATTGATTCTCACTGTTTTATGTGTAAAAGAGCGGCTTTATACATTGCGAACATATCCGAAGTTGCTTATAATGTAACTGTAAATAATGCTCAACTACCAATATCATAAACAGATTTTAGAATTATTAAACATCCAACTAAAATTTCAACTAATTAAAATTGACGGAAGTAACGAAAATGTTTATGATTTTGGATATTAAAAAATTCAACGCTTCCGCCAAAGAATAATATTAACAATTGGCTAAGCTTATCGTACCTACCTAGTCATGAAAAGAGATTATACGAATATTTTGTATATAAAATGTTTAATGGCCTTATTGATTTGGTATATTTCATTATGTAATTATATTTTAAATTAAATAAATTATAATTAATGCCAATCAGCAGTTTTATTGATGACTACCACACGATAATATTCAGAATTTGATTAGGCTGGTCAATGATTAAAGTAAAACACAAATAAAGCCAAGTGGCTTCTGCAGTGAAAATTAAAATGGGGTTGAATGTAGCTAGAGCCAGATGTAGATACCAAAAACATCTCAGATACGTTAACAAACGAGGAAAAAAACCGGCAAATTATTTATTACACCTACTTGTGTACAGTTAGGCTGGACTTTGATTACAACCACAGGTCGACTTAAACCGGTAAAGAATAAAAAATTAAGCGAAATAAAACAAATAATTACGTATGAAAATATTATATTATCATACATTACATACATCGTGTACAAACCACGTCGAGTACCTAGACTGAGGTGCTCAATAAATGCTTCAAAATAATAACAGCAGTCTAGCCAAGCTACGTACATTATCATTATGTACAATTAATAACAAACCACAGTAACAATTATTATTTTAAAAAGCCGTTGTATTGTCGCCGAATATAACCAATGGCATACGTTTAATATCACAGAGGTAGCCAATTTATGTACAAAATCATTATGGCTACATGTATCTACAGTAGCATTAGTTACCAATAGGTAGGTGAGACTGCTTTTCCCGCAACTTCTCTTTGAGAGCGTCCGAGAAGGAACGAAGGATTTTGTTAAAATTGCAGAATCCCCACCTATTGGAAACTTACTTTATCGCTAACAGGGCAGCCCTAGCACGCGCTGTTTTTGAGAAAACGTCTTTTATTTAGCATATTCAGCATATAATATGCCCACTACAGGCCTTCTCTCTATGAGGGAGTGGGCTGTAATCCACCACTGGGGCCTAGCATGGGTTGGTTTGTACAGAGTAGACTTTGTTTATAAACACAGTATTACCTACTTCGAGACAGTAGTTCAAAATATTTCGTATGTCATAATTATCTTAAATATTTCTTGAATTGAAGTTTGGGATAAGCATTGTCAACTCACCTCATTTTTGCTAGCTTATTCCGAGGCGATACTGTTAAGAATACCGAAAGAAGATTAGAGAGAGAGAGAGGGAGAGAGAGAGATATTAGATTTGAGGGATTTGGGGTGTGCTGTATAATTTAGTACGTTATTATAATTTAGGCCAGCACAGTACTGTTAATTAAAAATTCCCAAAAAAATACTCGGTTTCATAAAGCCAAATAAAATCTGCTGTCAAGTATTAGAATGCGAACGAGACATTATTCTAGAGAAGAGACCAGATTCGATAGTTTATGACATACTTAGTCACGTTAGCGCGTGCTAGGCTTGCTGTACTACTTCATGTGATCGGGCTACCATATTATTATTACCTTGCAACACATTGCAATATATGTCATACACGTACTGCAATGTGTCATGTCAGATTTCTCCCAGATATCACATTACGCTTTGCATGAATAACGTAAATGCAAGTTGTCTTTATATCAAAATAAATAAATAAAACATACCCCTACATAAAAAGTAGCATTATGAAACTGATTTAATACACTATAAAATATATAAATTAATATATAAATATCGATACTTTTTCTTGGAAAGGCACCGAGAGAATGTTAAAATCTGTCACTTAAAACAATTTTTAAGACCAACATTATTTCACTGTTCCGTTACGTCAATGAAACGAAAATATAATTCGCTAGTAAAATTATATTTTTGTTGTATTATACTATCAAGTTATTCTAATGAACTTTACCTGAAAACCAATGCAACGAATCCACATGTACTTATTAATTTATTATAAATAGCAATCCAAAATATGAGCTATATATTCTCACACATCAGACTGGAACCTCGACGGAGCATCATTTAACTTAGCTCGTCATTTTTTTTATTGAAATACCCACACGACATCGATAACGATTTTAAAATCAAATTTCCTGTGTTGGAAATTTTTCTTACGTATAAATGCTCGCACGCTTCGCTGGACGAATTCTTTTGATATATTCTAGATGCAACAGAGTCTGGCTTCCATCCCTATGATTTTAGCCCCAGCATATAGTGCTAATCTATATACACACAGTATATCAAGTGGACGTTGGTAATTGGTGTGCATAAAGCCGACATCATGTTAAAATTTCAATATTCTAAATGCTCCAGTATCAAACGAGTGAGAATCCCTGTGTTTGTTGAATAGCTTGGATGAGATGGTACTTGAGCCGTTCCTTAGTTTTGTAACGCGGAAGATCTAGGAGGTTGAAGCATGTGTGAGCTACCGGGAAGTATCTGTCGTCAGCTACTGCTTGAATTCTTATCTATAATAAAAGAAAAAATACAATGTTTAGAATCTTAAACTGAGCTTTATGAAGTTTTAGATGGCTTTAGAGATTTCTGCTTAATTAAATATCTATATCTGCCTAGCCTTTTCCCAACTATGTATATTGGGATCAGCTTCCAGTCTAAATGGATGCAGTTAAATATCCGTATTTTACATGGAACGACTGCCTATCCGACCTCCTTAACCCAGAAACACGATAGCTCCAGTCAAAATTCTTTGCCAGGCTTTTTTATATTAGTCAAAACATAAGTCATTTAAAATGTATGTACTCACTTTAATATCTCTCATTCCCTGAATCGGCACGCGGTCGCTGCCAGTCAAAAACAAAAGGAACTTTTTCTTATCTTCAATTGGGAGCTCATGAAACGTTTCCCAAAACCACCTAACAAGAAAAAAAAGGAATTAAAAAATAAAAAATATAGAACACTAGTTTCTGGCCACCTGAATGGAAGAAACATCCCATAGCAATAGTAAAGTTTTCATTCAGTGGGGGAATTTTTGTTATCAGACCTGTACTTCCAGAGATTTCCTCTTTCAAACAATTTTAACTCTTTATAATAATTGTTTTTTCACACCACCTGCTCGATAATGTCAAATTATATGTCATGCAAACCTAACCTAAAGTAAGTCATTAAAGACCTGAGGTCTAGCAGGGCAATAATATTGTACTGAATTTCATTATGACCCGCTGGTCAATAATGTGATTTGAATTTGGAACATAAATCGCATACGAATATTCACGCATTCACCATCATTATCTGCACAAAAAAATTAATTGTTCAAAAATCGAACTGGCCACCACGAGATAGAATATAATTAAAAGAAAAATAGAACACAAATTAAAAAGAGGCGCGAATACTGGAAATTGCTTTGCTTTGTGCATTGTTATTTTTTTGTTACAAATTACTTAAAATATTGCAAATTCTCACAAAAATTTTGAGTGACGATAGTGATTTGACTCCGAAATACTTGATTCTAGTACTACTGCTTTTATTCTCTCGTAGATGGTGTGAAAAGTACAGTATTCACCTCGGGGATAAAGGTGCCTTCGTCTTGGGCGACCTTGATTCCCACGCTGCACTCAGGATTCTTGAACTCTAAACTCCCTCGCTCCACTCGGGAGTTAACGCTAAAATCCTTCGTTTTGCTCGGGATTCAATACGGCGCCCGTTACATAAGACACTACTTTATCCCCTTGGTGCATAATCTACTATTAAGTTTGAATGAAATGCAATCGGTATATTTACCTGATTTGAGGATCAGTAGAGGTATACCCGTTTTTATATTCACAGTTGCTTTCAAACACTTCCCAGTCGTATTCTTCGTTGCCCATTACAACTGACATCATTTCGTGTGACCTGAATAGTTTAATAATTCTACCGCCACAGACCTGTGAGAAAGAAAAACACACTGATTTACTAATTGGTATCAATTTATTACATACAATATAAACAGAAATGTATATGTAAACATCGCATAAAATGATCATCATTTGCCTAGACTTTCCCCAACTATATTGGGGTCGTTGGATCTGGCAGTCTTATCAGATACAGCTGAATTTTGTATCCCACATGGAGCGATTGCCTATCTGACACCCACAAAGCTGATACTAAATATACAATACCAGGGGGTATTGTATATTGTATTGTTAAGACTGGTTATCAGACTTTCGGACTTTTGACTACATCGCATCGAGTGATAAAAGACCATCTTTGCACTCATTGATGTAACCAGAATAGGGTCAAACATCGGAATTTTTAAAGGTCAAACGGCCTCTGACCTTTGCAAGTTAATTTGAGACTATATTAAATTATATTGCTGTTAATCTCAGAGGTTAAAAGAAAAAGCAGTGCGAGAGAGCCTAGTATCATAAGTAGAGATCGGATATTCGGATACGTATTTACCTAAAGTTTGAGTATTATTTTAATTTAAATGAATTATTTCTAGTCATATTAACCATTTTGTCCTGTTCGATATTTCAGCACCAAAATTTTAATTTTAATTGTTGTAGTATTTTTTTACTTGTTATTTTCAACAAAGGACCATGAGAAATTTTGGACCAATTACTCAACAGTGATAAAACCTATCCCATATGCAAGCTTTTAAGGTATTATTAATTTCTTATTACGGCAGCTACATCGAATTCGAGCGCGAACATGGTGTTTTGGAACGTTTTCCATACTGACAAAGCATCAAAATTCATAGTGTCGAAACTGTAAACAAAACATTTTTTACTATAAATAACATTTGTAACGGGATATTTACCATGTTTACTATTTATTCTGTCAAAGTTGAAACACAAAAAAAAAGAAATTTTTTCACAGACTTTTCTAATATGTTAATATCGGCTCTTAACCAAGGAACTAGGATGGATTTTGAACTTTTAGGGTCATTAAGTGAGAGTGACATGCTTTTTTGGACTGCACTTAGAATTGAGCAATTTAATGCAGTTGTAGAAGAAACTTCTTCACTGAGCCAAGTGGCTAACCGTCCTCGTACTTGGTATTTATTTGTCCAAACTTCGTATACAGATGAGTCCAATGAACGATTGGCGAGTCTATTTAATATGTCACGCAGAAATCTGGAAAGGAAACTGGCACTAGCCAGAGAACATTTGACTGGAGATTTTGTCAATATTAATTTAGGCATGGACAACATAACTAGAGAAAATATGTTACAAAGGAATTCACTTTTACCAAAGGGTATTTATGGTAATGGCGACAAAAAGCGATAATTATCTGTGATGGGACGTACATCTTTATTGAGGCTATCAAACAGCCATCATAAGTTCCAAAACCTTTTAAAACCATTTTTAATAGTTAGTAGTGACGGTTACATTATAGATGTTCTTGGTCCGTACCCAGCTACAACAAGTGATGCAACAATAATGGCCAACTTGTGTGAGGATGAAAATCACGCTTTTCATTGGTTTTTTGAACCAAATGATGTTTTTATATTAGATAGAGGTTTCAGGGACTGTATTATAGATTTAGAATCACTGGGATATGAAGCACATTTTCCTCCTACAAAGGATGGAAATGAAAGTTAGTTGACGACAGAGCAGGCTAATACATCTAGATTAGTAACAGCAATGGCTGGCTGGTGGAAGCAGTCAATGGCAAGTTTAAGAATAGATTCAAATTGCTTCGCCATGATTATTTTAATAGAGAGTTGCCACATATTATTATGTTTACGGATTTTAGAATTGCAGCTGTGCTAATTAACGCGTTTTATAGAGTAGCCGTAAATAATAGATAGATAGATAGATAGAATAGAATTTGCTGGAGACATTTTGCGCATTATAAATGCTAAGATCAACACCCCGAATCTTTTATTTGACCATGTGACATTAAAAAATCTTAACAGACAACTTGTTGCGTTTGAAAGGATAGATGCTCGTGTTCCTCAGTTGCAAGACTTCCCGGTATTAACGGATGATGATTAAGTACTTCTGTCCCTTGGTTTATATCAGTTGAAACTTGCACGTACATACACTAGCGATTTCCAGCAATAATTTTTGCGTAAAGTTACTTAGTTTCATGTACAGAATGCTTGGTTGACGGCTTCGTGATGAGGTGATTTACACGGTGTATACCTATATATGTTATAAATAAAATTGAAGTGCCTGTTTGTAATATTAAAATAACCGCTTTTTACTACATGCGTTTGAATATATATACTAAATAAAAAAAATAAAAATACTTTATTTCAGACCTTGATCCATATGATGTTAGTAATACACACTACTTATAAGCTATGTTAGTAACAAACGAAATAAAAGATTTTAATTCATATATCTGCTGCACTCACCTGACGCACCGGGTATATGTACATGTACACGTACCCAATGCGCCATAATGGTGCAGCACGGCTTTTCACTAATGACCTTCAGAATGTCATTGCAGCTCCCACGCACCCTGCGCATCATAGAATAAATCCTTTTACGTAAGACGGTACTGAAACCGTCAGTACGTGCCTCTGCAAACATTCCTGATGCGCTACAGTAACGTGGGAGCCCCAACAACATCCTGAAAGTATTGTTGTACTGGACTTTATTGCCAAGTTTTAAATGGATTATAAATATTCACTTATTTGCTTTTGAGTACTACATTTTATACACACTAAAGAATTATGAAATTATGCGTTCCTGGGAATTGAAGAATTTGGCATTTAAAGAAGACGCTTCCATAGTTTTGAATCATTTGCCGGGAAAAAACGTCATCATCATCATCATCATCAACCTACCACCTCGTTCCGGATGCGATCCCTCAAAGAGACTCCAAGCATAGCCCGCTCCATAGCTCGCCGAGTGACCTTGAGTTTATGGACCAACCCGTACCGTGAGTGTCCACGTTTCGGCCCCGTAAGTCATTACTGGCAGGACGCACTGATTGAAGACCTTAGTCTTTAGCTCTGTGGAATACGCGACGAGAAGACCCGACGAAGCTTCCCAAACGCTGCCCAGCCCAGCTGAATTCTTCTGTTAGCCTCTCTCTCAAAGTTGTTCTTTCTTACCAAACTGCAGAGTTTGCCCGAGGTAAACATATTCTTGAACAACCTTGAGAGGAGCGCCATTGACAACAATAGGTCCTGGGGTGACGTGTTCGTTGAACATAACCTGCGTTTTGTCCAAGTTCACCCTGAGACCAATGCGTAGTGAAGAATCAACTAGGCCATCCAGCATCTGCTGCAAGTCGTGCAGCGATTCAGCCAGTATGACGATGTCATCTGCAAATCTCAAGTGTGAGATGTACTCGCCGTTGATGTTAATGCCACGTCCTTCCCAGTTCAGCGTCTTAAACACATCCTCCAGTGCGTTGGCGAACAATTTCGGGGAGATTACGTCCCCTTGCCTCACTCCCCGACGCAATGGGATACCCCCTGTTAGCTGGTTCTGAGTTTGGACGGTCACTGTGGCGTTTTCGTACAGACTTCTCAGCACTTGGATATATCGCCAGTCTACTTGGCATAGCTGCAGAGACTCCAGAACTGACCAAGTCTCGATAGAGTCAAAAGCCTTCTCATAGTCCACAAATGCAAGACACAGAGGCCGATTATACTCTTCGGACTTCTGTATAATCTGCCGCATTGTGTGAATGTGGTCTATGGTGCTGAATCCTCCTCGAAACCCGGCCTGCTCCGGTGGCTGAAAATCGTCGAGTCTTCGCGCTAGACGATTTGTGACGACTCTTGAAAACAGCTTATATACGTGGCTAAGGAGCGAAATGGGTCGATAATTCTTTAATAGGGTCTTATTCCCCTTTTTAAAGAAAAGAACGACCACGCTCTTTCTCCACGCTTCTGGAGTTCTCCCAGAGAATAGGACCGAGTTGAAAAGCTTCCGAAGCTCTCTTAATATTGGACTTCCTCCCGCTTTCAAAAGCTCAGTCGTTATCCCATCCTCACCAGGGGCTTTTCCATTTTTAAGCTGTCTAAGAGCCGCCTCGATTTCATCTAGGCTGACTTCAGGCAGGTCTTCTGTGAAATGGCGGGTTAAGGTGGCTCTGGAATCCTCATTTTCGGGATCAGGTCGAGATGTATGCGATGCGTACAGCTGGCCGTAGAAGTTTTCAACTTCCGTAAGAATCTCCGGCTTCGAAACGACGATATCCCCACTAGGTTTTGTCAACTTCGTCAGGTGGCTCCTCCCAAGTGATTGGACGAACACCTTCGATCCCCGGTTCTGCTCTATCGTTTTTTCTATTGAACGTGTGCTGGAGCATCGAAGGTCGCGTCGTACCAATTTCCTAATGATTATGTTTAGTGCCTGTAGTTCTGCCGAAGTGATGGGTGGGTTTTCACGTCGTTCCGTCATAAGCTCCAGAGTCTCCTCCGAGAGTTTAGACTTCTTGCCCGTACGCCGCATCTTGCAAAAACGCGTTCCTTCCTCCCTGAGGATTTCCACCATAAGGTCGAGCGCCTGGTCAACGTCATTTGTAGTTTCCATGGCCGTGAATGGGAAAAAACGTAATTTAAGTAAATATGTATCCGAATATCTGATGTCTAATCATAAATCTAAACATGCAATGATGCAGTCACTGTTACGACCACGACCCAGCTGGCCAAATGATAAACACAAATTATAGCTTAGGTTGGCCGCATCATTTAGCCTTTGTTTTCTATCAATTTCAAAATATCAGTCTTACCTTCTGAAACCCTTGATTGAAAGCTTTGAACTGATTTTCAACCGATTTATTGAGCAAGAAATCTACATAAAGCTCAACATATTCCTGTTTGTTCTCATGTGTTACCGGCAAGTTCTCGCCGTTTTCCTTCAGGGGGTGCACATGTATCTGACCGAAAACTTCTGTGTTTACTGCGAAACATAAGCTGAATACCTGTGAAATAACAAGCAGGATTAGGGAACATAATAAAAGAATTATTATTATTAGCCAATACATCTATATCTTAGAACTAGTCAATAACCTCTGTTTGAAATTCGTAGGAATTACCTATATTCCTAAAAAAAAAGGTTCTTGTCTGTTGTAACAAGAATGAGTCTCATAATTTAAGGTCAAAGTACAGTTTCAAGCACAGCACGGGATATGTATCGCCTCACCTCGAGCTGTAGAACCGAGGCAATCCAACCACGTGCAGTGCTTATAAGGATGCGTTGACCTTAATTTAAATAACAATAATTGAACATAACTTACATCTTCGACATCTTCATCCGGATAGTCCAGCAAACTTTTGAGGCTATTAGCAAGAGTTGGATACAGATCCGACAAATCATCCAACATGATGGCTTCTTCCAGCAGCTTCTTGTATAACACCAAGGGGAATGGGACGTAGATTATAATAGAGTTGTATATAGCGAGACCGTAAATGGCACCTGTGAACAGAAACGACAGAATATTATAAACTAGCTTATGCCCACGGCATCGCCCGTGTTCGGAGATTGTTCTACGGGATCGTACCACCGGGATAAAACATATCCTATGTACTATTTCGGAATACTATCTATAACAGTGCAAAATTTCTCTCAGAGCCATTCAGTTGATTTTGCGTGTAAGAGTAACAAACATCCATACATACATCCATACATTTCACACTCACAAACTTTCGCATGTATAATAATAGTAGGATTAGTACACTATTATTAGTATTGAGAAACTCTAAGTTCAATTCCGAAGCCAATCGCAGTATCAAAGCGCACACTGCAAAGCAGCCCAATCGTTTGCATAAATGACGACATTACCTCCTATTGTCACACGTCTGATTTCTATAAAACAGTGAAAATGCCAAGAACAAGCGGCAATGCCTCCAACATCTGCGCAAGCGTTTTCATAGTTGACACTGAATCCATTAGTATCGCTGCGGTCAGTCAAAGAGATCGGACGGCTATGCCGTTGCGGTTTGCGGTTGCGAGATTTCTCGAACTTTTATAGTAAAGACCACAGATCAAATCACGACTGAACAATAAAACAGTAGACTTACCAATCAAATAATACATGACGTCGTCTTCGAATGGATTATTTGAGAACCAGATCATATTAGTTTCTTCGGATTGCTTGAACATGCCGTACACAGGGTCGAAAATTTCCTTCAGTAACAGCAGGAAAAACTCTTTTTTAACCCCACCAGCATCTTCTGCTTCCTCGCCAACGAATTCTACCTGAAAGAACATTAGACGTCACTCATTGCAACTTATACCTTATAACATGAGATTCACATGACGCACTGTCGTAACTTGCAAGGATTATGCCAAAAATGGATTAGCGATTGGCGTTTATTTAGAATTTGACAACAACCGGCTCGGACACCTGGCGCCATCTATTACAATAAGCACGTTATTTTTGTTTTCCTCGCGAAGAGTATTATTTTCGGGATGAAAGGTACCCCATATCCGTTTCTGTATACCTAGCAAGGTATATGCAAAATTTCAGGATGATCGGTTTAGTAATTTAGGCGTGAAAAGGTAGCAAACAAACATTTACTTTCGCATTTATAATATTAGTTAGGATTATTTAAGCATTAATGAAGGCCTATTATATTATAATAACATGTTTAACTTATATAGACGCTGCTTACGGAAGCGAATTTAGGTAGCGTTCGACTAACGGAATCAGAATGCAATGAAAAATTATTTTCTTAATTCAAATTAGACCAATACTTACTCTAAGCGGTTTCTTCAACTGCGAAGTCTCATGATTACTGATTTGAGACATAGTATCTCTTACAATATGGTTCCTGGAGACTGTTAGGTTTAGGAACTGGTCCCTTTGGTACTCATACGTGGGATCCATGAATAATCGTGTGAATATCTGTGTAGCTGCTCTACTGATAGCTATCTGCATTTGAAGCTGCTGGTCTATTTTTAGTAACAATGATTTGCATTGAACGTCGAATAAGAACGCGTAGTTACACATGTGAGGATGGGCCGACTGCAAAAGAGTAACAATGTTGCATTTTACATTATTTTTATTAGACACACACGTTGAATAACAGATAAATGGTGCGTGATTGGTAGCCACTGCTTAGTATACAAGGCGTTGTTTTGCATCATTGCCAAAATTCAGGAGATTGTCACAAAAGACATAAATAATCAATTTAAATTACGCTACGTAGTTAAATAGTAAAAAATTCTGCTTTTTTTTTGTTATTTAATCTACAGTAATAAATACTCTCAAGGCCCGTCTGAGCTCTCTTATCTTCACTTGGAGGTGCTAAAAGTGTAAATAATTTACATAATAATTAATTAATTCAAGAGATTAGTTGACTCAACCCTTTCACTGTCCTCTGTCTTATCTTCACTTGGAGGTGCTAAAAGTGTAAATAATTTACATAATAATTAATTAATTCAAGAGATTAGTTGACTCAACCCTTTCACTATCCACGAAGCAGACAAAAACTGTGAAACAATCGTTGTGACATCAATTTGGTACCACGCTGCTATTACGCAGTTATATTTGTTATTAATATAGTTGCAGGAGTAAGATTATGAAGCTTTTTTAATATGCTTAATAGTACTTACAGCATGATCCGAAAGCCAGGTAATGTAATCAGTTGCAATATCCACGTGATCAGACAAATCTTCAATATAAAAACATTCCGCTGGAATTTTCGGTTTCTTTGGATTCGTAAAGTTTATTTTGTTCAGTGACGACAGAGTATTGAGTATTTGTATAATGCTGTGTGTAAAGTAAATTTTCTGGAACCAGAAAGAAAATCGGCCGTGACACTTTCAAGTACAATTTCATTCAAACATTTTTGCTTCTCGTTTGAGATTTTTATGTACCTTGTTCGCCCGAACTGAAGGCTGCATTAATTCGTATACAATAACACTTTTGAATATATCGACTAGCATTTCGAAATATTCTGGTGTTTGAGCCTCCCACCATAGATTCACTATTCTCTGAGGATGGGTAGAAAGATTGTTGAACGCCTCTGCGAATGGACCCTAGAAAGAAAAACATGTTTTAATAACCTGTGTCGGTGTTTAATGAACTGGATCGGAATATGTTCCTATAGACATGCATTTTTTTTTTCGAATATTTACCGGAGAGTGTCTCTTCAATCACATAAGTTGAATGTTAGAATGTGTTGAGATGTGATGGCAGCATCCTAACAATGGCAGCGGTGTCATCAGTAGAAGTGCTAAGTTTATTGCATATTTGTAATTACACAAACCCAGTAGCATTACAAAAAAAAAAAAAAATACGGAAATAAACGAAGGAAGACAATACCTTTACATGCATTGATAAAGAACATCTAAATAACATAAAGGGTGTTAATAGACCCTTAAAGAAGCCGAGAGGCACTTGTTCTCCTCGACATCGCGATATTTTTTTTATTCTGAATCATATCTATCCAGTCCATACCAGTATGGAGTATCCGGTCCATACCATATGTTCCAACTTTTTCATAAGTTTGTTTTTTTTTAACACTGGCTTTCAAGGTTATAGCTTTACTATAATACTTCCACGACCCGTTTCCAATTGATTGCATCCATCAACACACTGTTTTGAGAGCGTTTCATTGAGTTTTACCGTAAAACGTGATTTTTCCCAGCATTATTTTTTGCGTAGTTAGCATACTTACTTAGTTTGA
Source organism: Cerastis leucographa (assembly GCA_963082945.1). Classification (NCBI taxonomy): domain Eukaryota; kingdom Metazoa; phylum Arthropoda; class Insecta; order Lepidoptera; family Noctuidae; genus Cerastis; species Cerastis leucographa. The sequence continues at coordinate 10,030,196 of OY720356.1, read as the reverse complement.
TGTTCAGAATTCTTGGTTGACGGCTTCGTGAGGGTCGGTTCACACCTTGTATGATATGACCATTTTAACCTTCTGAACGACATTGTCCCATATACATGACAAGCAAGGACGTGCCCTGTACGCCGACGATACAAATATGTGACAAAAAATGTGGTGCTCTATAACACGAAATAAGCAATTTATATCATTACTTTTGTGTGTGCTTTTTATATATCTTTAAAATGTGATCTTAAATATTTTTCTTTTCAAGAAATAAGTATACTTTAAATCCCTTTTTTAAATTGTATTTGCGTAAATTTGTGGCTTGGCGTGGAGGCCACGCGCGTGCGTTTATGCTCTGGCATCCAAAAGGTTAATGAAAATAATTGCATGATATGATTAAAAAACTGAGGAATAAAACTAATTATATACCTGTAATTCGACATGTCGACGAGGATTACGCATCTCGTGATACAAAGGCAAGATTAGGAACATTCTGAGAGCCTCCGCGTCAGGCGGTGACACTTTCATTTTCTTTATTATGTTCTCTGTTAGGTGGTTGAATATCTGAAAACAAGGACATAAAGGTATATCAATGTATAGTAACAAGTCTTCCATGTCGGCGCACGAAATGTTAAAGCAAAAGCGTATGCGCATCTACAAGTGCACTCTTTCTTCCGTTACTGTCAAATTCCAATCGCGATCCGACGGGACCGGTGATCGTCAGGCGCAGGACCAAGAGCATATTAAAGTGCTATTCGACACACGAGGATATAATACCGCCAACTTCCAACAGTTCCAACTGGCTAATGGAAAACCAACAAAACTTTAACGTTTTTGAGCTTTATTTTTTAATTTGCTTCTTAAGCATTTGATACCCAAAACGCCATCATTAAAAACTTTTTTTTTTAGTTCATAACTTTTAGAGAGGGTAGGGATCGCCACATCCAATTCAAAGTCCAATTTAATTCACATAGCCAAACCAGCGGACGCTTGGGACGCTTCCAATGATACCTCATTTGTCAAATTATGATAAGAACTTCAGAAGTTATGAGGGAACAGATGAACATACATATTTACATACAATACATACATGCTTCGCCGTAGTCGGGTGAAAAATACAAAAGGTAAAACTCACGAGTTCCTTGATTGTAGTATTTTCATATCTGCTAACTAACGTGAATGCTTCCTCGGCTTTTCTAAGGTCGACCCCAGGCACCTTAGTGTTGCAGCCGAAGTGAGCATTGTTGGGTGCCAGGAACGAACCGTTTATACACGCCAGGGAGCCGAAAACTGTCTCTAAATAAGCTAGGATATCCTGCAGGATAAATAAACAATGTGTTATTGTTTGTATTGATTAAATAAGGAATTTTAAATAATTTATTTTTTAATCCAATAACTCTACTTATTGGATTAAATTAGAATAAATGGGGAAGAAGTAGATATTTCCACACTAAGACTATAAAGAGGTAAAGATTTGTATGTTTGGATGAGATAATCTCCAAAACTACTCATCCAACTTCAAAAAAATCTTTCAATGATAGGAACCTAAAATATCATCGAGTAATAGGATATGTTTCTGCGACGCGGACGAATTCGCTAGCAGAAGCTAGTATAATATATAAAATTCTCGTATATAAAATTCTCGTTTCGCGGTGTTTGTTACCAAACTCCTCCGAAACGGCTGAACCGATTTGAATGAAATTTTTTGTGCATATCGGGTAAGTCTGAGAATCGGCCAACATCAATTTTTCATACCCCTAAAACCCATCAAAATTTACAAGCGAAGGAAGTCACGGGCAGCAACTAGTTACCTATAAAAATCCTAATCCTGCCTGCAAAGAATTTTCACTAGAAACAGGCATCTCACCTGATTTACAACATCGCAGTCTTTAAAAGTTTCACAGGCAGTCAACTTAGACATTGTCAGCGTTAGGATTTGTTTAGTATGATCCTGAATACGGAAGTCAACCGGCCCAGATCTGTCATGGTCTATGATAAGAAAACTGTGGTCACCGCCTGCAAACACCTTTATAGGACCCTTGAAGACGTCTTGTGAAAACTGCAAACAATATTGTACCTTTCTTTATTTCTATTTGATAGACCACAAGGTGGATATTTGCGTGTAAGCGAGTTAAAATAAGATGATTTTATATGTAATCCATAAGCGAATTATTAAATTGTTTTTCTTATTGTTAGCAATATTTCTTATGGTTAAGATATATCACCTTCTTAAAACAGACTCAGACCTCAAATAAACACCCTGTTCAATAACTTAATACAATTACGAATAATAATTATACGTCATCGATACATTCGTCACATTACAATAAATTTCAGTGCAAAAGCAATGACTTTGATCTTATATTTTTATCAATGCACTGACATTAGACACAGAATAACAGAAAATATATAAAAAGCGCACTGAAAGAAAGCGGATTATGGAACGGATCTGGGCCGACATAATTTAGATTGCCATCGACACGCTAAAAAGAAAATGGAATGGTGCAAATATCTTACCAATCTCCTGCCCTTAACCCAAGTCAAATATCTATTGTTGTAAAATAGCTCTTGCTATAATCCCATAAATTGTATAACTTCTAAAAGCCCCAGATCTATTGCAGCATATGTTTGGAAGATTGCGTTTCCACGACTTGTCATAGTAGTTGTTTTTTGACGAGTGTGAAGGTAGTATGCGCCGGAATCTATTGCAAGTGTTACGATATGCATAATTTGCGTCCCGAACCGTCAACAAACCGCAATTTTTAGGGATCTTCACGGATGAGCGATTCCTCTATTGTGGGGAGCTCCCGAATTGTTTGAAGCTTTCGAACTATGCAGATCTCCGCGTTGTTAAGATCTTTTATAATGTGGGGATCCCCCGTATTGCGGATATGACTGATATGAGTGGTAACGTTAGCTTTTAAAAATAGAACATGTGCATTCAACGTAACGGGCGAAAAAACATCCATAATCCGCTTTCTGTGTAACGCGTAATAATGAATTTAATTGAATAATTTTAGTTTTAACATTTAAGTTTTTCATGCATTATCTACAACATTTTTTATATAAAAAAGAAAAATAAAGTACATTAATAAAAACTAAATTAACAGGGCCTAGCTACAAAATAGACCAATACAAATCTACAACTAAAAAATATTTACTAAATTGCAGCACATAGCACATAATACAAATTTTTAAATATACAGATGACTCAACATTTATTTTTGAAACGCCCGCGGTGTTATTTCGAGTTACTGATGTCGCGGCCTCGACTTTCTGTTTCTTCTTAAGCTGAAGAACAATAGTTCATGTTAATAACCTATATCAGGCTATTACTATATTATTATATAAACAAATGAGAGTGATGTCAACATCTCCGAAAATTATACAGAGGTGTAAATAATATATAAACATTTGTAATTTAACCAGCAAGCGTAGCATGACCACCGTAAAAACGGGCTATGTCGACGGAAGAATCGACAAACTGACACATTGTCATTGTCTATCTGTCATTATTCCGTAGACAAAATTCGTTTTTACAGTAGTCATGCTACCCGTGCATGAATTTTTCGAATAGAAAATCCCTTAAGTTAGACATTCGCCAGTTTAGGGGTTCGAACCCGTGATGAAGCGAGATTGGTCTAGAGTCCAACTTTAACAATATTACTCCTCTCCTTTTATTATTACTTTGTTGAGTCAAAAGAATAAAACAAGAAAATTAGCAACCAGCATAATAACCCTTTACGTAATAATTTCCTACATCAAAACAGACTAACCACAGTATAAAAATGTCTATCTCCTTACGGTCAGTAAATGCAATAACAAAACACTGGTAAGTGTCTTCACAAAGCAATTGTCTTTTAGGAAAATTCCAGCAACTAACGTATTGGGTAGGTGCAGGCCTACCCTTTAACAATCAAGGGACCTTAGGTAGCTGCGAGGTGCGATAGGATGGTGGTGACCTGTTGCGAGAGCTAAGTCAGTCATTCACTGTCTGGTTTCAATACCCAAACGCACCTCGCGAGTCCCTCAGGCACCGTCTCAGTTAAAAGGTAGGCCTATAGTTATACTGCGCTAATTTTACACTAAAAGTGGTGAAAGAAAAAAGGAGTGCAAAAAGGAAAGGAAACCACTATCTAATACGGCCTAATAATAAGCAACATAATCATTTACCTTGCTGTGGCCGGGGTTTTCAGTCTGTATTGAAAACAATAAGAATTGAATGTTATGATGGAAAATTTATTTACTATGTCACAGCCTATTTGATTATTATGCGGTAAGCCATACGGGAGTAGCGGCGAGAAGGCGTTAACAAATAAAATATGGGAGACTTTTTTAAGCAAGGTTCTGAACTTAGGCTCGGGGCACGTAAGCAAATTAAATAACACGACTACAAATTTGTAGGAAAGTAAACTCAATTGCATTCACATTATGGAGGAAGGGGATTTCATGTTCTCATTCATGACCCAGTTTGGCACTCATTTCTTTTTCGTATAACATTGTGAGAAACGGGCGCAAGTAACAACGAATGTCTTTCACCTAAGATGAAGATGATGATGATTTTCCAAAACGGTGACTACTTACCGGCGAATCTTCTGTAGAGTTAAAAGTCACGGGTGTTGGTACTAAGGCAAAAGCCATATGTGGACATCCAAGTTGGCCTCTCGCACCGTACCCACACGCTAGGACACGGTCACCGACCCGACACAACACATGACGGCGCCCGCAAGCAACTTGCGTCACCGTACTGCCCATTAGCTCCATAACCTGCGAATCACAACTCTATAAGCGGGGATTCTGAATAATTATGATTAATTCTTACTACTATTCATTTTAACTAATGATATAGTATAAGTGTGTACTAAGAATTAAAATACACCTTCAAGAATCAGAATATATGTTATATACAGGCCTGCTCGGTGTGAGCTTATCACAGAATCGTTAGGCTACTTTGTTGCAGCTGAAAGACAAGAACAAGCCCCCTCTATAGTGACTTGTGGCTCGTCAGCTCGTTGAGAACCAGGCTTCAACGCAACCTTGACGGCGTTGGCCCGCCGTAAGCTCGGTGACTAGCTGGGCTCGATCAAGCAATGCTAATCCTGTGCACACACAGTGTGGTAGATGTGTTCGTTGATCTTTCGTATCGTTCGTCTCATCGCGAATATCACGTACAGTTATGGCATATAATTACTTTTCTAGGAACCAACTCATCCTTCGTAGTTCCATGTCCAGTCTGCCCATATTCGCCTGTGCCGCACGTGAACACACCGCCATCCAGCGTCAGGAACACGGTAAAGTCTTCTCCGCATGCAATATGACACACCTGAAATGAATGTTATTGTTACAGCATTGTTTTATACGTATATTGCTACTTACAGGGAAGACGAACTTTGGTTACAACAGTTGGTCTATAACAAATATAACCAACATGATGTAAAAAAAACCCACTAAGACTTTAGAAGACTATTTTAAATTGTGCAGTCTTTCATAACGCCTGCCCTTTTGTGGAAAAATCCTCATGGGTACCTTCTATTTCGGGAGGGTTGTCAGAGTAAAACCAAGGGTCTCCACCGCAAGTCCAAGAATATTCCCTCTCATTTTTTTCATATTTCCCTAACTAAGTGTGTACAAGCAAATCCGTACATATTGTATCAATTTTATGCGGACATCGAGGCTCAGCGAATTAATAAAATATGCATATTCGCAAAGACAGAAAACACAGCAAACACTTAAAAGGATTATTTACAACAAGGCTCCTGAAGTAACTGTAGACTTTATTTAATTTATTTTTATTAAATAATATGAACTGTACCTTAACATTTCTCAAAGTTTTCAAATGAGAGGGGAAACACTTATTCTCTCTATCACTTAGTCCTAACTGGCCATGAGTGTTTTTACCCCATCCGAAAACGGCACCGGATCTGCAAGTAAACAATACAAAATTAACTTTTGGGCTTAATGTATACCATACAAGTAAATTACCTATCATGTCATTATGAAGAATACATCAGTTTTGCGTACTATGTTTAACCAATGTTTATCTAACCACAATGATAAAAAAAACATAACAAAACGAAATAATGATAACAAGTCAAGTCCTTCATATTTTCTGTACATTTCTGGAACTTGTTGTTTTATGAAAACTACTTCCCAGGTTACAATTTAAATTTTAAATTAATGTTGTAACTTTTTCAGAATAAATTTTAGTCTAATAAGATACAGTACTGTAAGGTAATTTACACTATTTATGTAGGTTACTTTTTAAGCTCAATTTGCAAATTCTGACTTAGGCAAATAACTTAAGCAAAACCTCTGATTTACTTCTTTGATTCACATTTTATATGGTTCTTTAAACAATTATTAAGCTATTGCATAGCTATTATCGCGGGCTTTGAGCGCGTCGACCGAATCAAGAAATTCCGTAACAAAAAAACCTAACACGGGTGCCGGTGCCAGGGGTTGGGAATTTCTTTAATAATTTTCAACTTTATCGCTATAGTATTAGGTCCAAGGTTGACTGGCAAAATTTTCAAATTTCTCTAAATGAATTTCTTTAATAATTTTCAACTTTATCGCTACAGTATTAGGTTCAAGATTGACTGGCAAAATTTTCAAATTTCTCTAAGTGATTTTAAACCACAAAATGTTGATTATTAAGTTCAAAATCGAATGGGAAAAAACGAGTTTGCATGATTGTGTATTTTTACTGTGCAACTTTTTTATTGTTCATGTTTGTTCTTTAAGCTTTTATTTTCTTTAATTATTCAAATAAATGGACAAAGGAAAAAGGACTTTTCGCAATAACTTGAATTAATATAAAGAAAAAAAACTTGAATTAATATCAAAGAACAAAAAAATATTGCATAAATATTATAATTGCATAAGTTGATAAAAAATGCTATGCAGTATGCAATAGCTTTACCGCAGCAGTCCCCGAGTGCCACACGTTTTTTTTTATTTATTTAATTTGACCCTAACATTCATCATCTTCCTGCTCTTGTCCCGTGTTATTTGGGGTCAGCGCAACAAGCTTTTTTCTTCCATTCTCCCCTGTCATTTGTCACACTATCATTTACTCTTTTTTCCTTCATATCATTTCTCACAAAATCCATCCATCTTTACATTCTCACCTCAACATTCTAAAGTAGTAATGAATTGAGTACATACTCATCTCTCGTATCTTCATTAGCCAATAATGTTCCCACTGCTGGTACACAGGCCTCCTCACTATGAGAGGGAGTGGGCTGTAATCCACCGCGTGGGCCCAGTGCGGGTTGGTAGATGTCACATGTCTTCCAATTTTTTTAGTTCTAGGACAGTTTCCTCACAATGTTTTCCTTTACCGTTTTTAAGAGCAGCATATGAAATATATTACACAAAGTAATGCGCCTGCTTGGGTTCGAACCCATTGCTTACTGCGCGTAAGTTGGGGCTGCCACTACTGGGCCACTGCTGCTCTGTATGAAAAATACTTACTTTGATAGGGCAAATGTGTGGTTACTGCCACATGCAATCATTGCAATAGGAACTCCGAGCAGTGAGGTGATGGGTTGTGGAATCATTTCCTTATTTGTCATAGTACCTAATCCACACTGTCCAAAACTATTTGCACCCCAAGAAAATAGGTCACCATCTAAAAATTTTAAAAATTTAAGTGCATAAACAAAAATATAATACCATTCCTTAAAAATTACACAATTTAAAAAACAATTTATCATCATATGTTTTGTGGTTTTCGTTTTTCATTTATTTGATTAAAGTGTAGTCTAGACAGTAAACTTATTTGAGTCAGCCAAATAGACTCACTGGATACAACATATATTTTAATACATGTATAATTAATTTTCTTAAGCACACCCATTAACTCTGTTAGATTGAATTGCTAGAATACTTACTGTTTGTCAATGCTATGGAATGATATGCCCCGCATGCAATTTGAATAAAATTTCTTGTTGCAAGGCTCTTTACAAACTTGGGTTTTTCCTGGGCATGTGTGCCCAGATTGCTGCCTAATTGGCCCATGCTGTCTGAACCCCAACTGAATAGCTGCCCCCATTCATCCAGAGCAACTGAGTGCTGTATACCACAAGCAATGGATGACACTGTGCAGTCTTTAAATGTCTCCACTAGTGCTGAAAATTAAACCTTATAAAAAATAAAGAAAGATAGAGATATATTTTTATTCTATAACAAATAGGCCTGTATCACTGCAGGGCAAAGGCCTCCCCCATCTCCTTCCACACCTTTGCTTAGGGCTACTATAGACCAAAATTAGAATAAACATTATTTGTTTTTCATTTCATCATTTGTCTATCTGTATGCAAACATAAACATGACAATGTAGATATGTTTTTACCAAGATTATATTATTTTTAGGTAATAAGATAATTAGATAAGCTGATAATAGAAACAAGCATGTCATTGTATTTGTGGATAGTGCATCAGCACACTTTCCTTTAGTAGTTAAGACTTAAGTGAAATTAAAAGACCTAATCAACTTAACTATGCAATCGAGGTGTGAGTTTATGAGCATCCAGCATAGTAATTGCATAAGTCTAAAAGGCATTTCCTATTTCCTCAACCATATATTCCTATAAGTCAAGGTAAAACATTACTGTGGATGAATGCATTAATAATAATTGAGTTGAGTTTAGCTGTGTGTGCTGTGTCATATTTCATCTGAGGTAAACTGCTATCTTTAATTTACAGTCTGTTTACATAACTGGTTTACTGTAATAGTCATAAAATTCATGCATATCATTTCAACTTTCACCTTATACATTCATTAGAAACCTTTTATCATTATTGCAAATCCTGTTGTTAACTTATCTAATCAAATATTACATGAAACCTTACTAGTAGCTTTTTCAGTTCCCAAACTTTTCTAGAAAGAAGGGAAGTAAACAATAATGGAAATATACCCTTTTCGAACAAGTTCAAATTATTTAATAAAAGACAAAACAATACCAGGAGTTTTTCCTTCTCTATTGTCTGTGTGGCGACCCAATTGTCCAACCTCATTGTTTCCACATGAATACAAATGGCCAGTGTTTGTGAGGTACATTGTGTAGAATTCTCCAGCAGCCACTGCCTTTAAATGGTTGCTTTCACGCCATTTTGATAATGTTGGTTTTATAACCTGTTATAAAAAGAGCAACACATCCATTTAATTAAAAGAAATTGAATATTGTAAGTGTACATAAGTGAAATATTATTTGTACAATAGGTAAACAATATAGTATTATGTTAAAGTATGGCAAGACAGGAAAAATTAAACCATCAAATTATTATGAGATAAAATTAATTTTTCTTTTACACAGTTATCATTCGACTTTATCGAAGCACTGATCTAACTATACAAATATTTATTAAGGGAATAGTAATTACAAAATACTTTCAGGTTTGCCTGGTTTTTATAATAGCATATGAAGTTGAAGCTAGAGTAGAATTTAAAGGGTACCGCTTACCAAATCAAGAATATCTGGCCCTTCTATACACAATTCATGATGAGTCGCATTACCCCAACAAAACATTTTGTGCTATTATTTTGCAATGACTTTTAAATTTTACAACTAAATGTATAACCTCTACTTCCGATCCAGCTCAGTCTGATTGAGAGGTAGTTGGAAATCTGATAATTCTAAGCCGGTTACACAGTTAATTTTATTTGCAACATAGTGGATGAAAATAATAAAAAAGCATTTTCAAAAAGTCGAGAACAATCTTCAACTTTAGCTGTCGTTCTGACTGTCAAAATTTATAATGCGTTCAGTAACTTCATGAAATAACCAAAAAGTTATAGTCGATTTTTAATTACATAATATGTACATTGCACTGTTGCACACTGAGGTAATTTTAAAAGTAAAAATTAATAAAAACAATTTATTACTACAAAGTACTAACTTACTTACTTTTTTTTTTTATAAGTATTATTATTTTTATTAATTTTTTCATAAGTTGATAAACTTACTGAAATACATTTAATGGGATTAATTAAATAAACGAACGAGGATTGTATTGATGATTTTAATGCTTTATCTCAGTAAAGCCATATTTGTTATGGGTGAGAATGGACGTACTTATGCAAAAAGCTCCAATCCACAAGTCACTGAAAACTGAGATAACGTGACCAGTCTACCTGTTTTGTACACTTTCTATCATATTAATAAAATGTTAAACACCCGTATTCTCAAACGCTCAGATTCGATTTCGATTCGGAAAGGCGTATGTCTATCTCGGTCACTTTCGTAATGCCAAAACAAGATAGACATACGATACGACCTAACGAATCGAAATCGTATCCGAGCGTTTATGAATAGTTATATATATATTAGTCTATGGTGAATAGGGGGCAGATCTAAAGTTCCTATATCTTGATTTATAATTCTTACGATACGTTCCACCCAAACTTTTTCCAAAGAAGGAGCTTCACTTTTTTTTAAACGTTTCATACATTCTGAAACATTTTTGATAAATACGATTTATAAATAACATTTTGTTCTAATGACTCAATAATCTTGGAACGTTAGTAAACCCACCCAGGCTAGTAATTCTTTTTTTATTGTAAAAAAAGGTTCCAGGTGTGTTTGCAACTTTTTACTCATTAACAATAGGCATGCGTTAACTATCCGCGTACCTTTTGTTTCAGTAAAACATAGGTTTCAAAGTTTTTATGGTTGCATGAAGTTAATATTGTCACATAACGTCACGTTTGTGACATTATCTTTAGCTGGATACCTTCGTTTTAAATGCTTTGTTTGCACGTCTGCTGCACTTACTACGTACTTATTGGGTTGGTTCAAAAGGTTCCGTAGCAGGAACATAAAATATTCATGAAATTGAACATATTATTAATAAAACCGAATTTCTTGCCCAAATTACCGCCATTTCCCTAAAATCTAAGTAACATTTTAAACGTGAGAACACCATCTTCGGCATGTTCCATCTATATTACTATACTCTTTGGGCATGTTCGATTGTTTGTTGTTTGTGTATGAATGACGTCACTATCCGAGAAGCGACCGGAGTGTTGTCCGGTGTTGCCATGCCAGTTTTCTCAGTTTACTACATTTTAATGAATTATTTTTGGGGTATTTTTTTTTGTTATCTAAAAAGAACTACATCAATAGAATCTAATCTCGAGAGCTAGTAACACCCTCGCGGATTGGACATGGTTTTTTAAACACATTGTTTAAGTAGATAATTTATTTGACCCTGTTACATGGCCACCCCTATTAAATTGTTTTCGCGGTTCATATAGAAGGCATGAAATCTCGTAAGGGTTCCATTTTTGCTAGGCAGATGATGACCTACTTCGGAATTTATTCGAAAACGGTTCGTTTAGAAAGATAAAGAAACAATTTTCAAATCCATTCCAAGGTAGGTAAGTAAGTCAATATATAATACTTACTTAAATAGAATAAAGTACATCATACATTGGCAGTCAGCTTATAGCTTCATCTTCTCGATACGGCTGGCTATAGTCCTGCGAACTTTGGAAGACGCGATGCCGGCTCATAGCACTGGATATGGATATCTTACCGATGTCGGTTTGAAACAACCAGTTATTATCCGGCACGTCTCATTTAGAGCTGTATCCACTAGGTGTGCCTGAGCAGAACGGTCTCATACTGGACAGCCAGTTTTAATGCCTCCACAGCAAGATGCAATCACTGGCAGGAGCGGTTTAAACACCCTGACAACTTCAACGATCCATCAGAAAACCTTCCACCTTGGCACGCGTTGCCGTGGCCGACTTGGAAATAATTAAACAGACTTTAAAACTAAGTCAGCCGGATCTAAGAAAATCTCTGCAGATGGGGGTTCACGGACGCCACAGACCTTAAGTGCGTATGCAGCTTCTCCCCACAGACAGTGAACCACCTTCTATCTTGCTCCGCTTTCCCCATCACCTGTTCTTATAATGATCTATTGACTGCATCAGTGAACCGAGTTCGCGTGGTTGAGATTTGGGCTAAACTTGTTTAAACTTTTTGTCATCGATACTTACGCTAAGAAGAGGAAGGCAAATTTAAATTTAAAAAAACACAGGCAGTCATAAGGTCTGCTGACAGAAGTGAAAACTCATGCATGCATACATGCATGCAAGCATGTCGTGGTCATCGGTGACGCGAACCCACAGTTTTTTCCCTACCAAAAATCGCTGAGAGAGAGAATGAGACTAGAATTTTCTCTGTAGACCCAATAATTTTCGACATGAGGGCTTTATAGTTTAGAATTTTATCGAATCCCGCATTTTTTTCCAATAATCTATTTCCAATATAAATATAAGATATCTGAAGCGGTACAATATCTTCAGGTAGCGAATGAATATTGTCTAGGTTAACAATATTAATTGCCAAAAAATCCTGATTCGGGTCTACAGAGGCAACTCTAGTCTCATAATGTAGCAAATTTATTCTACTCTAAACTAAACGTTCTGAAAAGTTGCTATCAAAAAACTTTAGTCTTTTAGGGTTATAATCGCCAAAATCTGATAAAAAAATAGAAAATTTCGCGGTTTTTTCGATTTTTGACAAGGTTGCGTTCGGCGCTCGAGGTCACAAACTTGGATTATTCATTGGACCAACATCATTAACAAGTTTGCAAAAAATCAGAACTACCAGTTTTGACGCAAACTACCCTGTACTTTCAGGCGACAAGGTTCATCATCATCATCATCAGCCTATATTGTTCCCACTGCTGGGACGCAGGCCTCCTCTCTATGAGAGGGAATGGGCTGTAATCCACCACGCGGGCCCAGTGCGGGTTGGTAGATGTCACATGTCTTCGATTTTTTAGTTCTAGGACATGCCGGTTTCCTCACGATGTTTTCCTTCACCGTTTTGAGAGCAAAAATCAGAACTACCAGTTTTGACGCAAACTACCCTGTACTTTCAGGCGACAAGGTTGCTGGACTATAATTATGTTGGCGACAACATTTTTTGTTTACCAAATCCAAAGAACTATAAACAGCTGGTACTCATTTATTGACAATGACTTAATGTTTGTATTTAACTAACAGTTTTATTTAATTGAATGTCTAATTAGTTTTAATATAGTTTGACAGATATACAAATTATTTTGATTTTTAATCATATTTTTGTTTTAGTCGATTCTTGATGTGAACAAACTAATCGTTAAAGGTTCTATATACATGTAGATATTTGTACGTATATGTTTCAGCAAGAGAGAGAGGTCCTCTATGTAGTTATCTATGTATCTCTAAATAGGACTTGGGACGTTGTTCGGCCATATTTGTTATTGTGCTGATGGGATTTATATATTAGATCGTTTGATTTCAAACTAGAAAGTTTTACATTCTGTGATGTATTTGGTTTCATTGTATTCTCCTTTAGAACATTTTTATCTTGTGACATAAAATCTTTAAAAAAAACGATAGAGTTATGTTAATTCAGTGACCGTGGATACCCCTTGTGGTAAATCGCTGAACTGATCCAGCGTAACGTATTGAGAGATAATTCCAATAAACCTCATTATCGTGGCGGGGTCATCAAATAATAATGGCAAAGGGGGTCGATCCGCCGCCCCAGTCGACGTGGGGTCTCCCCTACTTGACTGGGAGGAGGCTGACCATTTTAGTTTCGAGGATTCAGAACGGTTCGAAGAAGATTCCCTGTGTAGTTGGAGTTCAGAGCCCGAGAGCCTATGCAACAATTGGCGAGGATGGAGGCGTCCAAATCTTCCGAACTCGTTTGGGAGCCGATCGACAAAAAAGAATATTCAAGGTAATTCTATACAGCTGATTCTTTGTTTCGAACTATTGAAATGATGACACTGTTTTACATTTCTTCACGAATCACACATTTACAGGCAATAATATGTTACTTTTATGTCATGAATTGTTTAAATATGTTTAGTTAGCCCCTATTTTCAGTAATAAGTTTTGATGTCATGATCTATAGGTACTAATTGGGATGTACATTGTGTTTAGTGATACAAAGAACAGGTGCAAGAAGTCATTTACCTTTGAGTGAACTGAGCAGTAAATAATATATTTGGTTTCAAAACCTTTTTTTATTGCTTTGGATCCTTCTTTGAATAATACAAATCCCAAGTGAATGGAAAGTTTTGTGTTCTTGACAACTTTCTAACTTTCACTGAAATTTTGTTGTTAACGTATTAAGTTTTATTAATAAAATAAAATGTAATATTTATATAGTTATGTAATTTATATGACTTCATCACCTTGTAAAATATGACCATATGTATGCTATTTATAACACACCCAAAAACATATACTGTATTTTAGTTTTAAATTGTTAAAGTATTATGTACACAGATAAATCCACATTTATTTACTTAATGTATATTATGTTAATTAATATTATATTATTTAATTTATTTGTGAGTCCTTTGTTTGTCATCATCATGTAAATTATAGTTATAAAAAGCTTGAAAAAAATTGCATTCATTGAAAAATTTATTTGAAATGTAATAACATCCTTATCTTACCTGCAAAAATGTCAAAAAAGAAATAATTCATGAATAACAAACATCCTTAGTTAATCAATTAAAAAGTTCAATTCAAGTTTTTACAGCAATTACAAGAAACAATATATATTAAACTTTACAGAAAAGACAGTTTCAACACTAAGTGAACTTGCAGCAAAATGCGTAGCATCTCACATACCGTTTGAATTAGTTGAACATGTCTATCCACCGGTGCCGGAGCAACTGCAACTTCAGATTGCGTTCTGGAGTTTTCCAGACAGTGAAGATGACATCAGGTTGTACTCCTGTCTTGCCAATGGCTCAGCTGATGAGTTCCAGAAAGGGGAACATTTGTTCCGGGATAGAGCAGTCAAAGATGTCTTACAAATTGGTACGTAATGTGGAAATTTATGGATTCCATTCTATTAGGGAACTATCAAGGTGAAAGTATATGCTTCCAGAGAAGAATCTTGTTTTTCTTCCTAGGTATTGTCATCAGTAGTTAGAGTAGTAAATGGATTTTATTTTAATGTACATGCTCCATTCGATTTTACAAAACTTTGAAATGTTCCTAGGTTTCCACTTATCTGCAACCGTGGTTGTTCTAAGTATGCCTCGGTCGCAGTTCAACGTGGCCGTTACTTTTGATCGTCAAAGGATATCTTCATGCAACTGCACCTGCTCCTCAACAGCTCACTGGTGTTCACACATTGTTGCTGTCTGCCTCTACAGGATACATCTAGTAAGTTTATGGGAATTACATCTGTACTGGATTTACACACATTCAATTATAAGTTGATAATAAAATATGGATTTGTGTCAATATTTTCATTTCCTTTTTTCCTCATGGTTATTTTAACTTCAGAGCTGTCAGCAAATGTGTTGTAGATTACTTTATACAAGAATAAACCTCAAGTTGCTTTCAGTTATTATACACTACCGACCCGCCCCGGCTTCGCACGGGTGCAAAACAAAATAAATGACAGAAAAATGTTATTGTGGGATATCGATAAGAGATAGACATATACCATCGCGGAGTTTTCTGTAGACCTTTTCAATGTGTACAATACTTAGTACATTATTTTGATAAATCTCGTAGGGTTCAGCCTGCGTTTGCTATGTAAGCGGAAAAAAATAATTATTTACGACATCACATTTTAAACTTCAAAAATAACAGTATTTCTCCACTATTCAATGGATGTTATTATACATATAAACCTTCCTCTTTAAGCACTCTATCTATTAAAAAAACCGCATCAAAATCCGTTGCGTAGTTTTAAAGATTTAAGCATACATAGGGATATAGGTACATAGGGACAGAGAAAGCGACTTTGTTTTATACTATGTAGTGATATAAAGGAAATTAAATTTAACATTTCAATAAATTAAAATCTTATACTTAATAAACCTTTCAAACATAAGGTACTTACTAACAAATTCAAAAGTCTCCCATGTGTAGAGATTAGACTATTTATAGATGAGATGTTACTCATCTGAAATGACTAACTAGTAGTAACTTTATTGTTTGTTTGCCAACTATTCAAATCAAAACTTTGGCAAAGCAGGAAGCATGTTTTTTTTTTGGTTATGAAAGGGCATTCTTCCTGAGAGTGTTCTGTGAGTTATTATAATTAGACGAATTTCTAAGTAAAACTACGACATGTGACCATTAAGGAAACTAAATGTCTGGTGTGCAATCAATTGTATAAATAACCATATATGTACTTATAGAAGTGACGAGTCCTTCTTTATTAATTGTTATCAAACAATCTTTTCTAGCCAACACAAGTATGCCTGAGAGCGCCAGTATCAGAATCTTTGCAAAGGCTACGAAGAGACCAACTACAGAAGTTCGCACAGTACTTGATATCGGAGCTGCCGCGGCAAGTTTTACCGACAGCTCAACGGATCCTGGATGAGTTGCTGTCGGCACAACCGAATACGATCAACTCGACATGTGGAGCACCGGACCCTACCGCCGGCGCGTCAGCTTACGAGTACACATCCTGGTTCCTCGACGAGAAAACCTTGCACAATAATATCAATAAGATATTAGTCAAGTTCTGTGTTCCGACGCCTATAGTATTTAGGTAATTTTATTAATGAATAAAGATTCTATTTTTTAAGTTCTCCCCCAGCACCCACACAAAATCCATAAATAATACTAATAAATTCCAATCCCTTGAATTTTGCTATACTTTACCATACTAGTTCTCGCAGACTTCATTTCTTGCTCACTCATATTCATGGGAATTGAATACATCAATGTGAGTGGTAGTAGTAGGCCAGGAGCACCCGTCAAAAAGGGCGGGAGGTTGCTAAAAAATACACCTTTCAAGTCAAACCTTTCACCTGAAGCTGAAGTATTTAACTTTATTCTTCCATTCTCTTTGATTGACAACATCAAAAACTTTCACAGTGACGTCAATTATCTAAGTACAAGCGCGCCTCCCGCCGCGGCAGAATGGTCGTCGCTGCTAAGGCCGCTTCGAGGCAGGGAGCCGGAAGGCATGTGGAACCTACTCTCTATCGTCAGAGAAATGTTCAAGAGGAACGACAGAAACGCCATACCTCTTCTAGAAATCATTACCGAAGAGGTCATGGCTTGTGAGCAGGTAAGATTTTGGGCCTGTTGTGTATGATCTACGCTACAAGTTATTATGCCTTGTGACTGGGACTGTAGCTGCGCGTTTTTTTTTTGTATTTTGACTTTCAAAAGAGCCTGTAATGGTCTAATTGAAATAAATGTGATGTGATCATTCTTAATCGCCCCTTATGTCATCGAGATACAACTTTATATTCTTAGTAATTTAGAAAAGGAGAACAGGCGGCGTAATGTTCCCTATCATTTTGACGCACACATGTTTTTTAACACACCACCAAAAAAGAGGGGTGTTATTAATTTGTAGTGTGTATCTATGTGAAAGTCTGTAGCATCATAGCTCCTGAACGGATGAACAGTTTTGATAAAGTTGGTTTCGTTTTGATTAGATGCTTTTGTTATTCTACTTCCATGACCTTTAATATATATTTATCTCATACAGATCATAGTATGGTGGTACACGACTAAGGCTGCTCTAGTACAGTGGGGCAGTACCGGCGGGGGCGGCAAACACGGCGGCGGTGGCGGCAACTCTGCTGCGCAACACGCCTGCTCCTCTCTGTGTGACGAGGTAAGGAAACAGGCAATAAGTTTCAGTTACTGCATGTTGAGTAGCAAATAGAGTTCACCAAGACAAAGAGGCTAAGGCCCACTTGCATCATAAGGGGTGTAAAACACCTCTTAACGAAGCCGAAAGGCACTGGTTCTCCCTGTCATTGTGATCATTTTTTTGTTCTACACAATATCTGGGAACCTTCTAGTTACGGAGATATTAGGGGTCAAAGTTCCAACTTTTTGACAAGTTTTTTTTTAAATACAAGTTTTTAATGTAAGGTTTTTCTTTAAACACCTCCACGACCCCCGTACTATTCAATCCGTCCATCAGCACAATGTTTTGAGTCCGTTACTACCACAAAACATGATTGACAGCCCCCAAAAAAAAGTCTTTTCCCTGCAATAATTTTTGCGTAAAGTTACTTACAATCTTGTGTTCACTAGTTACACTAGTTAAGGTTTAGAATAAAACCACCAAATTATCAGTAAGTAGATGAATGACTTTGGGGGAATGTGCTCTTGCTACCCGGGTTAATTGTTGACTGGTTGAGACGTTACCTCAAAGCAAACGCTACATTTAGTTTCATGTACAGAATGCTTGGTTGACGGCTTCGTGATGAGGTGATTTACACGGTGTATATTGGGGGTAAAGAAATTTAAAGCATCATTATGTTCCAGCCAGCTAATTGTTTGAAGTTGAAGGAGACAAAGATGTTTTAAGCATGCTGCATATATTAAGTGATTTGTGGTGCAAGTAGCCTAAGACTGAAGTAATCAAGCCTAAAGATAATTCACAAGGCATCTACAATTAAGCATGTATTCATACAAAAAAGTTGATTAGTCTTGTTTTGTGGCCTAGTCCTATACATAGAAAATATTTCCCCGTAAGTCTTTATTCAATCTTTTATTTGTTTTGTAAACCAGGTAGTTGTGTTATGGCGCCTAGCCGCTCTGAATCCGGCGCTAGCTCCCCACGAACGTGATACGCTACATGAGCAGTTCGCACAGTGGCACATGAAAGTACTTGATAAGGTAAGATTGCATAACACTGAAATACACCAAATATTTTTCAGACTTTCTCTATACATTTTTGAAAGTCTTTGCAAACCTTTTAGGTGGCTGTTTAGTTGATTAAAAACATTGTAAGACCCTTAACTAGGCTTATAAAACTGGGAGTTGTAATATTATTCGGATGAAGAGTCATTATTCTTTACACTTATAGACCGATGGAATATAATCGCATATCATTCGTAAAACTTTAATTAAACTCATTTTTTTTTTCAAACAGGTTGCCAAGAGCCGCAACAGCCACATGACAACAAGTTCATCGTCACACGCTAGGCATACATCTCGATCTCCGTACATCAACGGAATCAGCGAGAACGAGGTATTCCCAGGATTTCACCCTGCCATGGAGGCTTGCTTCCTCGAGTGGGACGACTATCCGATATCCGGAGTGACTTACACTAAGGACTTGAATCCGCTGTATCACAGTCCTTTCACTATCTTCAGACATGCTGATAAGCAGAATGATAGTGTGCATCAGGTATGTGGTTTTTGTAACTGAGATGATGTCTGGCAGATTAAAAAGATACCCATATTTTAACGGCTATTTGTATTGATTTCCTCTAAAGGCGAAAAAAAAAATATGGACGACCGTGATGTATTAATCCTAGTTTTTTTTGTGTAATCATTAGAGTGTTTCAGGTAAATTCGTCTAAAGCGGTTTTGAACAATGAGATGTCACTTAGCTATAGACTGACGAACCCTGATCCTGCACTTCATCGTATTCATAGGCACCTTCCCGCCGACTTAGCTGTTCCTGGGCCATCAAATCAGGTATTAGTATTCTGAATTAAAATAAGCTTTTTATGCAGGTATTGTTGTTTGTATAAAATATGTAATAATAATCATTTGTGTAGCCTTGTGGTGTTGAAAAAGCACCAGCGGATCCTCCACGTGAGGCAGGACCGAGCGACGGGAACCATTCAAGTGTCTCGTCTGAAGGTAATTATCAATTTTTATCCACAAATAACTTTCATATTTTAGGTTCTCATACATGGATTGTACACAGAAAACGTGATTTAATAATTACGCTTTCTTTTTATCACGTGTAAGGTTTCTGCGAGAACGAAGAAGAGATTCTTCAGCAAAGTGGTGGGGAAACAGACTCTCAAGAGTCGAGTTCTCCCCCTATATCGTCTGACGACGCTCAGCGCCGCGTGTCCAACGACGAGTCGGTGTCGGACGATGATTGTAATTTGTTCTTCTACGACAATACTGACGCCCGGCGCTCTGCGTCCGGTGAAGGAACTAGCGGGGGTGCTAATGTAAGTTTTTAATATTTCATCATCCCTAGCTTTATCCAACTATGTCGGGACTGGCTTCTAGTCTAACCGCATAATATCTGAACGATGTATAGATTGTGAGAGAAATGACATGAAGGAAAAAGGAGTAAATGATAGCTTGACGGATGACAGAAGAGAATGAAAGAAAAAAACGTTTTGCGCCGACCCCAAGGAACATCGGATAGGGGCAGGAAGATGTGACTGTGTATCTAAGCTTCACAACCTAGTTGATTAATATTTCATCTTAGTCTTTTACCTGACTGTAATATAGTCCAGTAGGTTGAATACATATTGTCGGATTGTTATTTTCAAACCAGTAAATTCTCAAATCATTCTGGAAGAGTACGGTTAAAGCAAACGGTAAGCATTATGCGTTTCCCCAGGCGTCCGGCAGCGGCTGCTCGTCGGGCTGGGCGTGCGGCTGGGAGGGCTCGTTCGCGCGCGCCGAGGGGCTGCAGGCGCACGGGCACGCGCGCGAGGCGAGCGCGCTGGGCGCGCGGCGGGCGGCCGAGCTGCTGGCGCGGCCGCCCGCGCTGGGCGCCGCGCCGCCGCCCGCGCACGACCCGCGCCGCGCGCGCCGGCGCCACGTGCCCAGCCCGCGCCTGTGCGCCGCGTCGCACCGCCTGTCGTGCCTCGCCTCCGCCACGCTCGCCAAGTGCGCCTTCCTCTGCACCGTGAGTATGCGCCCGATCTCTAGACTGTGACGTCGGTGAGGCCGCCGGAGACTGCACCGCCTTGCACCGCCTCTTGTCTGTATCGTCCACCGCGCTCGCAAATTGCACCTGCTACGACGTGAGTACCCAACGTAAACGTTTTCTCTTTCCTAAAACTTGTACCCGTTTAGACGGTGGCGCGGCCTGCCCCGCTGGGCGCCTACAAGCGGCCTAATGAACCGGGTCAGCCGAGAGTGCGGCATACGTTCAACCCTAGACTCGCCATGCATCGCCTCTTATGTCTCGCTTCCGCCACGCTCTCGAAATGCGCCTTCCTCGCCATTGTGAGTACATTATCAGGGGGGCGAATTATTACCATGAACTCTTACCACCAGACAATTTTTGGTTCTGGTTTTGTACTGTTAATATGTAATAAACTGTGTTAACGTTTTAGCAGGATGAATGTTCAATTAAAGTGCTGAAATGGATGGTACATGATAAGTTCTAAAAGTCCGTGGTAGAGCCCCACATTCTCCCCTCTTAAAACTGAAAAATGTCTTATTACCTTGTAACTTTTAATAATTATTATTATTTGTGCCCGTGTTACTAGGTGCTAGCAGAATTCAGCGAACATCACGAGCTTGCATTCCGCATAGGTCTATTCGCTCTCGAAATGGCTCGTCCGCCGGCTAGTACTAAGGCTTTGGAAGTGAAACTCAACAATCAAGAAACGGAATTAGTTTCTCTATTGAAAAAGCTGCCTACAGGCGAAGAGCAGTTAGCATTAGCTCGCGAAAAAGCAGAGCAACTGCGCGACGGTACACTGAGGTTAGAGGTTCAATATTTTAATATAATTTTTTTTTTTTGTTATTTTTCAACACATTGGTTTACTAATTTGGCTAAGTTTGCTTTTCCGATTTTCTAAGTTTATGTCTTTCACCTGTACAAGGAATTACTAGAATTTCCTTACTACCACGTGAAGTTGGCTTCCAGTCTAACCGGATGTAGCTGAATACCTATGTTTTACGTCGAGTATCGTAAAATAACAAAAACTTCCCTCTTTATAGGAACCGTGGACCGGCGCTGTTACCTATTGCATTGGCGAGCTTCGTTTTCGATGTTCTCGTTTTATCAGCTACTGATAAAGAGAATAAACATCCTGTAAGTGTCCATTAATTAAATTACAAACTTTTGATGATTGTCAATACAACTAATCTCTAAATATTTTCTTTTAGGCAAGATCGCCAAATGATGAGACGTTAGGCTTTGAAGCGGCTGTTGCAGCTTTAGGACTAAAGGCCAACGTGTCTGAAGCTGAACATCCGCTCCTGTGCGAGGGAACGAGAAGACAGCGTGGAGAGTTGTCTATCACGCTATTGGCCTTCTACAAGGACAATGCCGTAAACCTAGCCAGGATTATGAATAAAGTAAGTACACGAAAATGGTTGGAGTCTTGTGAAACTGTCTAAAGAGATTGATGATATTATTTGGTAATATTAGGGAACTATGACCTTTATTGACACGCGAAGATTAGTAATTCGCTATCTATCTATCATATAGTACTCGGTTTGATGTATTATTCCAAAAGAAAAAAGGCCGAGTTTTAAACACATAGTCTTAAAAGTATGTATTACAGTAATAAGGGATTGCATCAACTATATATGTTCCACTATTTACTCAGCTCTTAGACCGCGACATCCATCAGCTGACGAAGAGTCCGATGGTGAGCCTGTACTACATGAACAACCCGCGCCTGGCCGCGTACCGCGCCGACGTGTCGCACCAGACGGCTGCACAGCCGCACCCGCACCCGCAACCTAGCAACCCCCCCATGCCGTCGCAGGTCCGAACATCAGCTTAATAAGTACCGTCGGACAAAATAGTGGTCTGATAATTTTGAATTTGCACGTTATAGAACACATAGAAATTATGAACTTATTGCCTCAGTCAACCTAGCGTATTGTCATTTGTTAAGGAAAAATACGAAAACTGATTGACCACTATCTTGGTCGACCGTACACAGTAGTGAAAGTTAGAAATAGTCAACGTTAAACTAGTCATCGATTCTTGAATGACGCGCCCGGCGACCAATGTCAGCAGATTCACAGCACAAGCTTAAGTTCCCCATGAATTGGGTAAGTGTGATACTATCGAGTAATATTTAGATTCGTGTGTGAATTACGCAGTAACAATAGCTGTTTGTTTTCACTATGCAATTTGAGAAATAGGTATATGTTTATGTCCCTCATTGATTACTTTTGTCAGGGATCAATAATAAAAGGGAAACTTGTATAACAGATTATATCTTGACAAAAAGCACTTGTGTCTGTTGTAGTAAAAAAAGAATGAACCAATAATTCTTTTGTGGCAAACGCTTATGCACCTACATGTATGTGTACCTATTAAAACGTGTCTCGCTTTACTAATTGATCAAGTGACGTCTGTAGATAAGCACGCATTTCGGAACGAATGACTGGCGTGTGCAGGCGGCGAGCTTGAGCGGGGAGGTGGAGCGCTTGCTGGTGAGCGAGCCCAGCGCGTCCCCGCCCGCGCACGCGACGCTCGTGCCGCACGCGACGCACGTGACGCACGTGCCGCACGCGACGCACGTGCCGCACGCGACGCACGTGCCGCACGCCACCCATGTGCCGCACGCCAACCACGCGCCGCACGCCTCGCATACGACGCATACGTCGCACGCGCCGCATACGTCACACGCGCCGCATACGTCGCATCCCGCGCCGCACGCTTCCACTACACACACGCCCATCTCGAGGGTCAAGGATTCCAGGTTATTATCGTTTTCCGTTACCGGGATTTGACAATAGTTATTCGTCAAGTTCGTTTTTCCTATGAGTTTTGATTTTGAGTCTTGAGCGAACGAAGGATTGAAAAATAGAATCACGAGCGCAGAGAGTGATTATAAATTTCAATCCTGAGTAAGCGAAAAGTTTTGTATCCAACATGCTCACATGTTGGATACAAAACTTTTCACCACTCCCAGCAAGAAAGTATTCAGTCATCATAGGTAAATAAATTAAATAGTCACAAAGCACATCAAAATAATTATTTTTTCGAATTTTTGCTTCTAATGTCCTTCTTTCACAGGTTTCTTTCTTTGAGTGCGTTCAAAAATTATAATCCTAAATTTGACGATGTAATTTTTTCAATATTTTATTAAACTTTTTTAATGTTTCTGAACTTATACACTTACAATAATTTGATAAATTTTATAAAAAACATTAATCTTAACTTATAAATATTTCTATTCTAAGCATAAAATTATTTATTTTTTAAAATATCTTTAAAACTTAACATAAAAAAATCAGGCAAGGTTAGTTTCTGAACGGGATCATTACTTTCCTCACTGTTCAAACAGTGAGGAAAAACCAACTTTCCTCACCGTTTTCGTAGAGGAAAGACACTTCTTTCGTGCGGGAGTGGTGAAATAGTTATTTATCCAACAAGTGAGGAAAGTTCGTTTTTCCTATGAGTTTTGATTTTGAGTCTTGAGCGAACGAAGGATTGAAAAATAGAATCACGAGCGCAGCGAGTGATTATAAATTTCAATCCTGAGTAAGCGAAAGACTCAACAAAACGAATAGCAAATGAACTTGCTCACATGTTGCATACAAAACTTTTCACCACTCCCAGCAAGAAAGTATTCAGTCATCATAGGTAACAAATTAAATAGTCACAAGCAAATCAAAATAATTATTTTTTCGAATTTTTGCTTCTAATGTCCTTCTTTCACAGGCTTCTTTCTTTGAGTGCGTTCAAAAATTATAATCCTAAATTACAATATTTTATCAAACTTTTTTAATGTTTCTGAACTTATACACTTACAATAATTTGATAAATTTTATAAAAAACATTAATCTTAACTTATAAATATTTCTGCTAAACTGTTTGAACAGTGAGGAAAGTAATGATCCCGTTCAGAAATTAACTTTGCTTGATTTTTTTATGTTAAGTTTTAAAGATATTTTCAAAAATAAAAAAATTTTATGCTTAGAATAGAAATATTTATAAGTTAAGATTAATGTTTTTTATAAAATTTATCAAATTTTTGTAAGTGTATAAGTTCAGAAACATTAAAAAAGTTTGATAAAATATTGAAATTTAGGATTATAATTTTTGAACGCACTCAAAGAAAGAAGCTTGTGAAAAAAGGACATTAGAAGCAAAAATTCAAAAAAATAATTATTTTGATTTGCATTGTGACTATTTAATTTATTTATCTATGATGACTGAATACTTTCTTGCTGGGAGTGGTGAAAACTTTTGTATGCAACATGTGAGCAAGTTCATTTGCTATTCGTTTTGTTGAGTCTTTCGCTTACTCAGGATTGAAATTTATAATCACTCGCTGCGCTCGTGATTCTATTTTTCAATCCTTCGTTACTCAAGACTCAAAATCAAAACTCATAGGAAAAACGAACTTTCCTCACTTGTTGGATAAATAACTATTCTCATTGCGACAATATGACATGATTTGTTTGATGAAGCGTATTTAATGTATGTCTTGAAGTATGTTTCAAGCAGTTGTTGTAATATAACCTCTTTCCACCAAAGCGGAGAGGAGGCGAGCGGGTATCGACCAATTGCCTGTTGAAATCCACGTTGCGTTTTTTGTCTTTTATTTGATTGGTCGAATCTTGCCCTTCTCGACTCCGCTTCGCTCCTATTTGGCGGGAATCGGTTCTTATAAATACTTGTTGCGCAATAAAAGCTTAATATTTAGGTATTAAACATCATTCAATTCTAACATATATTGCAGATATAAAGGCAAGCGCTTGTATCCGTCGGTGCCGAACCAACCCTCGGAAGCGTCAGCTCACTTTATGTTCGAGCTGGCCAAGTCCGTGCTGTTCAAAGCAGGCGGTTCTTCGAGTACAAGTCTGTTCACACAACCTTCATGTGCTAGAGAGCATCATGGACCGCATAGGTAGGACATTTTGTTAACGTATTTTTATTAATGAAATAGAGTACTTATACTGAACTTAGAATAAATGGGATAGATGAAAAATTTGTCGCGATTGCAAATAAATATTATTCTATTGCTGTCTTTTACCAATGTCTTAGTTTAACAGAAATAATTTTGGTTGTAATCTTTCAGAGGGTTACACATGGCGGCATTTCAATTGGGACTTTACGCACTCGGCTTGCATAACTGCGTTAGCGCAAATTGGTTGAGTCGTACTTATTCATCACACGTCAGTTGGATTACAGGCAAGTTTATTATCAAATATTAATGAAGTAAATTAAAACTATTTTATGTTATGGTTTCCGTAATTTATTTGTTTTTGCAGGTCAAGCTATGGATATTGGCGCACCTGCTATATTGTTCCTTATTGACGCATGGGAAGGTCATTTAACACCTCCCGAAGCCGCTAGTATTGCCGATAAGGTAAGAAGGAGGAGTTAGTCTTTGGAAGACAAAATATAAAGATTTGCTCATAAGAGGTGTCGAGATGAAATTTTTAGTAACGCGGGTGGAATCTAGTATATTTATAAGTCATGTCTGCCTCTCAGAATGGATGTAGTACCAACACGGGGGCTGCTCCTCATTGATCCATTAGCCAACAGGTTCACCACTCTCGAAAGGATATGTCTACATGTTGAAAAGATTATAAGAAGGCCAATGATTCGGTGCCTCATACATGGCTTATGAGGGTGCTGGAGTTGTATAAAGTAGATGCAAATCTGCTATCTTCCTGATGTCATGAATAGGGCACTGGAGAACAGTCCGAACAGTCCTTTCCTATCCAGGATTTTGACAGATACAGAGGAACAGCGAATAGATGATCGAGCGTGGCATATTCCAGGGTGCTAGTCTGAGTTTCTCTCCCAGCACACTTCTGGAGAGTTCCGGTCTAGGCTATCGGCTGAGGAGAGGTGGTCGGGTCATATCTGACCTTCGGTACATGGATGATCTGAAACTTCATGCCCTGATAGGAACCGTCCGCGTACTACTGACCCTTAGTTTAAGACTTCCTACTTACTTGTGTTTATGACTATGTACCGTGCGTTTCCACCAGGCGTCATCCGGTCGTGACGTGCCGACAGTCCGCGCGGCGGCCGAGCTAGCTCTGTCCGTGTTGCCGCACGCTCACGCACTCAACTACAATGAAATCCAACGCGCTGTGCTGCAGTGTAAAGAGCAAAGCGACGCCATGCTTGAGCGGGCCTGCCTCACTGTTGAAGCTGCTGCTAAAGGTAAAGTCCAACTAACTTTGGCTGTTGCAAAAGCAAAACAGATGATTATACCGACACGACACCCAGTGTGAATAGAAACAAACCATGTCCTATATGTTGGAGTACAGAGTTTAAACACACTCTGAGGTTCTAAAACCGATTTAGCGTGGCCCCTTACTGAGCCCAAATTTTTAAATATAATTTAAATATTCAGTGTGTGTACACCGACGCACAAACTCTTATCACTTGTTCAGTACATCATTGCAAACAAAGAAAATTCTAATCCGTTTTTTTTTTTAATGTGGTGTTTCCTACAAAAGTGCAATACCTACACGGTCAAAGTGTATGGAACGGTGGTTTTTTTTTCAAAATCACAGAAGATTATTTGTGCATTTGTGCGTCGGTGTCCCTTGCACCTGGTATTTACCACCGATTCGAAAATATAAATACTAAATCTTTGTAAACGTGATGCAACTACTCGATGATCCACTATATTTCATGATCATTTTGTTTGAACCATCGCACACTATTGGCTCGTCGTATTGTTTTGCAATGCGATTCCATTACCTCTTGTACATGTAATGACACGACGCTAAAGCATAAAAAGATGCTTTATGTACAAGACCATAAAGTGCTGTTTGCTTTAGGTGGCGGCGTATACCCAGAAGTCCTGTACACAGTAGCCCGCTACTGGCACGAGCTGTACCTGCGCCAGTCCAACGAGGAGTCGGAGCCGCTGCTAGACGAGCCGCAGTACCGCGCCGCGCCGCCCCCCCTCGCCGTGCCTGTACCCTACCCCATCCCTTACCCCTTTACCTACCACCCCTACCCGCCCACGATCTACCAGCTGCCGGTCAGTATACAACTAGCATTTGGTATAGACCATCAAACTGAATCATTTTAAGCTGTCCCTTACATTTGGGTCGAGTAGGCATTTATTGAAGTTTTAATGAGCAGTCAGCTTAATATTTTTCCGCCATTATGATGTTGGTTTTATCAAAAAAGTGGTACAGTTTGAAGGTCTGTATGTGCTACCGCGCTCACTGACTGTCGACCACTTTTCAAACTAATTACTCGGGCAATTTAGGTGAAAAACTCGACCGCCAGCGAGCGCGGTAGTATATCGTTCTAACATCGTATATTGAACAAAATTCAATCATTCTCTTTTGGTTTGCAGTACGCTGGTACGGGCCCCCCTCACCCGCCCCCACAGTACGCGCTGCCGCCGTATTTCGTGCGAGGCATAGTGGCGCCGCCCGGGTCGTCGCCACTGCAACATCAACAACACCCGCCACTCCAACAACACCCCCCGCTTCAACAACATCCGCCTCTACAACAGCACCAGGCGTTACAACTCCCGCCGCTGCCCCAACATCCTCAGCCAATGCAACAACATCCTCAGCCATTGCAACAACATCCGCAGCCGTTGCCACAACATCCGCAGCCGTTGCCACAACATCCGCAGCCGCTGTCACAACATCCACAGCCGTTGCAACAGCTCCCGCAGCCTTTGCAACAACTTCCACAGCAGTTGCATCAACATCCACAGCAGTTACAACAGCATCAACAACCGTTACAACAGCATCAACAACCGTTGCAACAACTTCCGCAACAGATGCAGCAACACCAGCAACCGATGCAGCAACATCCGCAACCGATGCAGCAACTTCCCCAACCGATGCAGCAACACCAGCAACATCCTCAACAAATGCAGCAACATCCGCAACCGATGCAGCAACCTCCCCAACCGATGCAGCAACATCCACAGGCGATGCAGCAACATCCTCAAACTATGCAGCACCCGCAACATCAACCGATGCAACATCCGGGGATGACGCAAGTCACACAAATTCCTCAACACGTTACGCATCCACAAACTATAGCTGTCAATGTAAATGCGACAGTTCATCAAGTTGTAAGTATCGGATTCTCTTAGTCATTTCTTAAGGTGGACGCGCAACTAGACGCGCCGTAGGAACCGAACGCGCCGCAAACATCGCTTTTTCGGATGGTCCCGCGCACCTGTCCGCTACGTACCCGACGAATCGCGTCCATTATTATTTTAACACACAGATACATATTGAACATTTTGTTTGTATTCGTGTTCACCATATGTAGCGGTAGGCACGCTGTGCGCGGAGAGTGAGTGGGCGAACAAGTGCAATCCGATTGGCTATTTTGATACCATCGATATTTTATTTCTGGATAA
This sequence comes from Cerastis leucographa, assembly GCA_963082945.1. Classification (NCBI taxonomy): domain Eukaryota; kingdom Metazoa; phylum Arthropoda; class Insecta; order Lepidoptera; family Noctuidae; genus Cerastis; species Cerastis leucographa. The sequence goes on along the minus strand of OY720356.1, from coordinate 10,001,195 downwards.
GCAAGAACGTATTTTTCATGATTCTTTTAGTTTTGCGTGTAAAGGTACAATAGTATCTAATTGGTGAATGGGACTTTTCTAAACTACATCACCAAACCACTACCTCAGCCACTATAAGTTGAGCTCTTTGTAAAAAGGTCGATTTTAATACTAAACAGTTGAATGTTATCCCATCTTTTTTATAACAGGTGATTTCCACACCATTTTCGTTTTCATTTTTTTTTTTTAAACGTTTAACATTTAACAGCATAGGTAGTATTTTTTACACTAAACCAAACTGTTTTAAAATCAAACTTTCTAACATAATTAATTCTATAATAGGTCATCATACGAGCCCATCAATGATGTGTGGCGCGCATACATTGCCTTCTATGTGGGACCTAGAGGAGGTTATGTTTTTAACAGTATTTTGTTCTGCACTCACTGCACGCTCCTTTAGAGCCTTATTAGATGACGTCATCCGCGCGCGCTGGGTTGAATCCGTATAAAAAAGATTTCATAAAAATAATAAAATGCGACGACTGCGACGCGTCTAGGTCCCACCTTTAAAGCTGATTCGCATTTCTTTTATCGAACGCACCAAAGCGAAAAGGAGAGATGTTCAAGCGGCATCATCAAATATCCGATAACAGCTCATATACGTACTTACGCTATTACTATTTTTTTTATAATTTTTACAGGTTTTAAAATTGCATTTAATTTGAAAAATCATTAAGTCTCAAATCTTCCGCGATGGACTCCTAAACTACTTTACCGATTTTAATCAAATTTGTACACCGTGTGCAGTTTGATCCAACTTGAAAGATAGGATAGCTTACATCTCAATTTATACTCGCAATATTATTTTATTGCAATAAGTTAGAAATCTAAATCTAATCTAATATATACTAAAAATAAAGCTGAAGAATTTGTTTGTTTGCTTGATTGAACGCGCTAATCTCAGGAACTACTGGTCCGATTTGATTGAAAAATTCTTTCAGTGTTAGAAGCCCATTTATTGAGGAAGGCTATAGGATATATATCATCACGTTACGACTAATAGGGACGGAGCGGCATTGAAAAATGTTGCGAAAACGGGGAAAATGTAACGCAGACGAAGTTGCGCGGGACAGCTGGTATATTCATAAAGAATGTGCGCAACAAGGAATATAATGCCGAGCGATGTAGGAGGGGTGACCTGACGCTGCGTGAGCTAGCGTGATCCACCGCCGCTGCCGGCCCGCGGCCGTTCGAATGATGATGGAAGATCAACAGCTGAATATGTTTAGTTATTCTTGTGCTTCATTGGTGTAATTGCTAAGTGTGGCGTACTGGAACGCCACACTTAGCAATTACACCAAACAGTGTTCCAGTATAAATAAATAAATGATAAATAAATTACGGCGATCCCGCCATAATAGAAAATAAGTATAGTAATTCTGTGTTGTTGCGATAGCTTCTTGTCTTACCAATTTCACAACCCAAAAATCTGTATCTGCAACATAAACTTACAAGTAAACTTTTTTCCCTCCAGCATCCAGCACCGATTCCTCCTCCGATGCCTGCTCCACAACAAATGGTACAAGTAGGAGGCGTGACTAGCGCAGGCGTCAACGTGGGCAATATGGGCAACGGCGCAGGCACCGTGCCCAACATGGGCGTGGGCAATGTTGCCCAATCTAACGGTGCCACCTCCGTGCCCGGCGTCAATCAGACGCAGCTGAGAAGACTGCTGGCGGCCTATAGAGTGGGCATGCTTGCCTTGGAAACACAGGCCAGAAGGGTTCATGATGATCGTCCGCAGAATAAGTTTGGCAGGTATGAAGACTTGTTTCGAAAGTGATCTATTTGTACTGTAACAGGACATTTTGAAAGGTTGACTTAACAGAGATTGACCTGTAAATTACGTTCCAGTTTTAGGAAATATTATAAACTCAATAGTTGTAGTCTTTCTGAAATCAGTTTAACTTACACAACAGTACATTTTTAACGTGTCTTTTGAATTTAGTTTATTTGAACAAGGCATTAGAATGGATTAATTATATGCTAAACTCGCTTGCTGAATGGGCCAATGTTTGCGGTTCGCTGGAAAGTCAGAGATAGGATTAACTTAATTTAGAATGAATGGCTAATTTGCTGTACTAATATTATAACTATGTTTTTGACGCTTTTCTTTGTTCACTCAGAAACCCGCCATACGGCGAGCACGTAAAGTGGCTGCTGCGCATATCGAAGCGACTGGGCGCGCAGTACCTGCACCAGTTCTGCGTGTGCGCAGTGAACTCGGTGGTGTCGCCGTTCGTGCTGTACGAGCTGTGCGTGGAGTCGGCGCACTGGCTGGCGCGCGGCGGCCCGCACCACCTCGTCATGCAGCACCTGCGCGGCACGCTCGCGCCGCTCGTGCAGAAGTGCCAGCAGATGTAACTCACTCACTTTTTAACTAGATCCTTCTTCAAAATAGCTTGATACTTCTTCCACCGAAAATTCCCTTGCATTCAAGGGATACACGAATTTTCGTCGAGAGTAATGACTCTCGGTATACAAGGTGGAACGGACACCGATGCGAAAACAGTTGACTGTGTAGGTTTTGCAGGAAACACCTGTTATATTTTTCAAATTTCCGATTTTAGAATGATGTACTAAATACGTGGTAAGCGTCTACGCGTTGCCGCCTCAGGCTTCATTATGGCCTTTGACATAGCTTGTAACATCATAAGCATCTGTTGTATACACCGTGTAAATCACCTCATCACGAAGCCGTCAACCAAGCATTCTGTACATAAAACTAAGTAACTTTACGCAAAAATTATTGCTGGGAAACGACTTTTTTTGGGGGGGCGTAAATTCATGTTTTGTGGTAGAACTCAATGTAACGCACTCAAAACATTGTGCTGATGGATGGATTAAATAGTATGGGGGTCGTGGAGGTGTTTAAAGTAAATATCTTACATTAAAAACTTGTATTTAAAAAAATACTTGTCAAAAAAGTTGGAACTTTGACCCCTAATATCTCTGTAACTAGAAGGTTCCCAGATATGGTGTAGAACAAAAAAATTATCGCAATAACAGAGAACCAGTGCCATTCGGCTTCGTTAAGAGGTGTTTTACACCCTTTATAGTTTTCGCCAGTCCATATTGAGGGTTTCATACATTGTTTTGTTCCGACAGGTACATCCAATGCATACATCAGAAGCTTTACCACTTGACCACAGTGGAATACGAAGAATTTGTAAGCATCGTGCTATCGGCCCGCACCGCTTTTCAGCTCACGCCTGAAGGAAATACGCAGTTTAAGGAGTGGCTCGCCTCACTTCGCAGGTCTGTACTTCATACTACACTTTATAGTATACGTACTAACACCCCCAACTAGTTAAGGTGCAATATGTTAGAAGTAAAATACTGTGGAAAGGCAGGTTTTTCTTGATTTACGGTAATGACGTAGTTTTGTTATACCCATTTTTTGTTTGAAGTGTTTTTTATTAATGATTTTGTAATTTCAAAGCTTATTACCATCTCATCACCTAATGTCATTTCGAACCCTTGGCTACTTGTGGTTGGCATGAAGTCTAGAGAGTTAACTAGTGGATCATTAACAAGTTAAATAGGAATAGCATAGGTTTAACGCCTTACTATTAGTACAATACTAACCCTTTTTCTTCAGTCTACTTTCACGACGTGCATGGTGATGGTAAGCAGCTCTTACACTTATATTTTTACGGTCAGATAAGTATAGAAGTTAACTCAGCTTCACCACAAGTGATTGTGAACTGACATAACTTAAAAATGTGAGTACATCTGTACTCGTGCCCACAAAACACTGCATGTTAGTTCGCCGTGCGCTCTTGGCTACGAATAGACAGTCGCACTGGAAAGATATAGAAACATTACTCTCGCTTCTACGTGCCCAAGATGTGCATAATATAATATTAAACTGTAGTGACTTTTAGAGCTAGTAGTTAAAAAAAAAACAACAGTTGGTATGTAATCGATTTTCTATGCTCGAAATACCTATTTTATTTTTTTATTTGTAGTAATGTTATGTTTTTTGTTTTTTTCTTTTTGTAAAACCTTAGTTTCCGTAAATGTAATATTCTAATATATCATCAATCTGCACTCTCCAAACCGCTTGACTTGATGTTTTTATCCGACTTCACTATGTGTTGAGTCTAATATGAAGGTTGATGTTTTGTAATGTATAAGGGACGTGTACTGGCTGTTTCTGTCGATGAAGAATGCATGGATGTAAGAAATAATACTGATGTGAATGGTGGTAATATTATAATGTAACTTTCAACAGAGTCGACGCTTATTAGTTTTGACGTCCCTTAATGTCGTATTTTTTCTTACAAGAAGGAATCACGACGATAACATTAAAGAAATAAAGGTTGTGATGTTCGTTTGCAGATCAAAATCGTGCAAGAAAGATCTTTGGACGCAGCTGAATGCGGCTTTGCAGACGAATGGCAAATGACGTCGGCAGCCGATAGTTTGTACAGTGCGGTGTACCGCGCGCAAACTGTCACAACACAGGCGGTGGCTATCGCCGCGGTATCGGCGTGTATACCTTCTTACATAATACCTAGCTGTATATAATATTGTGTTATTTGTAATTTAAGTACTTTTTCATCCCGGAGACGACTAACAGTATTTGAACTGAATAAATAATGGATTCACCTGCTTCACAAAATTAGAGGATATAATAAAGTAGTATCTTTTAGACTTGAAGGTTATCAAATATATGACTCGAACTATTAAATGATGTGGAGAAACAACAAAAAAAATGGAGGTTGGAATTAACTTGGCTATGTTTAAAGAAAATGTGTTGGGTACTGTTTGCATATGTGAACTTAAGTTACAAATAACATAATTCCGACTTGAGAAGGATATAACCTCTGTTAGTAATAGTAACACTCGACTTTGAGGGTAATCGATCTCAGTCACGAACGGAATGTATCGGTGATCACAGAATAATGTTGCTAACTCCTAATATACGTCAAAAATTTTAGCACTTTCATACGATAATTTTGTATGGATCGTATAATTTCAGTACGTTTTAGCTTTCGCGAGAATCGTCCGTTTTTGTGTCGTAGAAAATACAAGAGATTGAACATTCGTTACTCATACTTCATTGTTGTTTAAATTCACGTTACTAACATGAGAGGCAAGTTCATGCTCATTTTAAGGTTGTGCTTGAAATAGTCTGAGATTTGGTTGTTATTGGAGTTTTATTATAAGACAAATTCATATTTGCAGCATTGCTACTTAATTTAATGGGGAGTTTAGCAACATTTATTTTTGTTTTCGTTTAGACTGTGCAATGTGACTTCTAATAATGTTAACAACTTCTCCTTCTGTGCTTAATGTGCAAAGCATTGCACTAAATCATATCCAACGTCTTATTTGTCTTTTCCGTGAATTTTGAATATTCTTGACACACTTGAACTAGTCAGTGGTTTTGAGGATCCGTATTTGGTGAACCAGTGGAACTTCATAACTGTAGCTCATTTAGTTTTCTTTTCTTTGAATAGCGTAATGTAAGACACTAGTAAAATTTTGATGACTTTTTATGCATTGGGGCCAGTAGTGTCCTTCGACTGCATTCGCGTAAAAAGCATTAAAAATAACGAATTAATGAAAAATGTTAATCATTTGCGGAAACTATAACCATTATTTAAAAGCAAATTTTGCGCTGAAATGTTTCAGTTATGATTAGCATTTCGTTGCTTTTAGTTAATTCTACATACATGCTAGGTGGGCATTTGATAACATAGAAGAAAAGACTATTTTTAGAGAATTAGTAACGAGATACGCCTGCTTACTTTCATGGAAATCTTCTAACCAAGTTATAATTATTGATTTATGAGATTTATCAAAATAGTTCAACAGGTTCAAGTTTATTAGGAGTCCTAAAAAGTAACCTTGAATTATTTATTGTGGGTTTACACATGTTTTGTTAGGACTTCTATTTATGATCGAGAAATTTGGGCGATACTTAATTATAAATCAGTGTCCACTTAGCGGATTATCATGAAGATCTCTATCATTTTGTAAGCTTTTAGAAAATAGTACGTCACTCATTTATTGTACGCGTTTCATCGTTTGTTTAATATAATGTGAGTTAACACCTAATTCGTAGAGGATGAGAAAGAAGATTGCCGAGCGGTTTATGTTTGATTAAGTATAAATTGCACTATATTTAACACTTATTTGAGTTTACTGTCAAGAACGTATATTTACTTGTACCAATACGTACTTTTTGCATTATAAAGCGACTACAGTTTATTTACTGTGTGTTTACTGACTATATTTAACACATATTAATTCTAGAACGGTCATATAGTGTGGTCGATTTATAAATTGCAATGTTTTTGGAACTGACTCAATTTATGAAAAAAAAAAACGGAATTTCAAAATTTGTAACCATAGTCCATGTTATGATGAGAATTGGCTTAAGATGTTTCAAGTGACCTAAATAGCGTCATTAGACTACAGAATATTAGACAGAATGTAGACGATGACCGTCGATACACTATTTTTGATATTCTCTTGTCGAAATTTGCAGTTTCATGAATGTTTAAGTAATAACGTCTTGCGGAGATAAATGTAGACGTGCAATCTATATATAGTAACTTTATTTACACGTTTTTATTACATTATATATATATAAATAAATTGTAATGCGTAGTAGCGTTGGAAGCCTCTGAAATATATAAATAATGTGTATGACGCATGGGCTGGCAACAAATCATTACAGCGACATAGAAGAATATAACTTTGTCGATGACATTCGTGATATTGCTAAGTCTGACTTGGTACACGATTGTCTCTTTAAATACTTTGAAATCAAGTTAGTTGATGAGTAATATTCTGATTCCTCAAAAATCGACTAAATCTCAGTTATTTGTAACATTAAAACTTACCAATCCACAGTCAGATAATACATATTCAAGTAAACGAAGTTCGGAATATTTTTTTTTTGTGTTCTATAAATTATGAGTAACACATTATTATGTATATTATATTAAATGTAAAGAGATCGAGACTATCTCCTAATACTGAAGCAATACTTAAATATCATTTTATAAATTATATGACATTTATATAATATGTGAATTATTGAGTATCATGTAAAATACGTGTTCAGTAAAAATATATTTTAAAATATTATTCGTTAGTTTCGCGTATTCATCTCTATTTACTCGTAATATAAATTGCTCAATCAAGTAAAAATAATGAAGGTTCAGTTGTAATTGCACTGTTTGTACTGTTTTTGTAGTAAGACACATTTGAAGTCATCGCTGACAACTTAACCGGGTATACTAATACGTGTTACATACAAAACAATACAAGGATATAAATTAAGCCTCTCTGATGTTCGCAAACAATGACGGGGCTGTCGAAGGAAATACATTATTTTGTGTAACTTAATAAAAAGTTATTAAGATGTTAACGAACTATTAAGATAGCACTCGTGTGTAGTTAAACAGCAGTTCTGCTTGAGCTCGGGTCTCGCGTCTCTGCTTCCAAAGACAGCATCGAGTCATAAGTCTCAAGTTCGAACCGCACCTCTGATTTTTCGGATTCTTATGCGTATTGTATATTAACTTCAAAAAACATCAAAAAGTAAACATCGTGAGAAAACCACCACGCCTCAGAGATATTTCTCGAAGGCATGTAAAGCCAAGTCAGGGGCGGCATCAAAAATAATCAAAACATCGAGTTTTGAGATGCCGTTGCAATCTTCAAAGAAGCCGAGTTAAAAAAGATTTGTATTGTTTATTAAATATTGAGGAAAACAAGTCTGACATTGGAATGGAATTTGTTGCCAGCCTGAGCATCAAATAGGTTTAGTTCAATATCTTTATAAAATTAGATGTTTATGTGCATTCATTAAGTGTGGATGTTTTCAGCATTCAGTAGATAGTAAATTTTTAGAATGCTAGTTAGTATAAATTGAAGGTCGGAAAAATTGGATCAAAGCTAAGGTTTATGATTTAAAATGTCTTCATAGTAACTATCAGAAGAATGATTGTATAGTATTTCCTGAATAGAGTATTGTCAGTTCGGTATTCATGTTTAGAATTATCTTCTGCACAAATGTTTTGCTTTTACCAACTCGTTAATAATGCACTTTGAGTTCCCGATCTTGTTTGTGTGATTGTTAGGGAATAGCATTTCGTACCGTCTTATTTTGTGTTAGACGTTAGATTCTAAGGAATATACAGAAAAGATCAACAAAGCTCTTGAAAACAGTGGAACGGAAATGTTTTATCGTTTTTTTACTATTGTTGTAAGAAAAGATCACTACGAGCACAAAATCAATTATTTTACCATGTGGGAATCTTTTCAGTCGCGTTCAATTTTATCATAATTTTGGTCATTTTATATATTTTGACTACCTCGTTAATCAGACATACAAATCTAGCAAGAGTTTAACTAAAGTCATTAGGTTAAAACGCCTCTAAGTGATCTCTTTTAGAGCTCGTGAAATAATCCTTACATTTCATTATACCTATTTCTGATTACTTTCTTAAGTTACACAGAGTTTCTATACTTGAATTCAGAATCTTTGATATTTTACGTTCATTACTAATTATTCAGTTATCTAACTTGGAGTTATAATAATCTAATTTGATTCTTGAGTGACAAAAATGTTCCATAAAGTATTATATTGCTATTATAATGGAGTTGGAACGTTGTTTTGCACTACATTGAGTTTAAGTTTAGCTAATGTCGTGATGTGAACCTTTAGGGCACTTTATGTCACGAAATACTATTCTTTTAACGCATACACAAGAAAATTATAGATAAACGTAATATTTGGAAAGACATTAGTCGTCATGTATTTTTGCCGTCCATAAATTAATTTGCAATTCTGTAAAACTGTAGTCTTTCTTTCATGACATCTTCCTATTAAGAAATACATTAAATGATAACGTAAATAGTTATATTTAATTATAAACAAATTATCATCGCGTACTGCTCGTCGGGCATTATTAACATTTCCTGGTATACATTATTAAAAGATCGTCTTTCTTTCGCAATTGGCATTAAGGAGCGCTTTGACATTTTTGTCTCAAAAGAACTATTTTTACACTATAAAGCGTATTTAAATAGAAAAAAAAAGATAAAATATATCGTTAGTTTCGTAAATATAGAGTATTAGTACGGAGCATATTTTAATTAGTCATTTAATGCATGTTCATAGATTTAATTCGCCCAGTGTCAGGCAAGTTTGCGAGGTGTTCCATAGGTGTTGCGGTATCCCATTGATTTGCAGTTATCGGTATCACATATCAGTTCAGTCGTACTTCACTTCGGAACATGTACTGGCACAACGTCCGAACAATGATATACAAGTTATTGAACGTGCATAATTTAATTAAATCACAATTAAATTATTGTATTGTAGCGTCGAATGTTAAATTAACTTACTAAGTCATAGGCATAATGTGGATTGGACATAGGTACATCAAATCGATTCGAAAAAGAACTATGTCAAGTTCGTCGTTTTGTCTGTCGGTCTAGCGGAAGGCGTAAAGCCACCAGTGCCTATATCTTATAGAACAGAAAATGTATCCGTAATTATTTAGATCTAGAGGATATGTATGTCTTGTCTCATGGATACGTATGTCTTGTCCACAGTATTGGTCTGCATTCTTAGAGTACTAGGGCACTACTACTAAAGAATATTGATAGTTCTGTATCGTGGGCAATGGGTCGTTAGCTGCAACAGTTGTACTGGGTTTTGCTCTTTAATACTCATGGCAGTGTATGCATGTCGAACTACGTCACATCACAAGTCAGTTAGAAGTATTGAGGATAACAGTCTAGCAAGTTTGTTTAGTTCTAAATCAAAGATGCATAATTATTTTATACATCTGGATTTGTAGTTTAATTATTGCACTTTGTAAGTGTGGTGTCTCCGCCTATTAAAGTATTTAACCATTTACAGAGTTCGAATGGCTACTTATTAGTGTACGTAATAAATTTATATAATGATGATATTTTTATGGTTCATATTGCATATTTACTTGTTTGGAGAGTGTAGATGCAAAATAAAGGTGCTGTTTGGCAGTAACGGGTTAAAAGTACTTACTTAATTAGTTTTGACTATCTTAAGAATTCTTATGAAAGTCACATTCGGTTGTTGCACTTTTATTTATCAACAGCACATATATAAGAGTGATCTATAAGAGTGTGACATCATTATCGTAGTTTTATTGTCACTTTGAATAACATTCTTTGTTTTGCATCTATGCTTTTCAAGTGCAATACTATGGAGAAACAGTGATGATCATAAATAACACTTACCGAAGTATCTATGTTAAATATTGTTCAGCTCGTATTTACATTATAGCATTTTTTGCGAAAATATCAAACGAACTGTTTCATTTTTGTGCCACGATTGTTTCCAAAATGTCCACCATGTTTACTTGCAGGACGTAAGACTGACAAGAACATTGAATAGTCGATAGTGGAGACTTGAATATAACCCGGGATGTCGAAAAACGAAACTGTTATCATGTATGTACATTTTATCTGGTTAAAATTTTGCTTAGAATTTTCTTTTCTGATGCTAAACAAATTGTTTTAAGACATCCTGCATAATTATAGAAAGTGCCCATACATATAGTATTTATTAAATATATAGCACTAGACATTTTGCTCCGTTGTGCAAATGGTTGTAATTATAAAAGTATAGTTAATATTAATTAGTAAAAATGATAGACTGTTTTGCACGACTTCTGGTTTGACCGTGTAACTCTTCCTCACGTTATCATTTCTCATGTAAACACGTTGTTAAAACAACGTAAACACAACGTTGTTTCAACACTTTGTGATGACAAGTTCCGCTTTGAAGTTTGCTGGTTGCATGTCAACCCATAAAGTTTTCGATATTTGGTACATAAACCTTGCAATATCACCTCACAAAAAATGTATATTTCTACTCAAACTCGAAATATTTTGACGTCTTGAACATTTTATTATTACTTTTACGATTACACATATAAGTCTTTTTTGGCAGCATATTCGAAGTAATATTATTTAATTATTCAATATACTTATCTATAATAAGATTCGTGTGTTTTATTTGTACAAATCTTTTAATGCAGTTTCTTCATTAAATTTTCAAAAGTATAAGTAATATATTTAATTTTTTTACCTAAGTGTTTAGTTACCTAAGCAACGTGAAAATAGAAACTTTGACCAACCCACATGCTTACACTATCACTACGGGATATTTTCCATATTTCGATTCGACGCTGTTGCAAGCGCCATGATCGCGGGATGAGTGGAAAATGCGGGTGGATTGAAAATAAAAAATTAGGAGCAGACAAATCTGTCTACCCTCTTTCTTTGTCTTTTGCTATGAGAAACAATGGCACTAAAACCCTGAAAGTTTAAAAAAGTGTTTAACCCACAAAGGCTATTGTTAGTGTTTTCTTCACTATCAGAATTACTCGACCTCTTAGTCCACATAAGTATTTGTAAAAACCTTGAATGTGCAATATTGTGCAGTAGTAATCCACAACGATAAACATGAAGCATACGGAAGTTATTGTGTTTTGTTTACAGACCTTTAAGCCTGTTCATATGAATAAAGTAAACTAACAATGATCTCGTTTATCAAGCTATAAACAATTAACTTAATATCATTATAAAACTTGTCGTATCAACAACAATTACGTGTTGGTGTATTATATTTTTGGTGTGAAAAATGTAGGTCGATTCGCTTCGGGTAGTAACACGAGTTCCCTATTCGATTGATTCTTGCCTTATCACTAGACACTGGGTTTCTCAATTAGCGACGATATCTGGCCGAAACAATTGCTAAACAGCCATAATTACTTGATCTGAGATAATTGAATCATACATCTTTAAAATTATTTTGAAATAATATATCAAAATGTACCTACATACTTGATAAGTGACAGATTGATTTAATCGGGTTTTATGCCTGACTAGTCGAGTCGCAAGTGGGTAGGTACTTTATGCAGATAAGGGGAACTACGTATCTACAAAGATATGTTCGATTTAATTCTACAGACTCCTAAAATAGATCTTGTGACCTACAAGGGTCGTCTCAAAGAGTTGCAAGGACATTCGGTCATTTGTACGTAGGAAATGTCTCCGTGCAATCTCACCTTCGCACAAAAGTGACCGCTGAATGTAGTGAAGGAACATATTAACATCCAATAGACTACAGTTTCTTTTTAAACGTTGCCCCATACTAGGAATTTCTCCTGTATCGTGGGTGCGTTTAGAAACATTTAAACTCACACTCAAACGGCCATTGACGATGTAAAACATTGGGCAAAGTGGGGATTACCAGAGCAGTTAAAGCTAAAATGCTGCCATTCTAAACCAAACTTACTTTACATGTAGTTGAAGTGGTATTTCCTAAAATAGTGGTTTTAGTTTTAGTACATGCATGATGCGACAAAGCCTACACTACCAACTGGGAGGTCCGATAAAGGCGGACAGAATGTGGTGCCTACATGCTGATACTGAATATCGGACTTAACTGGTTTTCCATTTGAAATGGCCTACTTATCAGTCTGATATCAAAATTATTAATATTGGTTTCGTTTCCTATTTATTGTAATACGTATCTGAACCTGAGTATCTTTGTAGCTTCGGTAATAACCTCGGGCTTGCGCTTAAATTATGATAACGCCACGGATCAATAGAATGTCGAGCATACGATAATAGTAGGTACGTACCTACTCGATTGGCCTAACTTTTTCTGGGGCAGCACCAATTAAACTCTTTAAGGCTTTTGTGCTGGTTAACACAAAAAATCCGCCAGTTTTTCTGACCCAAGTAGTTTTTCAACCAATTTAATTGAATTAATTTTAAAAGAATGCTTAGGTAATAGTTGAAGTTGGTTCCAGTCTCCTCTCATAACAATATTGTAAAGCCACAGCGCTGGCACCGCAAATGCGATCAGATAATTTTTATATTGTGGTGGACATCGGGAATCATCGGTCTGAGGGCGGCCCACCTTGATTCGGAGTGGTCACTCAAGAACAATCATAATTTAAACAAAATAATTTATTGTAGGCAGTAAGTCAGTATTAAAAATATTACAAGGTGTAAGGGACACCGAAGCAAAAAACGCGTGAAACGATGAAAAATTTCTATGTGGAGGGGCCACATAGAAATTTTTCCTCAGTCATCATCATCATCAGCCTGTATTCGTCCACTGCTGGACATAGGCCTCTCCCATGACACGCCACTGAGCACGATCCTCGGCCACTCTCATCCAGCTCTTGCCAGCCGCCTTGCGAAGATCATCGCTCCACCGAGTCTGAGGACGTCCTACGCAACGTTTACCGATCCGTGGTCTCCACTCAAGAACTCGTCTATCCCAACGGTCATCGGTTCTTCGGGTTAAATGACTGGCCCATTGCCACTTCAGCGTGCTTATGCAGTGGGCTATGTCGATAACCTTGTTTCTCTGTCGGATCACCTTGTTACGAACTCGATCTTTCAGAGAAACCCCGAGCATAGCCCTTTCCATAGCATGTTGAGCGACTTTAAATTTGTGGACCAACCCTACCGTGAGTGTCCACGTTTCGGCACCGTACGATATGACGAGTAGGACACACTGATTATAGACTCTCGTCTTTAGACTCTGTGGAATTGGCGATGTGAAGACTCGACGCAGTTTCCCATACGCTGCCCAGCCCAGCTGTATTCTTCTGTTGGCCTCTTTCTCGAAATTGTTTTTACTCAACTGCATAGTTTGCCCGAGGTAAACATACTCCTTAACAACCTCGAGAATACTGCCTTGAACTGCAATTGGTTCCGGACTGACATGTTTATTGAACATAACCTTGGTTTTATCTAGGTTCATCCAGAGATCAATGCGTTGAGAAGAATCAACTAGGCCATTCAGCATATGTTGTAAATCTTGCAGCGTTTCCGCCATGATGATGATATCTGTTTTCGATCTTCTGTTTTCTGTATAATCTGCCGCACTGTATGGATGTGGTCTATGGTGCCGTACCCCGATCGAAACCCGGCCTGTTCGGTAGGCTGGAACTCGTGAGTCTTCGCGCAAGACGGTTTGTGATGACTCTCGAAAACAGCTTATAGACGTGGCTTAAGAGTGAAATGGGTCGGTAGTTCTTCAAAAGAGTGTTATCACCCTTTTTGAAAAACAACACGACAACACTCTTACTCCACGCCTCTGGAGTTCTCCCATCAAAAAGAACAGTATTGAAAATGCTCTGGAGCTCCTCCATTACAGGTTTACCACCAGATTTCAGGAGCTCAGTCGTAATACCGTCTTCTCTAGGGGCTTTTCCGTTTTTAAGCTGTTTGAGAGCCATCGCAATTTCGTCTAGGTTGACTTCTGGCAAGTCTTCCGTAAAGTGGCGGGTTAATGTAGCTCGGAACTTCTCATTTTCGGGATCAGGTTGAGATGCACGCGAAGCGTATACCTGACTATAGAAGCTTTCAATTTCCGAAAGAACCTCCGGCCCGGAAGAAACGACTACTCCACTTGTAGTGGTCAACTTCGTCAGATGACTTCTCCCAAGAGATTGGACAAACACTTTCGATCCCCGATTTTGCTCAATCGCTCGTTCTATTGAGCGAGTGTTGGAGCATCGGAGATCGCGTCGTACAAGTTTGCTAATTCTCTTGTTTAGAGCATGCCACTCTGACGTAGTGACTGGTGGGTGTTCACGTCGTTTCTCCATGAGCTTGAGCGTTTCTTCCGAAAACTTCAACTTCCTGTCTCTACGCCGCAATTCGCAAAATCTCACACCTTCCTCCCTGAGGATTCCGACCACATTCTCGAGGGCATGGTCAATGTCAACGCTATTTGTGGTTTCCAGGGCAGCGAATCGGTTCTCCAAGATAGATTGGAACTTTTCAGATCCCACTATAGTTTGGAGCAGGATTGGTCGGAGCCTGGATTTCATCAAACGGACACGTTCAAGCTTGAAATCGATATTCAGAGACCCTCGCACGAGTCTATGATCACTTCCAGTATTAAACCTATTGATCACCGAGACGTCTCTGAATATACGCTTCTTGTCTGTTATGATGAAATCGATCTCGTTTTTAGTCATAGTGTCGGGGCTCCGCCATGTCCACTTCCTTTGAGGCTGTTTCTTGTAAAATGAATTCATCAAGAATAGCCCCTCCCTTTCGAGCAAGTTTGCCCCCTATGATTCCTGCTACCACAACCATGGGATCCTACTACCGATTCGTTGTAATTCTGGACTCCCACTTTGGCGTTGAAGTCTCCCATGACAACATTGTAGTGGGCCCTGGTGGTGAAGTGTAAGGCCTTCGATATATCCCCAAACACATATTCCATCTCATCGTCCGAGTGCATCGAGGTCGGTGCGTAAACCTGCACAACCTTGAGGCTATACCTCTCGGTTAGTTTAATTACGAGGTACGCGACCCTGTTCGACACACTCGACACTTCTACAACGTTGTCACAGAGAGCTTTATTCACCAGGAATCCTAAGCCACCCTGGGACAGCTGGTCTCCCTCTCGAAAGTATAGAAGGTGGCCTGATTCAAGAGTTACCGTGTCCTCCCCCTCTCTTCGGACTTCGCTTAACCCAAGAACGTGCCACCTTATTTTCTCGAGTTCGACTTCGAGTTGCGCCAGGTGCTTGTCGAGCCGTTGTACGTCGCCAAGATCAGTTGTTTTTAGCGGCCTTCCGTAACCCGGGGATTCTTCGGACCCCCTGCCCTGCCGTTACCGTGACTGCCGCCTTGATCAGGAATAGCAGGGCGGCCGGGAACTGGGGGCCGTGGTCCATGTTGACTTGCCATTGGTAAGGGTTCGCTCTAATTGCCACGCTGAGCAGGCGGGTTGGCAATCGCAGTAGATTCACACCGGTATCGCTGCTGCCCGACACCGGTGGGACCGATATGTGATAGGTCCCAAAAGTCTCTTAGTCGCCTTTTACGACACCTGCGAGAAGAATTGGGGGAGTGCTATTCTTAAGCCGGCACTCCACAGCAAAGCAGGCACTCCACAGCAATAGCTCATTCCATGTTTACTTTTCATGATTTTCATCAGTAATTAAATAAAAATCTGCTATTTCATACAAAAGTGCAGTACCTACACGGTCAAAATGTATGGAACAACATATTTTTTTAATTGCCGTTGAAAAATTTCTATTTGGGGGTTCAGAATGATGTAAGTACCTACTGAGTATGTGATAAGCGTTTTCGCGTCGGTGTCCCTAACACCATGTACCTATATAATTTATATACAGGGTGTTTGGCAGAACGTTGAACATACGAAAATGGTGGATAGGTGGGGTCATCTGCTACTTACTCAGCCCAAATTTTTTTGGCCCTGGCCCACGGGATATTTTTTAATTTTTTTTTTTGTCTTTCTTCTTCTTACACCACTTTCTTAACTTTAAAGTGTAATTTTTATTAAAAATGGGTAAAACAGGCAATATTTAGTATTTTTTTAAAATCTTTTATGTTGACAGATTCTTATAAAATTATTGCTTTATTCAGATGTTAGCTAGAAAAAAAGTTATGAGTCCTCAAACTTACAGAAAGATGTAAAAAATACTTAAATCTTAATTTCAACTTGCATTTAAAAAAAAACAAAAAATGATTGAGGAGTTCCAATTCTACCAAAACATCCCTAGTGTGTGAGCTTTCTAATGGTATGTAATTTGCTTTTATAAAAAAAAACTTTAAGAGTTATGTCATAATTTTTTCAATTTTTGACGAAACTCTACCTTTACGGAAAGTGAAATGTTTTACGAAATTTAATACTGCAAAGTTGGTGAAAATTAAATGATCGATTGAAATTATGCTGTACCAGTTAGGTGCATTAATGAAACAATTAAATAATTTTAAATAATTTATTTAAATAATAAATCACAGATGTTCGAATTGACGCCCTTCATTTACAATACAGGCGCGGCATCTACGTCTGATTTCTACAGTTGTTGTGCGCAGCAGCATCTCCTGTCGCATAACTTCGAAAGCAGCATTAATTCGATTTATTAAATCTTCTCGACTTTCTACTTCTGTAGTGTAAACTAGTTCTTTTGCCCTTCCCCACACGTGAAAATCGAGCGGAGTGAGGTCGGGCGATCGCGGAGGCCAGGGAATTGGTCCTCCCCTGCCAATCCACGAATTTGGGAAACAATTATCCAAATGCTCACGTACGATCAGACTAAAGTGAGCTGGGCAACCATCGTGTTGAAAGACAATAGGCCTGTTTATGTCTACTTGGAACACTTCTTCCATTAATGGTGGTAAATCATTGATCAAAAAATCCAAGTAGTTGTTCGCATTAATGTTGTCGGGCAAATAATGAGGCCCTATTAGCTTATCGCCAATCACTCCTGCCCAGACATTCACACTGAATCTCCTCTGGAAGCCCCTTTGTCTCTTCACGTGTGGGTTTTGATTTTTATGTGACCAATGGTGTAGATTGTGATAATTGACAATCCCTTCTTTGTCAAATTTGGACTCGTCCGTCCACAGAATACTTTTTAAAAAGTTTCCGTCGTCCACATCGGTATGCAGCAAATGGCGACAAAATTGCACACGTCTCCCAAAATCACTGTCATCGAGACCTAGAACAAACAAAACACGTCTAAGAATTGATGTCAATACTGAATCTTTTCTTCTTTCGAGTTCAAACTCTACAATTATCTAAATTAAATTATCTTCAATTTTTAAATAAGTACCTAATTGGCTTTATGGCTTAGCCATAAAGACGTAAGACCACATTCACAAAAGGGCGTGCGACTTTCCATTTGTTCTGAAAAGGAGCCATAAGCGCTGGCAAGTTTACCTACGCTGACCACCTGAAACCGAATTCGAAATCCGAATCCTGTAAGCGCTGGCCGCCTGATTGTTACGTGAATGCGACCGAATAGGAATAGTTTATTCGAATTTAATTTGAAATTAGAATTGAATGCGCAAAAAAACAACATGAGGCAAAACAACTAATAAAGAAAGTAACGAAATCAAGGTTAAATGGAACGATCAATTGAACTGTCTCATAATTTACTACATTCCACAAAATCGTATCAGATGCAGTACATAAATAGCTTAAAATCTTACCTTGCACTGGAGTGTAGTGAAAAGCATGCCTACCATCTACCCGGAGAACAGACCACACTTTCCATATGCTTAGGCCAAGCATTGAAGCTATTTGTCTAATGCTTTTGGTAGGGTCCGCGTCAAACTCGGCAAGAACTTGTTCGTCAATGGTAGTATCGGGTCGTGCTACGTTCACTCGTGGTTCTTGAAAGTTCAGGTTACCGGTTTGTCGTAAACGTCGGTAAGTACTCGCAAACGTCTGATGACTGGGTACTCGGCGGTTGGGATAACGCTCTTGATAAATCCTTCGCGCTTCACGCGAATTAGTATTAGCACTTCCATACGCTAACAACATGTCCGCGTATTCCTCACTGGTAAAAGCAGCCATTTCTTTACCAATAACAACAGGAAACAGTAATAACAAAAAACTTAACTAACAGGTAACAAAACTAGTGATAACAATAAAAGAAAACGAAGTGAACAAAAACAAACGTAAGCGTAACGGGCACGTGAGATCGCAGAGGCAGTTAAGTCTCGACTAAGAAAAGAATTCATTCTGAGGCGTTACGGTGCCACGAGAGCGAAAGAGAACAAAAATACGCTATGACTGCGCAAGAGTGAAACAAAATTTCTACCTGTTTCGTGTAACAACCATCCCAAGGGAATAGTGAATGTTAATTTGCACAACTGCTACTGGCAAGCCGCAGCTGTCATTTAATTTTTACCAACTTTGCAGTATTAAATTTCGCAAAACATTTCACTTTCCGTAAAGGTAGAATTTCGTCAAAAATTGAAAAAATTATGAAATAACTCTTAAAGTTTTTTTTTATAAAAGCAAATTACATACCATTAGAAAGCTCACACACTAGGGATGTTTTGGTAGAATTGGAACTCCTCAATCATTTTTTGTTTTTTTTTAAATGCAAGTTGAAATTAAGATTTAAGTATTTTTTACATCTTTCTGTAAGTTTGAGGACTCATAACTTTTTTTCTAGCTAACATCTGAATAAAGCAATAATTTTATAAGAATCTGTCAACATAAAAGATTTTAAAAAAATACTAAATATTGCCTGTTTTACCCATTTTTAATAAAAATTACACTTTAAAGTTAAGAAAGTGGTGTAAGAAGAAGAAAGACAAAAAAAAAAATTAAAAAATATCCCGTGGGCCAGGGCCAAAAAAATTTGGGCTGAGTAAGTAGCAGATGACCCCACCTATCCACCATTTTCGTATGTTCAACGTTCTGCCAAACACCCTGTATACATACATATAAGATGGCTTGGTTGGCTTTTATCAAGTGTCATGAACCATGATGTTAACTGGTACTAAAACAAAAAATAATAACGTGACATCCGTGACGTCCGTAGGGAAGGGCGGTAGGAAAGTAAAAGCAGATCTTAGATAAAAAAAATATTAGCCAACTGGGATTTGAATTTGAATTAAAATACAAGGCTGTATCTACCTGATAAACTGATTTGAGCACACTATGGATGGTCTCGTCGAACGAAGAGTTTAATTAATTTGACCAGATGGAAACTTGGCATATAAACAGGTTATAGATCTATTTCCTATTAACTCATAAGTTAAATAAGCGCACTGAAAACGGTTTCCAGTAAACCGATGCTAGCCAAAAGCAACGCCGACCAAAACATTTTTATATTTGCAACAAAAACTTTCTAGTCGACTTTGGTTGACGATTTTTTGTTTTGAGTCAATTTCAGATAGAAACTGCGTAGGTAAATTATAATGATTTGCCTAGCCTTTTCACAACTATGTTGGGGTCTACCAACGAAAGCAATGAATACGAAAAATGCAACAAAACCGGAATCATTACGAGGAATTGCGTACGTTAGTTTATTTCCATCAATTTTTATGAGACAGTTTTTATGATTTCAGCGCGGAACACTAAAAATTGAGCGAGCGATTACAGCGTGGTAAGGTGGAGCACCGATAAGATCAGCGTCAGCGGCGTGCCGGCCAGTGGAACGCATGGCATCCACAGCCCCAGGCGTGATTCACACGTGCGTAAGGACCGACAGCAAAACATGACGACTTTTTATCTTACACAAGTTAACACGAGTACTTACTGTAAACGTTGATTGCTAAATGTAATGTTGTAGACACATGATGTTAGCAGAAAAGAAGTTCATTGATTTCCCACATGAACCAACAAAGATAACTTTGATTTCGCAACATAATACCAATCATTATTAAGTTTAATCTTAAGCTAAAAATAGATTGAAGAAGTTTTGATGTTTAGAAAGTAACTTTATTTGTATGTGTATGTTATTAAAACTAGATAAACAATCATGTAGTAGGACAGACAAGGAAGTTAATATTTAGAAAATAGCAGTTACTCGTGATACGCATATGCGGTAATGAATCAGTTTATTTCAACAGGGATTATAAGTTCAATGTTTGCCATTTTACTATCAATTTCAGACTTAATGACATAAGGCATGTTTTCGAATAGTTTAGTAAACACGGGAGATTATTACGGGGGTGTGCGTACGATATTAAGAAATTTTTCAACGTCGTAACTGCGTGAGTCGCATATCATATTAGGCAAAACAGGGCGAAGGAATATTTGGAAAGGCGTTCATTTCAAAGTACCTACTTATTTAGGTATAAGGTACACGAAAATATGATCGGTGGAAGTCTGCACCGAATACCTAATTAACCTACTTCTTAATGATATGGGTATTTCTGACAATAGTAAAAAAACCTAAACCATTACTTTTTCATAATACCTAATCATTATTCATTGCTTGATTATAATTTTGATGATGTTGTGTTATTACAGGTATGTATAAAATCCAATTGGTTTAATGTCCTTGCTATCATTATCGTTAGGTAGGTACTATTATTAGATGTTTTCATAAACCCTAATGTAAATAATCTGACGTATTTAACTAGTTTATTTGTGCTGGTTAGGTATTTACCAGCATATTTGACGTAGTATATATTTACTGATTGCTCCACATATTATATCTATTAGCCGTAGTAAACATGAGTACCATTAATAAACTGTATTTAATTACAGCTTATATTAAAAATAAATTAAACAGTTATGAGCATAATAATGTATTTAAGGTGATGTAATCCAAACCTAGGAAAACAATTATTTATGTCCCTCAGGTCGTACAAAATAGTTATTTGTGCAACAAGAGAGCAAAGTCATTTTTTGCTGCGAGTGCTGATTTTGAATCCTGAGCGTGGCGAGGGATTCAAAGGCTCGAGATGGAAAAAAACTTTGCTCTCGTGTAACACACATAACTTTTCACTTCAGCAGTGAGAACACTTTAGGAGATAAAATAATAAACAGGAATTGATTGAAATAACTATTTATTGTGAATCAAAATAATTAACATTATAGATGATCACCTCGTCTGTGATAAATCTAAAAAATAAGATAGCAACACCGTCTCCGAAAAACTGCTTGCGCCCTTTGTAAGTCTCGTTGAAGACATGGTATGCTTTCAGATAATTTCTTGCGAGACTACTCAGGTAGGAAACTTAATTCTGCATTAATAACTGTCTTGTTGTTTTAACTCTTCCGGTGTTACAATACTGTTCTCGTCGCTAGTTTCACTCATATTTTATTATTTTTAACTTATTCAACTCTTTACGCCAGCCACGATTTTTTTTCCCGCTCTTTTATTTAAATTAAGGCGTGTTCGGAAATAGCACCCATGATATTTTATTATTCAAAATATATTACGTAACATTATTGAAACTAGAAATAAATATTAACAGGTTAAATATCAGTTTTATTTGCAGTAAATACTTATTTTCGTTTAAATACAACAATAAGTTAAAACTTCAATAAATTACATTAAAAGACATTTTTGCAAAATCTCTTTAGTTAGTACGAAATTCCGAACGTGTTCGAATTCAAAAACGGAACTTCGAAAGGGCTGGTCTTTGTGTCTCTCTCTTTCTAATGGGCGGGAAAGAGATAGAGTGTGAATGTTTCGAATTGTATGATTAACCCAAGGCTGAATAAGAAATTCAGGGCTTTCTGAAAAAAAAAAATTAAAAGTTACTTTGTCTCACTCAGTGAGCAAAATCGCATTTTGCTCACTGTTTTCAGGCAGCAAAACCTACATGTTTGAGCTACTGAAGTGAAAAAGAATATTAAGTATTCTTATAGTGACAATTAAACTAAATTAAAATAAGTAGGTACTTAAATGCTAAGTACAAACTACACACATCAACACGGTCTAGGGATATTTTAAAAAAAGCGAATTACTATCAATGTGTTAATTATTTATATGACATGTATATATTTAAAAGATACGTTATTTAATATTCTACCATTTTTTAATAATGGTTAAGGGACTTCGATTAAAATTTCAGGATTTTATGGAAAAAAAATGAAGCATAGACGGAAACCGTATATGAATTAACTTTTAATTTATGAGTAAAAACTGAAAAAAATAGAAAAATCATTTAATTTGTGTTTATAAACTTGAAGTTCAGTCTGAGAAAGCACCCATGATGTTCATATCACATCGGCAACGATTCGGCATGCTCAGAACAAGGTTGTCAATGTCTTGCTGCGGAATATTGTCCCATGTCCTTCTGAGGTGCGCAAAAAGTTGATCTTCTGTAGCCAGATTTTCAGAAACTTCCTTCAGAGCTCTCCTTTGCAGCATATCCCACGCATGCTCAATGGGATTTAGATCTGGCGATTGAGCAGGCCAGTCTAAGGCCCTAACATTGTGTGTATGTAACCAAGCTGCTACCGTTCTCGCCGTGTGTGCCCGGGCATTGTCGTGCATGAGCAGGAAATCTTGCCCCATTTGTGTTCTGTGGGGCAAGATCACGGGCCCCAGCACCTGTTGGACGTATCGTTCTGCCGTCATATTGCCCCGCACCCAAACGAGATCCGTCCGTCCTCCAGGACGAATTCCTGCCCAAACCATAATTGTTCCTCCTTGGTATGGGTGAACTTCCTGAGGGTTCTGAAGACGGCTCCATCGTCCAGGAACTCGCCAAACACGCGTCCTTCGTGAATCTGGATGGAAGCCGAACCTGGACTCATCCGTGAACAGCACATTGGACCATTGCTCACGGCCCCAGTCCACGTGGTTCCGAACCTATTCTAATCGTCGTCCACGATTGCCTCTCCGTAAAGGTGGGACCCGGAGTGGTCTACGAGAGCGTAGATTGCTTTCATGCAGTCGCCTTCTTACAGTTTGGTCACTCACAAGCTCTTGGTGTTCCACTAGCAGCCTTTGGACCAATTGAGTTGCCGTTGCATTTGGTTGAGCTCGCGCAGTAATTTGCAAAAATCGGTCTTGTCTGGGGGTAGTGATGCGACTTGGCCCCCGGTGCCTCTCCGCTACTTCACCTGTGGCACGATAGCGTGTCCACAATCTTGAAATTACATTTTGGTGGGTCCCTATGGCCTCAGCAACATTACGCTGAACAGACCCAGCTTCCAGCATTCCCACAGCTCGTAAAATCTCCGCCCTCGTCAAATGTTGGCGTTGCATGGCTACAATACCTCAATTATAACTGTACTTTCGTTTAAAAATGAAAAAAAACTGTAACTAAACGTAATTCGTATTGTTTTCTAAATTTCGCACAAATGATAATTCCCTCTCCTACACATCAAGACATTTTTATGCCACCGAAACAAAAGAAAAATTTGGAATTAGTCTGAGAGAAATTACAAACAAATCGGTGTATAAAAGATTCCAATGCGGCCAGTACTTTTCGAAATATCCCTAGACCGTGTTGATGTGTGTATTTATTTTATTGTGTTCTAATGCAGTATTTTGTTTTTTCGCACATTATGATTACTTATGTTGTTCATACGTTGAAGACCCTAATTAAGTCCTAATGATTTGACTGATATCGATGAATGAGCTCAATATGTTATTTGCGTAAATAAACGTAATTCCCTACTTAAGATGCTCTACGTCATAATAATCTTAAAGTGATGCATACCATTGAAAATATCCACCAGATCTAGTAATATGTAACGGCAAAAAAACACTTTATACTGCCAAAAATAGTAAATGATCACCAAAATTAAATAGTCATTTTAGAATGAAATTAGAACCAAAAATTTTATAGTTAGTGATCCTACTAATTACTCTAAATTATTATTGTTTAATCCAAAAATAGCAAATGACCACCAAAAATAGTAAATGATCACCTGAACGCACCCCAAAAGGTGGGAGCTGTAAGGCTGGTTCGAGGGTACCGCACGATCGCCGGCGAGGCGGCGAGCCTCCTTGCCAGATTGCCGCCATGGGGTCTGAAGGCGATAGTCCTCGCCCGTCTGCACAAATGGCGCGCGGAGGGACTACACCAATTTTCCGCAACAGCGGAGTTTCCCCCAACTCCGCTGCCGCGGCAAATTGCCGCTCAGCGGACTAACCTCCGGGGCAATCTCATGGCGACATGGAGAGAGCGACTGTCGTAACCCCGTGCAGGGCACGCCACAATAGTGGCAATAAGTCCCTTCGTTGTGGAGTGGCTGGAGATGCGCCACGGCGCCCTCGCTTTCCGCCTGACGCAGGTCCTCACCGGATACGGTTGTTTCGGAAGGTTCCTGCACCGAATCGGGCGGGAGAAAACGCCCGGGTGTCACCACTGCAAGGATCGCCCGGAGGACACGGTGGAGCACACCGTGGAGGTCTGCTCCGTTTGGTTTAAGCACCGCCGTGTCCTCGTAGCGGCGACCTCTCGCGTCTGGCCCTGGTTCAATCCATGGTCCAGAGCGAGATGTGGCGGAAAGTGAGAGGAAGAGAGCCTCACGTCCCAGCCGCCGCGGAAGACGCCCCGGGCGTCGGGGGCCACCTGGTGGCCTCCAAACACCGTAGGCGCGCCTTCCGGGGCTGCGGGACTGTTCGAAAGAGATACCATGGCCTTGGAACACAAGAGCTAAGAAGGAACATGGATGGGTTTTAGTCAGTACAAATCTGACACTCCCTTCCGCTCCGTCCAGAGCATGAGGATTTATAAATGGCTAAAATATTCATAGCTAGAAAGTTAAGTTAATCGAAAATCATCAGCGATAAGAGATTTCCACTTTTTTCATAAAACTTCGGTAAAAGTATTACCTACCCAAACCATTTCATAATATTTTATTTGCGGCTGTTATTATAATTGAAAATAAACGATAAATAACGAAAACTTCAGAAAAAACAAAAATAACTGCGAAACCAATATATTTTTGCGCTTTAAAATTCCATTTTACCTTTTCATTTCCGAACGGATGTTCAAAAAATGTGTAATTGCGTATTTTTAAATAAAAAACAACACGCTGTATAAGATGTTTAACGTGTTTAATGGAAAATCCCGCTGAAGGTAACCTTTCCATACGAATATAGGTGTTTGCTAAGTAATGTTTAACTACTATTACTTAACGATACCGTCGCTACAGTGTGTGCACTATCAACAGTGTTGATCTTTTTTATACACGTAAGGTTAGGAAAAAAGGCCGTAAATATTTTGAGTAAAAACTTAAAAAATAGGTCTAGTATCCTAAGTTATTTGTTTTTTTACATTTATCTAGATTTATTTTCAGCAAATAATATGATCTTAGACAAAGATTTAGCACAGCAATCTACAGCCGGATTGACCTTTCCTTCTTTCCTTGAATTAGTACTAGCGAAGGAAACAATGATAGTTGTAGAGTTTGACTTTGATTTGCCTTTCCTTTAGATAATAAAGATTGTATCAAAAACATATTTTTAGATTCTATCTACGTGCACTGTCTCTTGTTTGATCAATGATAAAGTTTATAAAAATCTGAATTGCTTACTAAATATTTGGTATGTTACATACCCATTAAAGTGTGTCTAATTTAACCTATCGCTTGCGTAAATTGAGCTTATTTATACAAATATTTTTATAACAATTCCTTGTCCACATAATTGGATACATATTATGTAGAAGGTACAGTACTATGTATGTAAGTACCACCTATACAAAGCAAAGAATCTGATCGCGCAAAAGAATATTATATGGAAAACTGCGTGATAAAGATATCTAACAGGAAATGAACCTAAATGACAGGAACCTAATCAAATTAATTAACTGTGCTACTAATAATTCGACGTTAACATATTTGCAACAAAGATAGTTTTAATTATTAGTTATCTTTATTGTCACTTGATGGAATCTGGTGATGGCATAGTACCTAGGGATCTTATTTAACTAACCTGGCCCATACCTTATCATTATAATACGTTAGTTAGTTTTTGACAAACATAAAGATGTAATTTTGACAGTGCATTCTAGTATACTTAAATGTTTGCGACTCGAACGTTTTACAGACTCATAGACTGAGGCGTGTCTGTCATGACACATGACAGTTTGGGGCATAGCAGTGCTATGATAGCACCCAACTGGGCAAGGCTACCTTTATAATTACTTAATTTTTAACAGGTCTTATATGCCTCTTAAGTATTTGTCATCTTATGTCGATCATTATAAACTTTATTTATTTGAATGGCAAGTTGACACAGTTGTCTTCGCCTTAAATGCTCATGCGCTCGTCCTATGGCAGCGTGACGCTAGCCGCGTGGTCGGTGACTTTTAACATCATGTATCCTTATCTCGACGCTACTGCAGTGATAATACGAGCGCTATTATTTTCATTGGCTGCGCGGAGGGCGTGCGCGCCTGCCTCTATAAAATCGACATACAATCAAAATAGTTCTACATTTATTGATCTCGCGCCGCGCTTGACGCGTCACGTTTGTCTAACAAACGCAGCATTAACACACCTATAATTAGTTTTAATTTTAAATAACTAAAATTAAATTTAACGGTAAGTTTATTATTTTTATTCAACTTTTCAATTCATTAATGTTTTTTTTAATGAATTGATCAGTTACGTATAGCTCTGTCTACCAGTTTTTTTTTGGGAACTCTTTAGTTTACTTCGGTTTGGTCTTATTTTGAGAAGAAATTTAATGAATAAGTAGCGCTGAAAATTCCAACGGTCAAGGGCCTGTTACTAGATACAGTATAATATCCAAACCAATAGATGTCCGGGGAATATCGTAATTAGACCGACCCTGCACTCACGCTCTTTGATCGTGATTTGTGACTCAGATTGCCAAATAATTGATGGCATTCGTTGCAGTATCGACAATTTGATTTCGAACAGAAATATTCAGAACTAGCCGTGTGCCTGCTAATGTGCGACAGTAAACAAAATAAAATATGCATTGAACTTGCACTGTTAAGGCATTAATTTAGTAAAAAAAGTAAGCCTATACAGAATGCTGCAAGTGCCGTAGGTATTCCTTGCAGCATATCTTGGGGATCGATTCTTACATTATCTATTTCTAGTGTTGAATAGAGCAGTCTCTTCCTGTTTACTGATCCACAATATTGGCATCATTCGGTAAACACCGTGACCATCATCACGTGAAACTAATTTTGAAGTCATTTTCCGAGTACCTAGTCAAGAAAATGTATGAGCTGTAGGTACAAAATGAACGCGAGTTGAACGCGTATTATTTAGTAGATCTATACGGATTGTAAATTGTGACTTATAAATAAGTAATACATAATTTTAATAAGTAAGGCATAATTACTATCGATTTATGATAATTCTTTGAGAAATACATGTCTTTAAACCAAATTACATTTCTAGACACATAATTTTATTTAAAAAAACTATTATGATGTCAAAGTGAATTCAGCATTTAACACTGATTAAACCGACTTGGGAATTATTATATTTTGTTTAATTTTTACGCACTTTGCCCAAAGGTGACTCTAGTTACGGCGTCTCCAGAGTTGCATTTGGTCGGAGCTATTTCCTGTCGTTATTGCAATTTTGTTTATTTTTTCAGTTATATAATAAAACCAAAATGGCTTATCTACAGTCGATGCCCAAATCTGAAACCATCAGACTCCGCGAAAAACATGTTGGGTAAGTTACTTGTGGCCTCAATTTTTCAGATTTCTTTGTCTTTGCATTATTATTTGCCTCTACGCTTTATTCACATGGTCAAATATCTCATTATGTCTAATAAATTAAATCATTTAATTCGTTTTTTTTTCCAGTGAGGCGTGCCAATTATTCTTCCGTTCGTCTCCCTTAAAAATTGTACGTGGTGTCGCCCAGTACATGTATGATGAGACCGGCGAAAGATATCTCGATTGCATCAACAATGTTGCACACGGTAGATATTCTTGTCATCTTTTTGCGTGATATGTATTATTGAAGCCACTTAAGTTCATTTAAAACCAACCATAACCAGATTTTAGCTGGTAGTATTGTAGTAATTATAATTGGGTTGATAAAATAAATGATAACAACCCTAGCCGACGTCCACTTTTTTTTTCCTAAGCCCAAAAGTTTTAAGGGCTACTGTTTCTTATCTTCAAATGTTTTTTTTGGATTCATACGAGTATTGTTTGTCTTGTTTAATTGATGGCCTTACTAGATTATTCTTACACGGTTACCTACCATATTTTACAATGACTCTCCTAACTTCCTAAAGGGGCTAAACAAAACACTGTAATGGATAGGCGATCCTTTTTTGATATTTTACGACACCGCTAACATTTTTTTTTATTTCGCAGTTGGCCATTGCCACCCACATGTGGTGGAAGCTGGTAGAAATCAAATGTCATTAATTTCAACTAACAATCGTTATCTTCATGACGAGCTCGTTATCCTTGCCGAAAGGCTTGTCAAAACGTTGCCAGAACCATTGTCGGTTTGTTTCTTCGTTAACTCCGGCTCGGAGGCTAACGATCTTGCCTTGAGGCTTGCCAGGATTCACACCAAGAACAAGGATGTCATTACCTTAGACCAGTGAGTATTTTCTTCTTTATCAAAACAATCTTACTTTAACTTTTGGGGATATATCTTGCTAAGGTTAATCGGGACTTGAATGTAAGTTTGAACTTATCCGAATTTAGCTTTTATGGGACTTTAGAAGATCTTGTTTGTATATTATTCAGTGATTGAGGGAAAGGGTCATGGCTCTTCGGTGAAACAATACTATTGTTTATAACAATATTTATAACTATAGGCACGGTATCAACTGAAAGTAAAACATACTGATCACGTCACGAATGGTGAACCTGCGATGAAATGAGCACTATCTATCCTTTCAATTCTATTAGAGTGAAACTATCCTTTATTACACTGAATATTGACTCACTTAAGACCATTCTGATGTTCAATCATTAATGCTGAATAAGTTTAAAGAATTTTAAAACTCATTTGGCCCACCGAGGCGATCAAACGCTCAACATAGATGTCCCCTTCGTTCTTTTGTCGTTGCTTCGAGCTAGTCGAAGTGTTATTAGGGTGCTACTAGCGCCTGTTTGTTACAGCGCGTATCATGGCCATCTTACGTCTATGATTGATGTGTCTCCCTACAAATTTAACCTACCCGGAGGGCCAGAGAAGCCAGAGTGGGTTCATGTGGTAAGTTACACATATTGACTGGGTTGCACACGATCTCGTAGTTGCATTAGTTTATACGACACGCATTATCTTTATTCTTATCTTTAAGCTACCTATATTTGGATGTTCTTACGTAATAATACTGATAGTTATTAGAGATGATAAAAATAATCTCTGTAACTCGTAACCTAAAGATAATTATACTAAAGTGATTCATATCTGAGCGATGTCTTTCTTAAACTGGTTACAATAATAATTGTGAATGATTACATTTTAGTGGCAAAATATCTAATTAAATTATTTCTAACTTAAAAGTAGCCTCATTATTTTTAATTGGGGATATTGGTACGTATTTAATTGTTAAAAAAATATAAATACTACTGTCTGTTAATATTCATTACCTTCTAATTTCGTTCGCGTACTTCAGCAAAGATAACTGCAGCTTCCCATTTAAGTTCATAATTGAATACGGCATAATTACAAATGATTAAATTGCCTAATCGTATTTAATTACTTCATCCAGGCACCAGTTCCCGATGTATACAGAGGAAAGTACACATACCCCAAGGACTCTCAAAATGAAGAAGAGTTAGGGAAACTGTACGCTGATGAAATTGGCAAGATCTGCAAAGAGACCAAACGCAAAAATGGCGGTGTTTGCGCATTTATTGCGGAAAGCCTCCAAAGTTGCGGTGGTCAAATCATTCCACCTGACGGATACCTTAAAAGAGTTTTCCAGTAAGTATCGCATATAATTTATTTAGTAGTATCTTCTTTTCTGTTTATATTTAAATCAAGATGGTAGTTATTATAGATAAAAATAACTAAATTTATATTTTTTTTCTCTATTTGTAGATGATATTATCTAGCTCTAGTTCGCTAATAGGTGAAACGAGACCATATCAGCAGTAATAGATTGCAGTTAAAATAACATTTCATTAATTGTTTCTCAATTGGCCTTGTACCTACTCTATTTATAAGCGGGTACGTTTGTCTAGCAAATAGATACAATTTACACAATTGCCCTTAGGTAACAATAAGGCTAAGGAAAATATTGATTGTTCTTCGGATATTTTTATCTTTTGTTTTGCATGAGGTGATACAAGAATTGGATATCTGGATCAGTCAATGCGTTTTCGCGGAAGTTTGTTCAGATTTTCATCTAAAAATATACAGGAATCACTTTCCTAACGATTTTGCAAATATGATTATTCCTAGTGAGATAATAAATAGGGGAGAGTTCCATTACGTACCTAATTCAGATACAAATTTTCAAAATCTCAAACATTATTTCAGACACATTCGCGAAGCTGACGGTGTGTGCATAGCCGATGAAGTCCAAGTTGGATTCGGCCGTGTGGGCACCCACATGTGGGCATTTGAGACCCAAGACGTTGTGCCCGATATCGTGACAATGGGCAAGCCGATGGGCAACGGACATCCTGTAGCCGCTGTTATTACAACCCCTGAAATTGCCAAGAGCTTCGCTGATACTGGAGTGGAATATTTCAATACGGTAAATACTGATCTCATTACATTAAGGTTTTAAATGGTCACTTAAGAAGTGGTTTAGGATGCCGCATTCAAAGATTGAAGCTTAGCTTTGTTTTTATTACAATTTTCGAAGTGGAAAACAATGGAACTACGTAGAATCGTGATACTCCTATTAGATGTTAATAACAAACATTTGAACGGATGTTTGAGACAGAGCATCGTATCTGCGCTAATTGCGTGATGCAACCCCTGTTTTTAATATCTCTTCGCTAAATGCTTGGCAAAACAAGCTGATATGCTATAGTTACGGGTTTATTTATATCCGCTATCTAGTTAGTTACGTATTCAACGTGACCTATCTCAGCTTTGCTGATAGATAACCATGTAGGCACATAGGTACCAATACAAATATCGACGTTATCTGTGGGTAATGTTCTGAAAGTCTGTATCCGAAATTCAGGATTCTACTATCTCAAAACAATTTCAACTTAGGCATAAAGGCGCATGTAACAATTTTCCTCTTTCAATGTAAACCAATTTTTTTTTACAGTACGGTGGCAACCCTGTCTCCTGCGCAATCGCAAACGCAGTTCTCGACGTGATTGAAGAAGAGCATCTGATGGAGCGGGCGAACCGTGTCGGCAACCACCTACTGAACCGCTGTCAACAGCTGAAGCATAAACACGGCTTGATTGGCGACGTACGGGGAAAGGGATTGTTCGTAGGAGTAGAACTGGTGACTGACAGAGATACTAGGACTCCAGCTACGGCAGAAGCTAAGCATGTCGTTAATAGGTGCGTACCAAAAATATAATATTTACTGGTGAGAATTAGTAAGAAGTGGTCCAAAATTTAGACCGATGAAAGGAATGGAGTACATAAAGTCACGGTTTTATTCCATGGGGTAGGCAGAAACTACATAACGCCACTTGCTACGATCCTTACACACTCCTTTCGCCAATAAACTAATGTAAATGGAGAGGAAGAGAGATGGTGTTGGGACTATAATACACGGTGTAAATCACCTCATCACGAAGCCGTCAACCAAACTGTCTGGGAAACGACTTTTATTTTGGGGGTGTAAAATCATGTTTTGTGGTAGAACTCAATGTAACGCACTCAAAACATTGTGCTGATGGACGGATTGAATAGTACGGGGGTTGTGGAGGTGTTTAAAGTAAAAATCTTATATTAACAACTTGTATTAAAAAAAATACTTGTCAAAAAGTTGGAGCTTTGACCCCTAATATCTCCGTAAATAGAAGGTTCCCTGGTATGGTGTAGAACAAAAAAATGATCGCAGTGACAGGGAGAACCAGTGCCTTTCGGCTTCGTTAAGAGGTGTTTTACATCCTTTATAATGAATTCTATTCCTCACATTTACAGGATGAGGGAAGAGAAGATTCTCATAAGTCGCGATGGACCTGATAGTAACGTGCTGAAATTTAAACCACCTATGGTGTTCTCTACACAAGACGCTGACCGGCTGATCGAAACCTTAGACAGAGTTCTAGATGAGCTGGACGGAACAAGAACGCCTGTCACGAACATCAAGCTACAGGTAAAGAAACAATATTTAGATTACCTTAAAAGAACATCCTCCTTTGTTGAAGTTGGTTTATAAGGATTCTTGCTTTTACGACGATGCGTTTAATGATTTTGGCTATGATGTTTCTCTTTTCCGTGCATGTGCGCAATCGAAAGACGCTAATACCTCCTGTTTATTTTTAACTCAACTTATAGAACACTTACATAGGCTACTGTTTGAATAGTAGTATCGTAAAGAAGACCGTGCACCTTTTATCGACGTTTTTTTTGTATGTTAAATATATAACTTTTTTTTTTAATTTTTGAAGATTGGCAAAAGCCTATATTAAATCAGGGATAGGTGAGTGAACAAGAATGACAATTGAATCAGATCACTGCTAAAACACACAACAAATGATGAATACACATTAAAAAAAAAATATCATGCCAATAAAAATATAATCATTTGGTTACGGGATAATTATAGTACCTACTATGGTTAGTTTTTTATTTTTAGTTTTTCCAATCCTGCCATGATTATAAATAGTTTACTTATTTAATTGGTAAATTTTTACAATTAACGAATAAACAAAAATAAATGCGTTTTTGTGGTATAAATTACATTACAGTCCTAATGGGCCATAAATACTGAAAAAACCTTTATCTTTCCTGTAATATTAACATATTCAATATCTTAACTGCAAATTACTTCCTATGTCTATAGCATGACTAGGTAAAATAGCAATACTCAACTTATTGTTTTATTATTTACTAGCTTCTGCCCACGGCTTCGCCCGCGTTTTTTCGGTAATTGTCCCGCGGGATCACACTAATGGGATAAAAAGTATCCTGTATGTGTGTATGTGCTATTCCAGACTATTATCTATCCCTGTGCCAAATTTCATCCAGATCCATTCTATAGTTTTTACGTGAAAGACTAACAAACATCCATCCAAACTTTCGCGTTTATAATATTAGTAGGATTTACAGGTTCTTCAAAAATAGCAATACACTAATTGTTTTATTATTTATTTACAGGTTTTAGTAACCCCAATTGATGAAACTAAAAAAGAGGCAGCTTTAAATACCACCGTTAAGCAGAGCATCAAAAGTTTGTGACCAGAATAATTATTTATAATGTAAAATAATAAGTATTAATCGAATATTAAGGCTGTAAATATAGATAGCTTATTTAGGCTAATTTCAATATAAGAATTTTAGATTTATGAAGCAATGCAATAATATTTTAATAAATATACAAAGATTTTGTTATAAAACTTTATTTTTATTTTCATTTACAGTGACAAAAATGAATATTCACAAAAAAAAAAATTGTCATCCATCACTAGCATGCATAGGAATATCTAAACATGAATTCACAGAATAATAAAGAAAATAATACTAGTGTTTATAAAAGTAATATTTAAGACTTACAATGAGACAATGGTTTCTCAAATCAAATCTTAGTCTAGCACAAAATATAAAAGAAAGAAAAAAAATAACATAATTAGTTTCAAGAATATTCACTTTTTAGGGGGTTAGCACAAATATTCCCGGTTTAGTGGTTTTCAAAGGGTTATTGTTATAATCAACATTTTTGTACAACTTGTGGTAATTATCCATGGTTACAAGCTGAATTGGTTTAAAGCAAGGTATGTTAATTTTGATATCTTGCATCATTTGATATTGTTCAGATCCAGGGGCAAAAATACACTCTTTATAATTAGCAGTGTGCTCGTCACTACAGTTAGCACATTTTGGTGGTTCCTCCTCAGAAATCTTGTCACACTTTTTGGTCAAATGCTCTCCAGCGCATTTGACACACTTGATGTTCCCATGGCAGTAACGCTGAGAGTGACCCCACTTTTGACAGCGATAACATTGTCTTGGTTTAGTAACAGGAGGCTCCAACTTTACATTGTGTCCCAATACCTGAGTTACTTTTAAAATAGCTTTTCCTTCTTCATCATAAGGTACTACAGCAAGAACTATCATGGTATTGTCCTTTCTCTCTTCTTTAGTTTGCATTTTATGCACTCTTATTACAGGGATAGAAACCAATTTCAAAACTTCTTTGATTTCGTTCAATTCTGTTTCTTTTGGTATTCCTCTAATGACCACTTTCATTTTCCTCTTTGAAGGATTTCCAAAAGTGTGAAAGGGTAATTGTTTTTTCTCCAAATATTTTATCATGTGTTTGTGATCATTGTTGCTTTCGCAAGTTATTTTAGTGTAGTTTTTACCAAGGTGTGGTTGGTAAAATTTAATTCCCATATTTAATACTTTTTTCACATGTTGTTCAAAGTCTACTGGTTTATGTAAGAAAATAGGTGGAATTTTCAATTTAAGTTTTGGCCATTTCGCGAGTAGTTCGGGGCTAATATCTTTGTCTAAAATAATGTTACCTGGCGCTAGCGGTGGAGCAGGATTTGGCTCATCTGAAACTTGGCATTGCTTTTTAAATCCATTTGCAAGTTTTGCGATTTTAACTTTCTTCTTTTGTTTTCTTGTCATTTTAGAACTCTGAAAAACAATATTTTTTAAGTTATTATTATATCCCATAAGACGACCCACTGACCAATAGTTCTACTTATAATCGCTAAAAATTAAAGTTCCAATCAGAATAGAAAGAATAGGAAATGAATGACCTAGATAGGTAGATTTGGCTGGTCAGAAAATAGTACAAAATTTTAAGACTTACATTTTTCAATGCAGTGGAATCAATGCAAATTACATTTCACATAAAATAAAGGGTGAATCGAAAGTGAACTTTAACTATGCACCCGCCAAATCCTAACTTTACTTTAAATCAGTGTTGCCAGAAGGTTACATTTCTTACATTTTTCGTAACTTTTGACCCCCTCGCGTAACATGTAAGTAATTTTTAGATTTAGGGCAATTTTCGTAACTTTTGAGAACAACGAGATTTGTTACACTAGATTTTTATTGCAAACAATTTACGATCGCATCCAAATTGAACGCACCTAAAAAGTAATTTCACTCCATATCATACTCAGAGATGGCACTAAATGAAACTGCCATGACAAAATGAAACTTATCCCGCATAAATTAGAACTTGATTTTCCTTGAGGGTGTGCGCATACGTTTCCTACTTTGCAAGTTCGCACAGTTTCGTTTCGTAGGTACTACTTAGCTCAAAAAAGATTGTGATTTGTTTTGTTGAATGTTGCGTTACGCAAGGTTGTATGGAGGCCCCTTTAAATATTTATTTTATTCTGTTTATAGTATTTTTTGTTATAGCATTAACAGAAATACATAATCTGTAGAAATTTTAACTGGCTACCTATCACGGTTTATGAGATACAGCCTAGTGACAGACGGACGGACGGACGGACAGCGAAGTCTCAATAATAGGGTCCCGTTTGACCCTTTGCGTACGTAACCCTAAAAACTAATGCTAGGCTGGTGGATTTGATGTTTTTTTTTTTGTCTCCAATTCGCTATATATTTAACAATATTTTTAGTTTTCGTCTTAATATAATAAGCCTATCTAATTGTCATGTTTTGTAATTTCATAAAAAACTTTTTTACAAAAAAAAATAACCGACTTCCATAAAACACTAAAAAGTGGCAAATAATTTTAGTTTCGGAAGTCGGTGGCAAAAAAGTAAATGAAACAAACAGGTCACCGACTTCCGAAACTAAAATTATTTGCCACTTTTTAGTGTTTTATGGAAGTCGGTTATTTTTTTTTTGTAAAAAAGTTTTTATTTTAGCCTTTTCAGTTGTGGTATCTCACTTTAATCCTAGTCAAGTATAATTTTTACATTGTAACTAGACACCAGCACATCGTCCATACATACGACAAAGGACAAAATGCATAATAAAGAGGATGACTCAAAAAGTACCTAAGCAAAGATAATACAATTTATGTGGCTCCACCGGCCAAGCTTCCGTACCAAATGAATGAAAAATCATCTAAATCGGTCCAGTAATCACGAAGAAATCGGTGTACATACGTGAAAAATTTACATATAACAAAAAAAATAATAAAATGAAAACTATATGGCCAAACTATATTAATTTTTTATGGGACCAAATGGCAGGTATTCCACATCAAACTAAAGAAGAATCACGCAAATCGGATCATAAATCTCAACGTAATCGGTGTATACACCTGGAAAGTGCATACCGTTACAATTCCAATAAGCCCAAACACAGCTAAGATTCCTTTGCCTTGTTATGGAGTTGCGAAGCCTGTCTCTTGGATTCATCATCAGATCTGATGGTAGAATGGTTCTTATTTAACGCAAATGCTTCACTTGTTGTAGAAAATACCAAAATCACTGTACGTTTTCCTATAAAATTTGAAGAGTTCCCTCCATTTCACCAAGATTCCATCATCAGATCCCGACTTGGTGACTATGGGACCATGTGGGAAGTATACCCTTTCCAACAAAAGAAGAATTTTCCAAATCGGTTGGCAAGCGACGGAGTAATGCGCGAACAAACATTAAAAAAAAAAAAAAAAAAAATACAAACATCCGAATTGAGAACCTCCTCCTTTTTAAGAAGTCGGTTAAAAAAACAAAAATTTAAAAAAGTATACAAAAAAACTATAAGAAAGCTATTCACTAGTACTCAATTTAATACATAATAAAGAGAGATGACAAATCATCGTCGATAGTGTAAGTTTTTTTGTTTTTTAGGGTTCCGTACCCAAAGGGTCAAACGGGACTCTATTACTGAGACTGTCTGAGACTTCGCTGTCCGTCCGTCCGTCTGTCATCAGGCTGTATCTCATGAATCGTGATAGGTAGCCAGTTTAAATTTCTACAGATTATGTATTTCTGTTGATGCTATAACAACAAATACTAAAAACAGAATAAAATATATATTAAAGGGGCTCCCATACAAAAAAGTGTTTTTTTTTTGCTCGTTTTTATAAATGATGGTACGTAATAACAACTATGAAGATGGCGCTGCGAACAAATGAAACTAGAGTCTGTTTTATCATTAGATTAAATACACCATTAGACATCATAGATTCCTTCATATTCCGCCATTTTCCTGACATCAATTTGCCTCCGACCTCAAAAATACGAAATTTAAAAAAATGTACTTTTGCAGCAAAAATGTAACTTTTCAGGAAATGAAACGTAACTTTTGACTTAAGGGCCCTGGCAACACTGCTTTAAATTCTATAACTCCAATCGGAATCCGCTATGGCGCTACTGGCTGAGACACCATTTATTTGAAACTACTTGTATTCTCGGTATGCTTATCGATACAGGTCATCATGCTTTGCATTATTTTATTTTCCTTTTTTGTAACTATTATTGCCATAACGTAAATATAGATTATTTGTTAAAGAAATATGAACTATAGTTTAGAAGGTCTTAATTAGCAGTCTAACATAAAGGTCTGGCTACACTGAAGCAAATACTGCGCGACTTAAAACTTCAAGAGACGGTTGTTTTAACAATATAAATTATTAGGAATACGTGGCAATTTTAACGCCTATAAATAATACAAGTTAGTTGACACAATTGGCTACACTACATTTTATCCCTTTAAGTTCTGATGTGTCGGGTCGACGAATCAACCGAACTATTTATATATTATCTCGAATATTTCTAATCAACGAAAGCATAAGTCGCTACATGCAGTAACGTTTTGTTTGTCGCAAGTTGTTTCAAAATCTCACGTTCACTCACATATTTCGACGAAAAATCGTCGGGTGAAATCTGTTTGTACCCTAGCATCAGAATGAACAGAGTCCGAGAACAATCGGTGTTCTGAATGACATTTTAGAATCATCTTTTCCTTGCCTTTATCCCAATTTATTTAGGGTCGGCGAAGCATTGTTATGTTTTCAGATAATTTGACTTTTCTTGCCATCATCATCAAAGAGAATCGAGGATTTCATCGAAAAAAAAGGGTGCCATAACTATAGTATGTGGCACTGACTTATAACCTCAATGGTTCTCATTTATATATATATTAGTCTATGCTCAATGGTATGTGGTGTAAAATGCGTCAGGGACATGTCAGGGTTCTTTTGGCGTTTGAATGACGTTGTCAGCCGGCCTAGCATGACCGCCGTAGAAATGGGCTATGTCTACGGATAATCGACAATTTGACAGATATTTCTATCGTCCCAAGCATGGCGATATTAAGAATGTAGAAAAGAAATGTTTCTTTTCTTCAGTCGACACAAGTCTACACGTCGAGCATGACGACCATATTTTCTCTTCTTTTGACATTTGGGGGTAGAAACATTACTTCTGACAAATGTCAAACTAGTCTTATTAAAAACTAAATACGAGAAATACGTTTCGTGGTTGCGTTGAGTTACGTTCAAAAGGTTGAAATGTTATGTAGAATACTTAGGCTTAATTTCGTGAAAAAGATCCAGGCCTGGATCCAGGATGCAGCAACACCATCCCGCCCACGAAAAATGAAAAACTCGTTCAATTGGCAACTTTTTTTTGTTAACTAAACGTAATAATATTCAGGGAATAAAAACATCACGTGATACGTCCCCGTTGCTATGGAAAGAATTTCTTCGTAGAAACGCGAGTCAACGGGGCGCGCCATGCTCGGCCAGAAGAAATGTCAAGTTGTATAGAAAAGATTTCTTGTCGTTTCTTGGTAGAATAGAGATAGAAGAGTCATGCTAGGGGGGCTGGAGGGCGCTGTTGGACATTTGTAAAATTGACCGGGAAAATGAAAAAAAAAGGTATGCTTCGGAGTTAGTTCCGATTATGGCCACGCACCGACAGAAACATGACGTACTTTAACTCGAAAGATGGTAATTCGATTTGATTTTGCCACATCCCATCTCGCGATTTATGCGCGGATGTCTAAAATTTTAACTTGTTAACCCGCAATGTAATACTTATAAAAGTAGCGACTTGTTTGTAGAAATTATCTGTGCGTTTATCGCAACTTGTTTATGAGGTTAGATTACTTGATTTTCCGTACCCATACCTTTTAAGTAATTGTTGGTACTACATTATTTTTGTAACGTTCGTGTTTCTGACTCCATATTGTCAAATAGTAGCAAATCTTCACGTTCAGGCTATTCTTATCTATGTTCTCACTGGGCTGGGCTGAACTGGGCTCTAGTAGCTATGAGAAATAATGACAGCCGCTCGGGTTGATTTTCAGGTTTAGGTGTATGAGTAACAGGGTGTAATGTTCCTCGATACTCCATTGAAAAGGGAGGATCCACCTACCAGACAGGTGTCTGATGGGCAACTGCCTGACAGTTGTTGTCGGGTTTTTGGATATAGTTTTAAGTCGAGGTAAACTTTGCTTGCGACTTGTACGAAATTGATCTTCCGATTTGTCATAGATGGCGCTGTAGTACTTTTGTTGTAAGTTGCTTTACAGGTCGCTACACAGGTTAAACCGCAGTTGCCTAGGTCCATGGATGGGTGACGACCCATTATTAAGCCTTTGGTCCCGGTTGTCAATTATTGTAATTCTTTCGCAGTCTTTACAGGTAGACGGTGGCCCGAAAGTCTGATTACCAGTCTTACTAAGGGGTCTCTTCCTGAGTGTCCGAGTACTAACTGGGTTGTGGAGGTCAATGCCTATCTGAGTCGTTCCATGTAAAATCCCGGGGACTCAAACCTCCTCAATGTCAGAGTTAGTGCCTGAAGCAGAAAACAAAACGCGGGCGGCGGGACGGAGTAACAATGTGTGAATGACAAAATTTACGTCTTTAGATATTTAGTTTTAACACTTCTTGTAGATTTCTTCACCGTTTTGGCAAAGTCGTGATGAAATGAATTACAGAATGTTTCTAGGTAAGCTATGTACTTACCTACCAATTTGGTATTATATATATTGGTAGTGCCAAAGCCACGACAGTGACCGGCTTAGCTGTTCGGCCGACACAAGCGAAAAATAAACAAAAGATTTAATTACTAACTCTCAAAGCAAACCAAGTTCTAACCACTGAACAAATACCCAAACTACGTTAGATAAAAGCTCATAAAGAACAAGCATCTAGATTTGAGGCCACCAGAACCAGAGTGGCCCATGTGACATATTTTCGATTTTAAGTTTTATAGCGAAATTTGATGCTAAGAACCATATATTTCAGAACCAGAATGGCCCAAAATTAGTTTTCATAAAATATTGTAGATGGCGGTATTCGTAAAGTTTTAGCTTAATAAATATTTATCTTTTAATAGAGGTAATAGTGACTCAAATCACTTGGTCCATACCAGTTTTTTTTTTTTTTGGTTGGTCTGTGGCTCATGTGATTTGGGTCACTTTGGCATTGGTCTCTGGTGAAATGTCAGTTGTACAAGCTGTCAACGCCAAGTTGTTTTTCCGCCAAAATTTGAACCAAAAGTTTTATAAATGCAACAAAATTCGGTTTGGGACACAATTATAATAGATTAGTGGATAAAAAAAATGAGTGAACGTGAAGCGGAATCTACGGTAAAAAACGTGCAAGGTAAGTTTTTCAGTAATAGTGACACAGTATTTTTCTTCGAAACTTTATAATTACATGTTACTTATAAACAATTTTTAACAGATACCCACCTAGAAACGCAATTAGAAAGCGAGGAAGTAAGTTCGACTGATGGAATTGAACAAAATCTACGGGGTATGTTTTTTTTAATTATCTTTCATTGCAAAACTATTTAATCAGAAAACATTGTCATAACAGTTGTATGATTTTACAGATATACTTGGGTCAAGCCCCGCGGAGCCTTATGAAGATTCCGGTTCCGAGTATATTCCAGAACGACGTAGTAGGAGCACGTCCCCAGATTTACAAAATATCCTTGAAGGTTCGCCAAATGAAGAAGATGCGGCTTTTGTATCCACTAATAAGAAAACAAGAAAACGTATGCGTAAGGAAAATACATGGAAAAAAAAATTAAGGAAAACTAAACGGGCTAAGGGTGAGGCATATACCAATACTAAAGGTGTCCTCATCCCAGCGAAAAAAATAAACTTAAACTATCAATGTCCTTGTTTGGGAAAATGCCATCAAAAAGTTGATGCTGACAGGCGTAAACATATATTTTCTAGTTATTATGGTCTATCCAGTTTTGACTTGCAAAGTTCTTATTTATATTCACTCATAACTGTTGTGGTCAAAGCAAGAAGTTGTACTACAACAAATAATAGCAATCCAAAAAAGCCTAAAGAATTTAGTAGGTTGTATCACATACCTGTTAATGGACAGCAAATTCGTGTGTGTAAATCATTTTTTAAAGAAATTTTTCAAATATCAGATGGACGGTTGACTCGAGTTCTAAAGAATAAAGCACTCGGTGAAACACCTCCCATTGACAAGAGAGGCAAACATGTTCCGAAAAATACAACTCCTGAAGGGAAAATAACTGAAGTCAAGGATTTTATTAATACTTTTCCAAAATATGATTCACACTACACAAGGCATAAAAGTGAGACTAGGCAGTACTTGCCTCCTTATTTGAATTTAACAATAATGTATTCTGAATATAAAAAGAAGGTTCAAGAACCAGTTTCAAAATATATATTTGAAAAAATATTTAATGAAAGTTTTAACCTCTCGTTTCATGCCCCTATAACAGACTCATGTAAACGATGTGACAGTTTTAAAATAAAAATAGATGCTTGTAACACTAATGAACTGTTAAAAAAACATGAACTTACAATAGCAAAAGATCTTCATCTTAGAAAAGCAGAATCTGCATTGGAAAATTTAAAATTGGATACCTTATATGCCAAACAGAACAATGACACTACTGTGATAATCTTTGATTTGATGAAGACACTTCCAACACCAGTCATCTCAACTGGCATTTGTTATTACAAACGTCAATTGTGGACATATTGTTTAGGAATACATAATGTGGGTAGTGATGATGTTTTCATGTATGTATGGGATGAATCTAAGGCTTCAAGAGGACCCCAGGAAATAGGATCTTGCCTCCTAAAATACCTCAAAGAAAATGTGAATACAAAGAAGCTAATAATGTATTCTGATCAGTGTGGGGGTCAAAACCGTAATATCAAAATTGCAGCTCTATGTATGTACATTGTCTCAAGTCCACATTATACAGTGGAACAAATTGACCACAAGTTCACAGTGAGTGGGCATTCTTACTCATCATGTGACAGAGCCTTTGGATTAGTTGAGAAACAGAAAAAATTCTTTCCAAATATTTATGTACCAGAACATTGGACTGATGTTATTCTGGCATCAAGAAAAAAAAACCCTTTTAAGGTTGTGACAATGCAACAAGGTGATTTTACATCCACAAAAGCTCTAGAAACCAATATAACCAACAGGAAACTCAGTGTTGGGCGCAGTAAAGTTGAATGGTTGAAGATGCAATGGATGCTTTATAATAAGATGCATCCTTTTTCAATGTATTATAAATACTCCAACAACCAAGACACTCTTTTTACAGAAGTAATTTTCTCTAAGAGAACCTCTCAAGATACTTCCAATTTTGAGCTTGAGACATTATACCCACATGGAAGAAAAATCAGTGCTGAAAAAAAGAAGGACCTTCTATGCCTACTGGAGTTTGTACCACCTGCTTATCACTCTTTCTATCATCAACTTTCAGTCTCTGCAAATGAAAGAAATGATCTGGATGGTGAAATAAGTGACTCCTCAGTTGAGTAGATGATAGGAAATTAAATAATTTGCATATGCACAAATTTTCATGGTTTACCAATGTCCTATTAAATTCAGTCAGGGATAATATCCATAATTTCGATGTTTTAGATTTTTTGTTGATTGCACGATATTTAATTTAGACCTGATCACAGGATGTTCCATGTGTAATAAATAAAAGTCAAAGACTAGTAATTTTAAGTAATTTTATCACTAGTCAAAGTCTAGTAATTTTATCTAACTTTATGTCAGAGGCTAATAATTTTATGTTTAGGCAAAGCAGCTGTTATAAGTTTTTTTTTGTTTAATAAAGAAAGATTCAAAATATGTATGAATTTTATTTACATCCATAAACTCAATGGTTGATTCTTGCAGATTGGCCCATTTTTAATTATTTTTCGTAAATATCAAATTAAATAATAAATGCCATAGTGGCCCATGTGAAAAAAAAAACCAAAATACATACAATAAAATATTAGAACAAATTCAAATAAAATCTTAATATTATTTTCAAATATTCCCCTGAATATTATAACTCGTTTTCCATAAGTCTTTAAAACTTTTTGGATTTAATTTTTCTCCAGAACTATTTTGACTAATTATTCACATAATGATTCTTGAGTTTGGGCCACTCTGGTTCTGGTGGCCTCATTTATGTGCGACACGTACAAAAAACGTTCCCTGTCGCGTGCCTATTTCCGACGAACGAGCTTTTGCGATTGCCAAATCTACGATTCTGTCGACTATTCTAAAGCATATTTATTTTATAAGCGAA
The DNA here is from genome assembly GCA_963082945.1 of Cerastis leucographa. Lineage (NCBI taxonomy): Eukaryota > Metazoa > Arthropoda > Insecta > Lepidoptera > Noctuidae > Cerastis > Cerastis leucographa. The sequence goes on along the minus strand of OY720356.1, from coordinate 9,957,353 downwards.
CAAAAACATAAATCACAAAATCTTCCGCTCCAAATATTGTCAATGCCGTGTAGTCTTTCCGACAAAGAAATCAGACCTTTCCAACTGTCTTTATCATTGAGCCATCTATTGAGCAAACCGACTTTACTGGCTCTATAAAAAATATACAATAACTTTCGACGTAGTGTACTGTTGCGGGCACATGTTTTCGCTTACGATGCAGTAAGAGTAATGCTCGTTTTGATTTTTATGAAAACGTAACATTAGGTTTTGTGATAGCATGTTTGAGTAAGTATTGTGTTGTGAAGTACTAGAATAAAATAATAAGTGTACATAATACCTCCAAACTGGTGTTACCTACGGTATTTACGGCACCCTACATAGGTACCTACCTACTTATGCATCGTCAAAGAAAAGAGTCAGAATAATGCGTAATAATAATAAATTTATTTATTGGCACAAACAAGTAGTTACACGGTTGTGAACCACTGGTGTCTGTGCTAGGTAGTAGAACACCTGTATTACAGGTCACCAGGTTTCCACTCGGATTTTTTACAATTATCATATAGGTACCAATATTCCAGATTGGTTAGCAAATTAAAAAGAAATAATAGAATGAGGGAAGAATTATTATTTATCGGGTTTGATTTCGATGACAACAATATTTTTTTGCACCCAATAAAACTTCATTTTTATCAAACTACACTGTTAAATTCTTTTCAGTCGTGAAAACTAGGCACATTTTATACGGAACAACTTCCTGAGTGCTTATTTCTCAAAATCTGCGCCGGGCCGTCCAACCTTATTTTTTATTGTATTACCATGAATAAAAATAAATAGTGTTATCAGTGCCGATATTATACAAAGAACCCATAGCCGTATTCTTTATGTTTGGTCCAATATTTTTTATGTTAGAACCAAGACGAGGCACAGCCGGCCCAAGCACGTGCGCAAACTTGCCACGGACCGTTACATCAATCTTGTCTACCTTGGTATGTTTTGTGCAAGCTTTTCTTGTACTGATCCTTTAAAATTCCATTCTTAGTCCCCTAGCTTTTGAATAAAAAATGTTTGCGCTCGTTGTTGCGGTTACGACGTTATGACACCGGGAATTCGGCACCTTCTGTAGACAATGAAGGCATTCAACGTCTGGACAATGCGAGAGGATCCCGTGCTGCAGCGATTAGCTGGATTTATTTAACGGTTGTGATCTCAAGGATGACCTCGCAGATATCGAGGCGTATCTAAGGAGTCTCCGTATATATTTAACGTACGAAGGGTTGGGGTGATCATGGAATAACGTCTTTTGCGTTTGTGTGCCGGTTTCTTTTATTATTTGTTAAGTGTCGTTGTAACTGTGAGATACACGTAACCTTTGAATACGTTATACCGGTCTTCTTTTCATGGAGTTTTTGGTGCACAAGGTCAACTAAACCGTTCCCACCGTGGCACAGCATCGTTATGTTTTGTAAGAGAAACTGTATACCTACATAAATAAGTAACCGGTATAACGGACATAATTTGATTACCAAAGGTATATATTTCTAATAAATGAGTTTGGTAAAGTACGTAGCGTAGAGGATTATTATAATAAAAGCTAACATCAATGACAGTCTGTGACTTCCTTTCACATTACATAAATTGTTTAATTGTACAAACTCTTGATCTAAAGTCGCGAACTTTTAATTCTATTCGTGTGAATTTCAAAACATGCGTATATTATAAAGTGATAGGGGAGCAATTACGTTGGGAAACGATTAACGAAAGTGGTTTGGCACGCGCGCCACCCGCATGTGACATGCGATGGCTCATGTCGGGTGACGTCATCCTATCTCGCGGCTCGACTACAATTCCTAAAATCAAAGCTGTGTAGCACCTCGTAGCATCGTACTCGTAGCATCGTAGCAAGCTGTAACACGCCGCCTGAAACCTAACAAGACAGATCTAAATTGAATAATAGATGGGTTAGCGTTTGTTGTAGCTTACCTAGAACTGTTCCTGTTCTGTTTTGCTACAATTAAACCTTGGAATTTGTTGAAAATTAGAATGTTTTCAAAGAATCATTGGTGTTAGCTATTAGGTATCTTAAATGAAGAAATATGCAATTAGCCTTACTTAAAACACGATGAAACCATATTAACACAATTGTAAACTTCTGACCGATATTGATGAGTTAAAAAACGTGTGAATACTCCGGGAGAACTTTGATATCAATGACAAATACTGTGGGTATGCGGGTGGCACGTGTCCACTCTATGCATTGATTAATATTTTTATTGGCATTGTGTTGCAGAAATAAAGCTCATAAAGAAGGGCTTTATCGTTGTACCAAGTGATCCCAACACGCTGATTCCGAATGTGGCAGCATTTGCGACAGGTGACGCTTCTTCCTGCGAAAATCCTTTTTTGTATTAATAGATAAATCTCTCCGTCATCGGCCCTCGGTTTGCAAGTAATGACACTATCAGTATCTTATTCAAGTAGCCGAGCATTCGTCACACTTTACGGCAAGGGATCGCTATGACGTGGGTATCAGAAGGATTGTCAATCATCTTGCAGAGATCCCGGGAAGTAGTTGCAGCGAAGTACCGGATGACAGACACCTCGACCGTTCCCGACTGACATATTGCTTTAAACGTCCGTCGCGATCCCCAACATTTATATTCCAGATCCGAACTCTCGATCCCAGATAATGCTTTTACAATAACGATCTCGAGATGACGACGAATTCGATTTCAATACTGAACACCGTCCTACAGACATCTATTTATTATGATAATTCACGTTAGAAATTCTTATGTTAGAATTTAAAATCAATGTGAAATAGTTTTAAAAAGCAGCTTTGAATACAATAGGATATTAATTATGTAACTTTTGAACTAGTGATCTTGTGATCTGTTTGTCGATAGGAAATTCAAATTTGAAAATAAGGTAGACAGTAAAAGAAACTAAGAAAAAGTTCTGGGAATTTTAATAACGCGCAAGCATTTTAAATAACCTAATTATAAAAAGATTTTTAAATCAAGCATGCCCGCCGTTATACATTGGAATTACGCATTGTAGGTAAAAGCATCCAAAATCGTGCAATTTTATTCGAATCCTAGCCAGGTGGTTGAATAAAAAGTACATTTTGGAAACACGTTGCGCCTTCGCTGTGCTTTCCCACGATATTAGCACGACTACGAACTCCTTCGTTAGGGGCCCGACCGACCATCGCATCGGTAAAGTAGATTCAAAAGTACGAGAGAAACTAATGAAATCATTTAGCTGCACTTTGGCTTTGTCGCTGCAGATTTATGTTTTAATTGTGCCGTGAGAAATGAAACTAAAATCGGAATAAATTCTATTATAATAACTGCATGCTTTGTGCAAGTTTGCAATGCAATGCCTATAAGAGGGTTTGCGTAAGTTATGTTTATTTTATTCCGTGAAGTTTTTGTTACTATTTCAAGAAAGTATTATTAAATATTTAGTAGGCCATGCCAACCCACTCCACGTTCGTTACCCATGTTCTCAGAATTAGGAATTTAAAATCATTAAAACGTTAATATTTAATTAATATTATGTGATAAAGGTTTACCTGCTTATTTATGTACTTAACAATAATTTAATTTATCAGTGCTTATTGTAGCACTTCTCGGGACGACTTTTATTCAACTTTCTTTCTTTTAGAAAAAATAAACTAAACGAGAACGTGATAAACTTGAATAAAAGTTCGAGAAGCAATTTCTAAGGTTACGCATGATAATTTTCAGAAGCGATCTTTTTTACACAAAAATGTGTAATAAATAAGTATTTCTATTACATAGTTCTGTCTCCTAAAACATCTCGCACTTATTCGCGCGTGATAATGGATGGCGTGTCCCAAAATTTCGTATCAAATAGTTTAACGGCCACCGACCTCTATATAATACGGGGCTATGGGGATATCTGAAGAATAGTACGTCTCAATATGCAATAAAATCGGGAAACGTATGCGACCTCAGATCCGAGAGGATTTTTCGAGAGCACACCTGAACTAGATTACTGTATCCACGCTATAAAAAACCTACGTTCAATCGGGCGCGCAGAATAAGGGCGAATTTGAAAAGGACTCCGGGGTTATTCCGCAGCGGTATATCAAACAGGCGAGAGTGCGACGTACCGAGTTTTTTGATTCACATAAACAGTTTACATGGGAGTTCGGTGATAAAGGAAATCCGTTTACTGGTACTCGCATTGATGGTGGAATGACTTCCTTGTAAAGTCTTAAGCAGTCCATCAAATCATGTCAATCAATTGTTAGTTTTGTTAAGATCGTGGTGTTCGTAATGTATGTGTTCGGGCTTCGTTTTGGCACACCTGCTTGAACTGTATGGCTTTTGTTATTTTCGTGGACACAGAGCAGCTGTGCCTTTGTTAGGTTACATGTATCCAGTTTAATTTAGTTTTAAACTGATTTTGATTAGGACCCTGACTACTTAATTTTTATGATCTAATTTAGGTACACTATGCAGTTTATTCCTCCGAAAGCATAGACTTTGTCTTGTTGTTTATTCTATTGAAAAGTCGCCGTCGCGCTTAGCACGAAGGTGTGTTTACGCACGAATAAAACGAACGTATTTGGACCGACTCTTTTATTTTCCGGAACTCTTGCAAGAGTGTAAAACAAAAACACCCCGTAATATTGAAGAATGTCTAGAGTGCGATGGAATGGTGCTGTAATAACGTTATACGTGTATTTAGTCCTTTGCATGTGACGGCATCGCGTAATAAAGTTGGCCCGGCCGCGTTCTGGGCGCTTAATATTAAAAGCTTAAAACTCACCTCACATCCTTGCCTATACTCTACATAGATATGTCCTTTGCAATCTTTCCGTTGTTGCCACGACCTGAATCCGCTTTTGTCCCATATGAAAAGAACGGGGGCCAGAAAGCGAGTGTGTGCGTAAATAATTGAGGAGAGGCGCTCCGCCTTGTGAGGAGATGTATTAAACAAAACTCATTGGGAAGTGCGCCACGCTGCTTGCACGGGTTCGCTTCAGCACCTAAAGTTACGTATTCTATCCGGGCAACTTCCCTTTGTTAAAGATTGTGGTAGTGTGAATCGTACCTTAAACGAACTTAATACTTGCTTTTATGAACTTTCTATACATCGAATATAAAAATGTCTTCAAATATAAAAAAAAGATATAAAAAGATTCGCATTAATCAATTTTGAATTTTATTATTCCCGCCATAGACCGGGATCTGTTTTCGGGAAGGATTTGGCAGTGAAGCGGGTTATGATAATCGGCTGCCACCATTCCCGAACTTCCCGTGTCCCCGTCTTAGATAAATCCTACCAATCTCCTACATAAAACTTTGTAAGATATACGATCATGAAATATTATATTATATTATGATCTTGAACACGTAGAGCAATTTGAAAGATGACATGATAACTAACTTACTTAGCGTTTCAATAGATATTTCGTTTGTCCAAAGTTAATTATGATTTTGTAAAAAATGAAAAGTTCATTACAAAAGAAGGATTTTTGTAGGTTTAGCTAAGTAATAACAATATTTCAGTATTTTTTGCCTTAGAGGAAGTAGGCACAGTCCCGATCAACAATATGTAAATGTACTGATTTTTGTACCTATTTTATTGATTGTAATTTCACGTACCTGTTTATCAACATAGGATTTTGGAACCCATATCATTATAAATTCATTTTAGAATATTTTTAATCCAAAAGAAGGCGTTTCACCAATTCTGCCAAGCGAGGACGGCTAGGACGAATTTTAGTCTCTATTCATTCTTCTTTTTTCAAGGGCCGAGTCTGTTTATTATTGCAAATAAGCTGCTTACAATTTATCCTGTAACGAAAATTTAATGCAGGCGTAAACTCTCAAAATTGCTCCTAACTTATGAAGATACGGAGATATTGCTATACAGTTACAGAGAAGTATAACACACATGCTTTACACACACATACCCATATGCACAACTCATTTAGCACATCCACATAACCACTACACACCCACAAAGCACACTCACGAACAAAATCACAAACTTATCAAAACACCACTTACAATTTTTATTTTTTTATTTTAATGTTCGTTAGCTGTAAGCGCTCCCTGCTGCTATTATTTATAGCATTACATTAGCTCTCAATAATGTATTCGAGATATCCTTATCTCGAATACATTATATAATGAGAGCTAATCTCCTGACTGAGCTGAGCTGGTCTCTTGACCAGGAGACCCGTATGGAGGAGACCCTAAGATGGGAGTATGGGAGACAGGAGCCCATTCTAAGTAAAACCTGTAGCTAAGTAAGTATAGGCTCCTGTCTCCAATCATTAAACTTGTTGAATGTTATACTGTGTACATTTTAATACTTGTGGGAGAAAAATAATAAATAAATAAAAAATAAATAATGGTGGTTTATCGATAACGCCATTTATTTGTTTTTATGCAGTGAATTGCAGTGTGCAGTGAAGAAAGCCTTAACTTAAAGTTGCAATCGCTTTTCCATGTTTTTTTTTTTTTGGAAAATAGGGAACTTTTTACATATTGGTGCTTGTGACGACAGGTACGGCTCATAACGGCTGTCATTTTCTGTCAGCAGTGCCTACTTACCAACGTAAATTTTAATATTCAAGTTTGCGGTTTTTTTTTATTTGGGTTTGGGTGTCTTAAACTTCAACCGTTTCAAGGGATCGTAAATCGTGCCGGATCGGTTCTCTATTGTGTCACCTAACTTTTTTATCCATAATTTAAAGTGCCATAACTTTTTTTGTTCTAATCATCATTTGTCCGAATGATAATTTACCCGAACTTAACATCACATAATATCACATGCCATAAAATTGAAATCCCTAAATATAATATGTCCTAAATCCGTTTGTCATAAATATTACAATCAATAATATACAAAAGACATAAAAATGTTTTCTATAAAAGTTATAAGTCCTAAATTCAAATAACATAATGTTTATTTATGATAATAATATTCTTAGAACATTTATTTTTATTATACATAAATAAATATATTATACATGTACTCAATAAATAAGTTGATTGTGAACATGTGGTTTTTGTAAAGCAAGCAAACATGCAGCATGCAAGCAAGCATGCAGCATGCAAGCAAGCATGCAGCATGCAAGCAGGCACGCAGCATGCAAGCAGGCACGCAGCATGCAAGCAATTATTCAAGCATGGTTTCTGTCACGGCTGCGGCGCTGCGGCGCTCCAGCGGTCCCTCGCGAGTTTATCGTCGCAGATGGGTTTAACGCTCACCACCGCAGCTTCGGCTTGCTGGCCGGCTCAGCCGGCCAGCCTCAGCCGCGGCGGCGAGTGTTACAACCACCTGCTCCTCAACTCGCGGGCCGCTTCGTCCCTCCGCGCCTACGCGATTTTAAATTACACTCTAGGGGTAGGGCAGACAAGACTGCGTGAAGTCGTATTTACAGCGATTCGTTACTGTCACTAAAACCTAATTTTACGCATATGTTTTAGGTTTTTTTTTTTATTATAAATGTACATTCGGAATAATACACATTATTTAACACAATTCTTAGGACATATGACTTTAGGACTTGTAAAATTAGGAGATTTAATAATTATAGTACTTGATATTATGACAGAATACTTTTAGAACTAAAGATAATTATGTTAAACAAAATTTCGGGATTTTGAACATTATGGTTACTGAAGTTTATAGCAAACGTGTTATTGATTTTCGGACAAAAAATTTTAGGAGAAGAAAGGGAGTACCTGCCGGATCACATTCTGGGAAGTAATGACATACGGCAAACTAAAGTAAAGAGGTTATTTTGGATATCATACGAAACAGTGTAATAACAGCTAGTAGGTTACTCTTTAAAGGGAACTTTGGTGGTTAATAAATAAAAAAATTAGGAAAAATCCTTTATTCAATTTTTAGTTCGCACATATGTATCATTCTAAAATACACAGGCATACATTTGTATCACTTTGCTTTAGAATCCTTTTCCCAAGAGTAAAACTTTTCAAGTCGACGTAAAATTGTAGAATTTACGTGCTGACTATAAAATATAGTGTGACTGTGTAGCACATTTTATTTATTATGTACTTTATTTCATATAATTTGTCCTTAATTTTGTTCGATATTTTTAATAAATTGTGGTGCTTTCTATATATAATTACTGACTGGATATCGTTACTGACTTATCTGTCAGTAACGATATCCAGACAATCATCAATTACTTCACTGCCTATCGACAGTGAAATAGTTCTGTAAGTGGGCTGATTTGCCAATTTTGGAACGGTATATTGATTTATTTTAAAGAAGATACGATACTCTGTTCCTTATTTTCCAATGTTACTTAAAACCGATAGTTGCTAACATCATATCTTTAAGCATCATACATCAACTTTGTCTTCGTCCTCCGTATATTTTTAAGTACCAGCAGCTGACTGAAATATCAACATAGATTTCTCGCTGAATAATTTCAGTCGAGGAGCTAATTATGTTTTAGAAGAAAATAACTTTATAACACCATACCTGTTTGGAAAGTTAGCTTGGTGTGGTGTATTATATTGTTTACTCCATTAAAGAATTCGATATTTGTACCTAAGTTTCAGTTTTACTGATGCACATAAGAAACAAACATAAGTAATTATTCACGGAAGTTATTATCTGGAATATTTTCAAGAAATTAGAACACAACAAGACTAGATGTGGTTTTCCTAAGACTTAGGTATTAACTTAATAGGTTCCCAATTAACATTCTCCTGTTAAAGACTTTACCGATAATGGCGTTCTAACGATACCTACCAATAACGAACGAAACTATTAGCATATACATTAATTGCAATAAGATTAACCTAAGCCGTAATAGTTAGTTAATCCTTAATGTATTCTAAGACGTAATTACTATTAATAGTAATAAGTTTTGGAAGTAATGCTAACGATTTAATATTAATAACTGCTTACAGGGATTATTAGGGAACTAAACTTGGTTTCTCTTTAGCTTTATAAGAGTTTGGTTATTTTTAAGAGTTAAGGGCTTAATTAAGACTGCGAAAAATTGTTCAGACATTACATGTTGATAAATAATAATTTCTCAATTTAGTATTGGTCTTACATTAATCTCATCTTCAAAAATGATGATTTCAGTTTTAATTCGGATGTAAATATTACGCCATTCCGCGACAACGTTAGAAATAACACTGCAAATACGGAAACGCAACGCTCACCCTTAGCTACAGTAGTAGGTACTAGCTGAACAAAAATCACGTTCACAAAAGATGGTAAACAAGAGGAATAATAAATGCACGAAGGTATTACAAATTGAGCCCGAGTTGGAACTCATTGTCTTTGTAGCCCACGTGCATTTCCCCTGGGGTGCACGTCCGCCTTCGGTAACCGGACCTTAGGTACAGCGCATTTGTAGCTAAAACATATGCAGTGACTGGACAAAGGCTACTCCTTTTGTTATCAAATTGGTATGTAAAGCAACTTTGTTGGGAAGAAGGGTTGATGTTGGTTCTCATTTTGAAATGAGAACAAGTTTGTATTAAAGATTCTTCCTTTAGATACAAGCTTTTGAAAGTACTGTATTTAATCTATAGGTGTGGAAGTCGATCTACAAAAGATCGCAAAAAGCAAGCAAACGCGATTAGACGACCGGTCTTCTTATTATTAATGTTAATTCATGAGGAAACTGTGTACCTACATTTTACACAGCGTCAGTTTCTTTTAGAAAATAAAGGTGAACATTCGCGTAAAATTAGACTTTTTTACACTTAAAACTCTTTTAACATAAAAAAAGCGTTTCTGAAGTTTTTTTAACGACTCCCAAGATGGACATAACAGAAAATTAAGTGTTACCAGGTCCTGTATATTTACCGTCACTGTCCAAAAGGTGAGTTGAAGGAAGTATTGAATGTAGGACCTGGATAGGTAGGTATAGCCAGTGGGGTACCAGCAAGCGGAATGCTAGGAAAATAATTCCCAGTGGAAACATTGCAAACAGACGGCACACAGCATAAACCGAGTGCATAGCCACAGTTCGATTGGTTCGGAGAAGAGAGGACATGTTTGCCCGCAAACAAATAAGGGAAAATTTATACTGGGTCACATTTTCACGGCGGGTTTTGAGTAAAAGTTTGTACCTTTCAGCAAAGTGGATCTTGGTTGGGGATCGGGAAAATGTTCGAATGAAAGGATCGGAATTAATTTGTACCTACAAAGATAATACCTTTGCATTTAGTATTTATGTCAAATAAAATACATATTCCTTGATGTTGATCAGGGTATCTATTGATTAAAGAAAGAGCACGCTTCCTCTCGGTAAACATCGTAAAAGGCAACAAAGGACTTCTCAAGAAGATGAGTAGCCGCTTCCTGTTTTGCCAACAACATATTACAAACATCGGTAAATTCGTGTACAAATTTTCTCAATTTTTGCAGACTGGTAAAGTAGTTTCATTTTAGTAACGGATTAAAAATTGATAAAACTCTTGGGCCTTTAAAGTCTCTATACCTATTCGATAAATGCTTCAAATGCTTCCAATATACGTAGGTTTAATAAAACTTCGTTGTAAATTCAAGGTGCTATCACATTGCTACGCACATTGCAATTAAGTTTTTCATAACAGAGTTTTTCCACCTGCGCCGATTGATAAAAAGCTTAACACTCGAATTATTTAATATCAATGTCGGTTTGCAAAAGAACATAAATATTTAGTGCTCAGTTTCGTATAATACAATCATTGTAGTTTGTGTTATGTGCAAAGTAATAATGAAAAATAATGAATTGAAATTGATTTAAAATGGTAGGTGAAAAAAAAAATGTGCAAGCACTTCTGTTGTGAGAAGATGATTCTGCAGGAATATTGTAGATAATTATTATTCTTGTACAATAATTTTACAGTAATATTTTACACCATTATAATTCTTGTAGAATAATTTTCTCTTAGTCCTTGTCCTAGTTAGTTATGTTGAGAAAGCTTTTTTGACGTTGTAGCTAAGTAACTACCATTGCACCGCCTTCCGAATTTAGATTTACAGTACTTTAATAGGGACACAAGTTTATATTATGTACAGTCAACAAGATAGTTAGGTATAAAAGCAAAAAAAAACATCCAGTAAACAAAATTCACTAATATTTCGAAAACTAAAGATCGATTTCATAAGACTAGGGTCTCCTAGTCTTATGTTTGAAATGTTAATAAACGAAATATGTATTTGTGAATATTGTAATAGTAGTGGATGAGGAGCTCGTGGCTAAATAATAACAGCCGCCCGGGTCGATCTTTAAGGTTAAGCCGTGCTTGCCGAGGTTGGTCCGTGGATGGGTGACCATAATTACATACCGAGTTTCCTCCGTGCCTCGGAAAGCACGTTAAGCCGTTGGTCCCGGCTGTCATTTGTAGATCTTTGACAGTCGTTACGAGTAGTCGGAAGCCAAAAAGTCTGACATCCAGTCTTACCAAGGGGTATCGTATTACCTAGTTACTGGGTTGTGGAGGTCAGATAGGCAGTCGCTTCATGTAAAATACTGGTACTCAGCTGCGTCCAGTTAGACTGGAAGCCGACCCCAAGATAGTTTGGGAAAAGACTAGGCAGACGATGATGTAATAGTAGTGGATGGAATTTTTGCCCGTATACCTAACTATTTTGTTGACTTTACATGTGTATTCGTTTATTTTTAACTATTTATGAAACCTACAGTTCCATTTCTATGATTTTCAGTTACAAATAAAACGATATAGACATTGATCTGAAACCAAACCCCAGCCTGAAATAGCGTTGCGAATAACCTCGGCATACACGGCTTAATTTGAACCAGCAACATACCAGCAATTTTATTTCCAAATAGTTCCAATCTAACATGTAATCGTACATTTGTGGCATTTGTGTTGCAATCGGCATAATATCGGTTATTTGTGCTTGTAGCATATTAATCGTACATGCGTTACCGTAGTGCAGTTACGTGTTTGTATTTGTGCAAGCGTGAGAAAGCTTCACGGTATTGCGGGTGCATACCTTGCACCTGGTCGCTTCCGCAAGGATATCGATTTGTATCCTATCCACCTTTAATAGATATGAAGTGAAACGGATCTGGCGGGTTGAGGTGCTAGTAATTTTCTTTAGTCAAAGGGTAACCGACATGGAACGTAATGGAAACTGCAATGCTTTAGACAACGGTGTTTCAGTGCATGTAAAAATTGAAACTTTATTGATTTACAAATATAACCATTTCACACATAATAAAACTGTGTGTATTACAAACTTCTGAATGAAATACCTCCCTAGAAGAAATAGCTCACCCTCTAAGCCAGTCTTGGCCATAAGCTTACAAGTTCCGAAGTCCGTTTAGAAGTTTTGGGCACTGTCGAGATATAACATTAAATAACAAAATAAAAGATCTCCAAACTGTCGATCCCAAATACTTTTCAAAATATCTTTGTGTTACAAAGCTATCTACTTAGACGGGACTTTTTTTAAGTCTAGCGTCCGAGTCTGATTAATTGTGCAGATTAAAGTCTTACAGCGACACTCAAACTAATCACATTACGGACTAAACGAAAATTCTTGATACAAATATTGAATCTCTTCAATATTATAAATGTTTTGGAGTTTTGGAGTCTTCAGAAAGTTCCTTATAAAGTTTTATGTCCAACAAGCGAAACAACCAACGCAAATACTGCAGTTATTTCCGCACAAAAGCCAAGTATTTTTAAGTTGGTCTGGACAAGTTAAAGCCAAAGACTCATTGCATTACCCACCCTCTTTTACCTAATAAAATAAAGGCCTCATTATATTAAGCAAAGCACGTTCTCCGGTATCGCTGAAAAGATCTTTTGTTCGGCAGCAAAACACTTGGGGCGAGTCAATCGTAGAGCGAGGCCCGCTAAGCTTTGTCCCAGACTGCAAATTAATGACTATCAAGTACCGAGTCGCGTACGCAGTCTTAAGTTTCACCACTCTTGTTAACACGCTATTAGATTTTTGTAGCATTACACTTGCACATAATTATTACGTAGATTCGTTGGTTCCGAATCTGGGTAATAAAGATGTGATTTCGATGCTAGGTAAAGCTTTGGTAAAATATGCTAAAGTAAATAGTTTTCGAGCACCGTTTTGCCGCAATTGACAAACTTTCTATGAAAATTTTTCATACTATGTTAAGCTTACGATAGCAGTACCTAGCCACAACGTAAAAGTAGGAGCTTTTCGGAGAACAGCTATTAATTTATGGAAAATAAGTGTTTAACTAAACTTTTAATGATTTTAAAAGAGTAACCATGGAGTTTCTTGCCGGTTCTTCTCCATAGGAAACGACCAACCCGAACCGTGCACCTTTTGTTGACGTTTTATAAGTGCCCATGTAGGCCTATGTAAAATAAAATATTTTGATTTTGATTTTTTTGGAATGTAATTTGTATGTTACATAGTTTGTAACAGTTTATTATCAGTCTCTACTTAGCTAGAATTGGTTTTATCAGAGTTTTAGTAAACCCGCACTGCCCACATTGTTTTTTACTTCTTATAGTTGTGTTTTCTTTTTCATGAAGGAAAGTAAGGGTACACGAGTATAAATAATTCTTCACAGGACATTTTTATTTCATTTCTTTTGTAACTGTTTCGCAGAAGTGAAATATAACTAAAACAGTGAAACAGCTGAGGTGTTCTCAGTATTTGAAAATATTTATTTATATCGATAAGCTTCGTTGTTCCGTATCGCGATTTAAGCAATATTGCTGAAGCGGGTGTTGTACTGCACTAGCACTAACATGTTATGTAGAGACCTGAACTTTGTCGATTAGCTCTGAATATTGCAAGTGCGCAGCCTGCATCAACAGGGTGGCATTATATCTATGGTAATTACTGTTACCTTAATTAGTATTTAGGAAGATTATTACCTAAACACATTAACGGCAAGTACTTACGCAACGACCGTTAATTCTAGAACTATTTTGCATAACAATAGTAACAACCGTGTGAAAGTATAAGCCAACCCCCTTAGAAAATCGTGTGATTATCGTCTACAATAATTCAATTTCAGTTACGATTGCGCAAGTTCCCACCGGGCAGGATTTCTCCCCTAAAGTACAGGTAACAGATAGAAGGTAAGACGTTCGAGGGGACGAAATCAATGCGTACAAAGAATAGGGAGCCATTGTGTGCGCTTGCGCAAGGAGCCCACGTGCGCTCGCGCTCCCACGGTCACTTGGGGAGGGATTTCGGGAATCACTTATAAGGGCCAAAATTCTGCCATTTGAATCACATTGGAACAGAAAGCGCTACAGAGCACAGCTCCGGGGGATCGCCATGGCGCCCCCGGTGGTGCTAGACGAATAACTTGCCGCTAAAGTCATCAGTTTGTCAATTAAAAGTTCAAAATAAGTTGTGTTAATTTGCTGTTGAATTAACGGTTAAACTGTGAATAAGAGAAGTCTTCAAAATCGAAGAGAAGTGTTCAAAATCGAAGTTCAGAGCAGTTCTACGGATACGAAAAGTAAGTTTCTTAATACAAGTTGTGTTTTAATTTTACTTTCAGTGTTTCAGAATTCTGTCATCTGACAAAAACACATTTTTTTTGTGTATATATCTAACTTACTTTTTATTCTATTGTTGCAGATGTGGACTAAAGGAAATAGATTGAGGAAGGAAGGAGAGATTCAAAATTCGGAAATGATCAACGTTACCAAATTCTAATGAGTAAACCGACATTGGTCGGATCAACTGAAGAGCAACACTCTTTGTTAACATTGGCTGCCAGCAGTATCAACTATGTATACCAAACAAACCAAAGAAGACCACTTGAGGTGAATACAAATCATCGTTTCTAGACTCCCCAAAGATAGGATAGGATTACTTAGAACTTAAGGCTTTCGTGTGACTTAGGGAATTAAGCGATTAACTACAAGGTAATATCTTCATCGTGTGTATATAAAATGTTTAGTTTAAATTCCATGAAGTCTTTTCATTATATAAGGTTAGGATAGAGGTTAGATAAGTACTTTCAGCAGTTAAGAGCATCGTGGTTCACGTAGAACCAAAAGTGCCTTAATGATCGGTGTTGTTGTCAAAACTTGTTACGTTTCCTGTTTTGTTTGCACCCGTTCCAATTGTTCATGTTTTGGACATGTTTTTGCTGTTGTTACTTCTGTTTATGTATTCTACTAAAATAGTTGTTTACTGTTAATTTCGGCTCTAGATTAAAATTCGGTACACATGCAGATGTTATTTTTAATATTACTTGCATCACGTACAAAGTCCATTTGTGTTTTGCGAATATTTGACAACTGAAATACAAATTGCACTCACCATCTGAGCATACGTAGGTCTTTCTAAAGTTCTCTAGTTTTTCTTTCGATTATCAACCATGAAGTCCTATACATACTTGCATCGAAATGTTGTGTTCATGTTTTTTGTTGTTAATTGTTGTTTTTCTTGTTTAACCAGCTGGCCTGGAATATCGTTACTTGTTTATCTTTCATTGTGTCTAGTTAAGTTTTTGTTTGGAAACTGTTGAATTTTTGTTTGTTTTCAATAACGCATAAAACCGTATTTGATAACTTTTGGATGGCATCAAAACAGCAAATTAAAAAAAAAACACACACACTAGCAATTTCAAACTTTGGTTCAAAACGATTGAATTATTTTGATAAATTATGAAGCAAACCCGTTTTTTTTTTTAAGTTCAGATAAAGCTAAACGAATCCCGTTATCTGTTAATGTTATTTTACTTCAATGTGTTAAGTTTTTGTTTGGAAACTGTTGTTTTTTTTTAATAAGGCCCAAGACACTTTTGATAACTTTTGGATGATCTAAAGAGAGCAATTAAAAATGAACACTAACAGTTTAAAGCTTTGGTTCAAAACGATTGAATTATTTTGATTAATTATGAATAAAAACCGTTTCATTACTTAGTTCAGCTCAAGTTAAAGGAATCCTGTTAATGTTATGTTATAGTTAAGTTTTTATTTGGAAACTGTTGATTTTTGTTATTTTTTCAATAGAAAGCAAATCAGGTAAGTTTTAGTTTAAACGATTGTATGTTTGTTTTGTTAAAGTTTGAACACAAAACCATTTCAATTTGTTAAGTTCAAATTAATTGTAAGAACTGTTGATTTTTTGTTTAGTTCAAGATGTTTTCGTTACCGCATCGTTATCATTGATTTCATTGTTGATTTAACGTTAAGTTTTTGTTTTGTTTTTTTTTCTGACATTTACTTTATTGATAAATCTTTCTCATGAAAAACCATTATCGCTCAAATGACGCCTGTCATCAATTTAGTTAAAGTTATTTGTTAAAACTTCTTATTGTTGATTTGACTGTTGCTTTCGTTAAGTTTATGTTTGTTTTTATAATAATTCATTTCCACATTTTCCACTATAACAATATCTAAATTATCCTGTTTTTGACATACATAGGTATATCTTTTTAAATACTCCTTTCTGATTTGATACTGGTTATATTCATTTCAGTAAAGTTATTCATTTCTTAATTCACAGATTTGTTAAGTGTTTGTTAAAACGTAGGACTAAACGAACGTTGTTGATTTTCAAGTTCTGTTTATGTACTTTCTTTTTTAACTTTCTGTTAACTTTAATTTGAAATAGTCTTCCTGATTCGTGAGCCTCTTTATGATTATTTCTTATGTTTTTAAGTTCGTTTTTTGTTTCTACCATCTTGACTCGCTTCACCAAAATCATCATTGTATCTCCAGGTCCACTCAACTTCTTGGTTATTTACGTTCAAATTCCACTTGAGAGCTCTACAATCTTTAGCCAAATACGACTCGTTTTTCATCGTTTAAGTTTTTATTAAGTTTTTTTTTATGTTTGTGCTAATTAGTTGATTTGACAGTTGTATTCAAGTTAAGTTTTTGTTTTGTTCTTACTTATCCTGTTCACTTCAAGCACTTTGGGAACTGATTTAAAGCTTTAATGTTCAGATCTTTTTTTCTAGTTTAAACAGCCACTTAGAGCTAAAAATAGTCTTTCAATAACTTAATTACGTTTTGAATCTACTAAGTTTCCAACGACTTAAAAATTGCTGCTTTTGAAAATTCTCTGGAAAAAAAAAAACATTTCTTATTTGTCTTTCCTTCCTTACTAACAAATCTTTGGTTATACCAACAGGTAGTTTAATAGTTATAATTTTCGTACCCATTATACCGTCCGAGTTGTTCCAAACTTCAAGTACTAGGCCTATTATTCCACATAGCTTCATTAAAACCATACATGCCTTTAGTATAGTTTGTTGAGTTTTTGTTTAGTTCTTATCGTTGTTGACCATTCTTGTTGATTTGACAGTTAATTCCACGTTGAGTTTTTTTTTTGTTATTTTTTTTTCTGTCTTTTCTCAGTTATTTTGTCTCTGATTTTGCTCCACAGTCAACATCATAATGATCTGTATTCTCATTGCGATACGTTTTCTATTTGGTTGCTACTGTCAAAGGTAAATAATAACTGTAAAAAGATTTTACTTAGAATCTCGCCCCGGAAGTTAGGGCAAGGTTCCTTCGACATGTAAGTGTTTCGTTTTCTTATTCATCTTTAAATTCACTTCCTTTCTTCCACCCGTTTCTGTTCATTCTTGTTATTTTCTTGAAACAATCACATTGTGCCTTATTACCGTAATGTGCCTGATATTGTTTCATTAATGTGTTATTTGCCTTCTAATAGGGTTTTGACCACAACGCGTCGGAACCCTATTTGGACGCTCTGATTTTTTTCTATCATGCATTGTAACTTTTGCCATTTCTGGACTGTCTGTTATTAATGTCTAAATATTATTATCATAATAATATTGTAAGACATGTAAGCCGCATTTGTTATATTGTTACAGTAATTTGGCCTTTTTAAACCATGAGTTGCAATCATGATAGACGTTGTTGAGTGTTACCAGCCTAATGACTGTTTTGTCCCCTTATTCATGTTTTGTTCTGGTAAAAGCCTCATTACTTCCAACACACAATATTGTTATTTAAGCCTCACGTGACCCAGCACCACAATTAAATGTGTTGTTAAAATTATTAAATTAAAGCCTATCCAGCAATAGTTTCCAAAGTGATTGAGAATAAAAGCTTCAAACGGGGATAAAATTGTCATTACGCACCTATTGTTTTTACCATTTGGTATAATAATGTTGACCAATTAAATCGTTAATGTTACTTAGTTTTAAGCGTTGATTTGTTGTTAAGTTTGTATTGTGATATTATTGTTAATTTTTTGATCATGGCTGTGTTTGTTAATTTTATGTTAAGTTTTCGTTTTAACCATTATTGTTCATTGTTCTTTGCCGACATTAAGGCCACTGATAACACCAAAGTGACTGTAGTTTAACATCGTAGAATATGTTTGTATTTAAGATTAATCTTAGTAACTACTTTATGTACGAAACTGGTATAACTAAAACCTAAGCTTTGTATAAAATTAACAAATAGGTTAGTTAGGGTAACTATTTATTAGAGATGTATGACAGTCCGTGTGTTTGTGTGAATTACCTACAATAAATACAAAAACAACAAACATTTGGTTTTTCTTATATTATTTTCTGGGAATAAACAATTTTAAAACGGTAAAGGAAGCGATTGGAGCCGAGCCAACTGTTTTGCCATATACGACAAAATCCAGTTCGGGTAACAGGGTATGTGCACGAGTGTGGTCGCAAAACAATGTTTCTGTACGATTTAGATAGCAGATACACGGATCTAGTGTAATGAAGATAGTTTTCAGTAGGGAAAACAAGAAGTTCGCCTGATGCAATCTCGCAGCTTAGCTTCTTCTTAATTGCTTAACTTTAAACCAGAGCCAGTTGTTGGTGTTGGAGTGTTCCTTTATATTTCAGTGCTTTATAGGCACCAATCGCTGATGTCTTCTTCATCTGCTGGGGCACATCGTCTCGTCGCCTGAAATACACACACACATGATACACTTCGTCGAATTAAAAAAACGTGTGAATACTCCGGAGGACCTTTGATATCAATGACAAATGTGTGTATACATGCGGGCGGCACGCGTCCACTAAGCATTGACTTTTGATTAATATTCTTCGATAAATGGGCTATCCAACACAAACAGATTTTTTCAACTCGTACCAGTAGTTCCTGAGATTACCGCGTTCAACAAAACAAACAAACACTTCAGCTTTATAATATAAGTATAGATACTCTTTACCTGTGATCGGTAACCTAGCTCCACTCCCGTTTTATTGAACCTTATTCACCTATACATAAAGCCTTCAATAGATAAACATAATCTCACAAAACTAGCGACGAATAAAAGAGCATAAAAGCCTTCCGTTTCCTACTTATTATTGGAGTTTTTCTTCCAATAGTTCGCCCTTGCGGCGTAGCAGTGCATGCAGGATGCGAAAATTGCCCACTATCTCTTCCAAGTGTGTCTAATCTGTTTTTGGGGTTATTTGGCTTATTGTTATGGTCAGACAAATCACTAAGTTGCAAGGGTTTTTATTACTTCCTCCTACCATATCACTTTTACAGTCTTTAACCATGGGCCATTTTCTGAACTAAACCTGTACATATAAGTATATAAAAAAGTCGCTGAAATATATGTAGAGATTTTAGGGATGTTTTTCAAACCTCTTCATACACTATAAATTTCCGTTTCGCTTTTCCAAATTTATTTCCCAGATTTTATTTAAAAATTGCACTTTAAATCGACTAAGTAGGTATTTCAATCGGTATAATAATTCTATTCATGCTCACATGCCCGTTTCATATTTCTAACTTCAGCTGAACAAGTTATATTTGAACGCGATAGTTTAATCTCGTTCTGCTCCGATTTTTCACACCTTGCACTTTGCTACGATATTTTATGTTTCGCTTATCGATATTTTTATACTAAGTAACTAAAAGTTAGTATCTAGAAATACTTTATTTATATATATTTATTTAAATAGATAGGTACGACATATTCAGTTTTGGTAGCAATAATAACCATATCCTACTTCCAACTATCCAACTAATATTAATAAATCCCTAAGTTTGTGAGGATGGATGTTTGTTACTTTTTCAAGTAAAAACTACTGACCGGATTTGAATGAAATTTGGCACACAGATAGTTTATAACCTGGATTAACACATAGGATACTTTTTATCCCAATAGTACGATCCCGTGGGACAATTACCGAACTCCACACGAACGAAGTCGCGGCCAGCAGCCAGTTTAACAGAATTTTTATGACGCAAACGTCTTTTTCACGAAGTTTCATTTATGTTTCACAAAATAACGGAATGAGTCAACTTAGAGGTACAAGTATTTCAACAACAAGAAACTTTAAATAAGTTTACTGGAAGTCAAGGAAACATAGATAAAACTCTTTAGGTACTGATTTTGTTCTCACTTGCGTAACTTTATTGTGCACACGTTTGAAACGGAAAATTCGCAAATTCGAATTTGATAAAATAGAGTAAACTTGTAGGCAGTTTGAGAAGGTATTTTATAGTTTTGTTATGTGTGTTTGGTTGTTTATTTTCATATATTATCAATCAACGCCTCAATTAAACCAATAAAAAAAGCCTCTGAAAAAATCTCTTTGTGTACCCAACCGCCTTTTTATTTTATGTCCGTAATGTCCATCCAAAGGTTGTCTGAAAGATATCGCAATCAGTGATAAGACCGCCATTATAACCGCAAAATAAGTAAAACCGTTATATTTAAATTTTGGTGTACAATAAAGTATCTTCTATTTCCAACAATGTATCTTTGATGCTACGGTATAAATTATTATCTTTATCTGAAGCAGTCTCTTGAACTAAGTTTTACATTCGACGTAGTGTAAAAGATAAAATATAAGAGGTATTCGCTTTAGCAAACAGTGACTCGCCTTCGATCCACATATTGCACGAGAAGCTGAAAATATAACGGGACTACACGCGACAGAAATTTCACCAGCGTCCGACGTTGAAAATAAGTTTGTATTTGTGGATAGGGGCGCGGATGCAACGGAGTTATTGAGGTGAAAAATTAATAAAGGCTTAGCTTACGTTCCAGGTGCTTCTTGGTCTTGTTTCAACGAAATAGCTGGTCAGAGTAGATAATTGGTTGTAATCGTCCGTGCTAACCGCGCTCCGGATACCGGTCACCACGCCCGTACACTCCTCGCTTCTCTTCAACTGTTTCTCCGTCCTCTCCTGCTGCGACATCAATCTCTTCTGGTCTAGCTGTACATACCTCACTTTCTTTCTTATTAAATTTATATAATAATCAATTTGACGCTGGTAGTGATCCAACGACCAATAAAATTTCAAATCAGCAAGAAACATCAGCAGAAATGCGCCGTAAAAGCTGGCCAGTACAATGCCGAAGTAGTATAAATTTGGATCTTCAATTGCAAAGAATGGACACTCTTTTGAGAGTGTGAGGCAGCCCCAGAAGTAAGATTGTGGTAATAGAGCAGTAGCTTCAGGTATCCGATTCATGGTGCCATTAAATTGATCCCACTTGAATTTTTTGTTTAATTTGCTAACCTACAAAAACATGTTTCACCTAACATGACTGCTGCCAAACCAAATTTTTGTCAAGTTGTGTGTCATGCATGTCATCTTAGCATGTCATCAGAAAAAAAAAGTGATTATAAAAACAAAAAAAACCCGTCTGAAAAGCAAAAAACAAGCGCATTTGGGCGAGGCCACAACACTGCGCTGCGTCGTCGCATCGTAAAAATCTACGACGCCGCACAACGCATCGTGGAAATTACCGATCCGCTGACGCAACGCACAAATCTGCAATGCGACGACGCGCTGCTTCTTAGAGTGTCCACATTGAATGAGGTGCATACGTTTCATGATGGCGGATTACGATATCGATTACCTGATATCCTTAGTTCAGGAACGTCCCGTCCTTTGGGACAAAAGTATATCAGACTACAAAGACAAATTTTTAAGCGTCTTGTCGTACGATTTCGTATGCGATAAAATTTTTGCGTTGCGTCATCGCATTGTATTGCTGTGCGACGTCGTTTTTGCGATACGACGCCGCAACGCAGTGTTGTGGCCTCGCCCTTTGGAAGCAGGCCGGACCAAAGAGTAGAATACTTATACCAAACGGATGGCGGCACTAAGGGCGGGCCGCGGGACTCATTCCATGTTTTAATACAAAAAAAAACAACAAATTTTAATAATGTGAAAGATTTTACAGACGAAATGAAAACTAATATTAAAAACTACAGATGATTTTCTATTCAGTTATTTATTCGCTGACCTCATAAAACACTTTACCCTCAACCAGTCGGGTATAATATACCAAAGTGCTTCATAATTCCATACAAAATGCTTTCTGAAACCATATTTTTAAAAGACCTTTATGTTTCCTAATACATTATTTCCTTTCTTACCTTCAGCTTCCACCACCAACATACTCTCGACCCTAGTCATGGTTAGTAAGATACCTACTTATTCTACAGATACTAGAAGAAGACTAAAATACTCTAATACGACTTTCTCAATTTATATAATGCAATTCACTCAAGTTGTATCGCCAAAGAAAGGAAAAATCTTTATAAGTTAGAATATCAGAATTTCAATCCTTTTTAAGTGTTTTCTAAAGAAAGGATACGATACCGCAATCATCCAAGCACGACGAAGTGGCATCGCTCACACTGACAATAGCGAATAAAAGTGCACAATGCTGCTAGAACGCTTCACTTGAGGCAATATCGAATTCCCGTGGACGTTCGCCGAGACACCACCCGTCTCCTGAACCAACAAAACACCGCCATGACAACAAGTCTGCCGGCCAATGCCTGAAATATTCAGCTCTCTTTTGAACAAAATACTCGACCATTTTAAGGAATATTGGATGCTTTCTTAATATTCTATCTTCTTTAAGCGATTTTACGTGAGGACCCATAAATCAATATAAAAAAGCAAACCTTCTTGTAACTATATTTTTAAGATATTGAAAATAATAAAGAAGTATCTGGCAAAGTTTTACTCAAAACTTCAGTCTTCGCAAAGTCGCCTATATTCGATATTTTCAATACAAGCTCTTTTTGAATGCTATTTGTACAACTTCTGCTGATATTTCATAGCCAAAGTTTTGTGTGCAAAAGATTAGATTCTGAGCCAACGTCAATGTGATTTATTATATTCGATACAATGTGTTTTAAATATTTCTTATTTTATTCTTGGCATCAATACAAAAATACGAATCAGAGTAACTAACTAAGTACCTAATTCAAAGTCTCGCCATTTTTATGATTTTCTTGGTTATATATAATGTAAAACTTGGATTGATGGTACCTAACTGTAGGTGAGGCATTTGTTATAGATACAGTAAAACACGGAAAACTTTATAACCTTTTCGCCAAGTCTGTCAGTCTGCCTATCCATCTGTACGCGGTTTAACTTAATATTTATACTAAAAATTAGCATACACACTCGCTCACAAAATTGTCTATTCCATAGTCCATTGTTTGGGGCCTTTAAAATATTGGGGATTAAATTTTTTGATTCACGCGTCCGTTTCATCTGCCTAGCCTTCGTGAACGGGCGCTGTCAGTTGTGACTGGTCATCTCTTAGCTGCCACGGTTTATTTTAATTACTTTATTTTTAATTACTGATTTGATCTTTTACTCTGGACGCTCTTAACTTGCCCGTATTTCTACATTGTTCTCACATATTTGTAACTTTTAACATGAATGATGTAACCAAGATTTTGTAACATATTTTGATTTAAAAGAGTGTCCATGGAGTTTCTTGCCCGTTCTTCTCCATAGAGATCTACGCTACGGAATGGGCAACTACAGTACTTTCATAAGTTATTATGCCTTGTGACTGGGACTGTAGCTTCGCGTTTTATTTTGTTTTTTTTTTTGACTTTCAAAAGTGCCTGTAAAGGTCTAATTGAAATAAATGCTTTGACTTTGACTTTGGCCAACAAATCTGGTTTTCTCAACTATGTTGGGGTCGGCTTCCTGTCTAACCGGATGCAGCTGAATACCTGTATTTTATGTGAAGCGACTGACTAGCTGACTTTTACAACCAGTTAGTACTGAGTGATACGACACTTTCAGCTGAGACTGGTTGTCAGACTTTCTTTCGGGTCACTGACTACCTATTAAAAAACACAAACGTGGCCAAAGGCTTTACGTGTTTTCGAAGGCACGGAGGAAACTTTATGCAACGAGCGGTCACCCATCTACGTAACAAACTAGGCAAGCGCGGCTTCAGCTGAACATCCTAGTGGCTGTTATTATTTATTCAGGAGCTCATCCGTCGCGTCGTTTGCGCATCCGTTTGAGAAAAAATCTTCAAAATTGATCATTTAAATATGATAATTTTTGTTACAGTTTCGAATTTCAAATAAAAATCCCTAGAAAATGTGTGAGATGGCGTTTAGCCAATAAGTACGATACGCACTTGGCCGGACTTTTAGTATTGCAATGTAATCGTTACAATATTATTGTATCGATTATCGATATTTATATCCAATTATCGATATAAGTAAGTCCGTGTGACTTGAGTTTAGAGTGGCAACACGGATGTTGTGTCTGTAGATAGCACCAACTAAAAATACCCTTAGTTTCAAACTTACATAGTTTCCTGAGAGACCTTCGAGGATTAATTTCAGAGAATATTATTTTACCTATGGCATTATAAAACTTCCCTTCTGATAAATCGCTTGGTGAAGTATAAAATCTTGTAATAAATCAATTAAAATCTACTTACTTAATTAGCCATTAAACTAAGTCGTGTCAAGCGACCGGTAAGTACATGGTTCAGCGAGGGTGCCTCGTTTTACGGGGCTGTTGAAGTCTCATTGTTGAACTTTGGGGCTCGTAATTCCTTTACGGCAATTACTGGCAGAATTAGTTATTTTGCAATGCACTCTGTAATAGGTGCAGTATGAAACAAATTTGTAGTATTAACGAGTGCTTAGGTACTTTATTTTATTATAAAATATTTTTCTGTTTGATAAATTTTGATTTAAAATTGTAAAGCCGAAAAAAAAATTATAGTTGCAAAACAAATTGGAAGCAAACAACAGTCAACAAAACAAACAAATTGGAGCAAATTGGAAGGCAGGATTACTGGTCTTCGTTTTATAAGTAGGTAAGTTTCGTCGTACAACATACAGGCTACGATTTCGGTAGTTTCGAACCTTGAATAACTCTCTTTCAAAAAAGTGTTATTTAATCATAGCATCTTATGACTGTAAGTAGCTAATAGATCCCTTCGTATCAGGAGGCCTACTCTCTTTCTCCGAAACGTAACTTCGGCAACGAACGAAAATTAAACGTAGTTACGTTTGTGACCCTACTCTATATAATTTGCGGATTTTTTTATGTTATTTTTATTGCTATCTCTTCAATAACAAACTATGGTAGTTTTTCGACCGTACATTTTACTCAAGATAATTTATTCTTGAAATAACAAAACGTGTGAAGCAGGGGCGAGTCGCTAGTACGCTATAATACACAAATTATACCTAAAAACTCACAGTAATATCGTTTTATCTTATCTTCTTCATTGTTTATTTCTGAATGTATGTATAAAAATATAGTTTAGTGTACATTCATGTAGATTGGTTTAAACAACGCTCCAACATGATTTTTAGTATTATTTTTCTTCTTCTAACTATTTTATTAATATGTCTTGTGGTCGCAAAAATCCATACTAATATTATAAATGCGAAAGTCACTCTGTTTGTTTGTATGTTTGTTTGTTACCTTTTCACGACTAAACGGCTGATCGGATCTTAATGAAATTTGGCAAGAAGATAGATTTCAACCTGGGGAAGGACATAGGCTATATATCATCACGCTACGACCAATAGGAGCGGAGCAGCAATGAAAAATGTTGCGAAAACGGGGAAAATTTGACGCAGACGAAGTTGCGCGGGACAGCTAGTTTACTATAAACTAACAACCGGAATATGTAAGTTCAGTATTCATTTAGTGGGTAAAGTGGTCATAGTTACAGGCGCAAACAAAGGAATTGGTTACGAAACTTCAAAAGACTTTGCTGAAAGAGGAGCTCGTGTTATACTAGCATGCAGAAACGAGGGACTGGGCACAGCCGCGAGGGACCGAATCATCAAAGCCACTGGTAATGCTGACGTTCACTATCGACAACTTGATCTCGCTTCTCTGGCTTCCGTGAGAGCGTTCGCTGATGGTATACTCAAGACTGAGAAGCGCCTCGACATACTTGTCAACAACGCCGCAGTTTTCGAAGTTGATAACGTGAAAACAGAAGATGGACTATCACTTATCGTACAGACCAACCATTTTGGGCCTTTCCTTTTGACTTGCTTGCTGTTGCCGTTACTGAAAACATCTGCACCGAGTCGGATTGTCAACGTATCATCAGTAGCTTACCGAACTGGAAAACTCGACTTCAATAATACGAATTTGGAAAAGGAAACTAAAGAAAGTTACGGTTTTTTTCAATCGTATAGTAATACAAAGTTGTGTAACGTTTTAATGACAGTCGAGTTGGCAAGAAGACTGGAAGGAACAGGAGTTACAGCCAATAGTTTACATCCGGGAGCTGTAGAGACCGAAATTCTGAATTTGAAAAAAGTCGGGTTAACTTCATTAGTTATATTAGTACTGAGGTATATTTTCAAGGATGCCTGGGAAGGAGCACAGACTTCTATATATTGTGCCGTGTCACGTGAACTGGACGGCGTGACTGGAAAGTTTTATTGCGATTGCAAGGAGATGAGCGTGTCAGGCCTCGGCCAGGATAAAAATTTTGCGCGCAAACTATGGGATGAGTCAGAGACGTTGGTGGGTCTTAAGTAAAGCCACTCAAGAAAACGCAGTTGTAAAAGTAGGTGATTCATGAAATAAATAAGTAAATCCAAGGCAAGGAAAAGGCCTTGTCCTTTAAAAAAAACAACCTACAAGAGTCAAGCGGACCGACATCGCAAATATTTTAAGAATAAGTATTTGTAATGATACATAGTAAATTCTTTAGATTTAAAGCCTTTATTTTCATTAAATACAAGGTGTTACCAGATATAAAAGTTAGTGATGTGTGCACAGACCATATTTGCCTGTTTAGTGCATTCGAATTTGTTCTACATTATGTAGGTAATGCTTATTTTATTTAAACAAATCAGTGTCTTATGACTATCTACTTCAACACAGTACCTTAAAATAAAACGATTTACAGAACAACTGTGTATATTGCACAGTCTTTTGTAGAGAGTAAAAATTAATTTTCTATCAGCCATTTTCGCAGCTTAATTTTAAAATATTTGAAAGGAAGTTCCCATTGGTTCTAGGTATTTTATTGAAAATTGTAATACACAGTTGATAAATATTACTTTCTGATTATTTCTCACGCATTTTTTTTTTATCCATTGGATAAATGACATTAGGATAAGATTGTTTTGATGTCTCCTAATGTCCGGCTCGGTATTGTATAGATTATGTTTAGGTATTCTATAGAATTACTGAATTAAATGCTTTGCCAGTACCTAATACAAACATCGTTAATGTGTTTTATTTGTTCCCAATTATCTTTACACCTAGGTACACAAATAAATAAAATTTAAGTTTATGTTTGTAATTTCAAAATAGCATTTTACTGAATCCTTAAGAAAATATATAACGAAGTTTATATCTTATAACAAAGTTTTGTCTTTCTGACTCTGTCTGTCTGTCTGTCTGTATGCGTATCTGTTTGTTCCGGCTAATCTCCGCAACGGCTACACCGATCTTGGCGGTATTTTTACTGGAAGATAGCTGATGTTATAAGTAATTTATTTTTATTGAAAAAGGATTGGGGTCCCGTGAAAAAAATCAAAATAATTGCCTTTTATAATAATTTCACGCGCACAATGGTCGCGGGGCACAGCTAGTGTAAATAGAAAATTAGGAAATCAACAACGTGGAAATTTAATGCGATGTGTGAGCTTGGATATCTCTCTCTTGGTTATGAAAGACAGACACATAGAAAACGATACATCACATAGAGACGCCATGTCCCTGCGACAAATAAATATATTTTCTTTGCTTCTTCTTTCAAAAACAGTAATTTGAAATTGTGTTGTTTGGGTATCGTGGGTATGAAATAAGCGACAGTCAGATAATTCAATTTTATTTATAAGCAATGTATGAGCGAAATATTACAAAAAAAAATGATATGACTTAATTAGCTGGCAAGCCCTAAACAGGAAAAATATGGATTGTACAATTGTACATACTCGTACGAGTAGATCACTAACTTTTACAACCAGTAACATAAAAACCTCTTGATTTTTGACACTTGCGTGTCTTTATTTAAGACCAACCAACGTCTCTGAAACCTCCCAGAATTTGCGTGCTAAACCTTCATCCTGAGCAAAGCTGGAGAGTCGCGCTTCCTTGCAATCGGAATAATACTTTCCAGTCACTCCGTCCAGTTCAGGCGATACGGCACAATATATAGTAGTCTGCGCTCCTTCCCAAGGATCCTTCATAAAAAACCTCAGTATTGGCAACACCACAGTAATCCAGCCTTTTTTCAAATGCAGAATTTCGGTATCTATAGCTCCCGGATGTAAACTAGTGGCTGTGACTCCCGTTCCTTCCAATCTTCTTGCTAATTCAACGGTCATCAAAACATTAAATAACTTTGTATTAGCATAAACTTTCAAAATACTGTACGTTTTTTCTGTTTCTTTTTCTGCGTTGAGATTGTCGAATTCAACTTTTCCATTGTAGTAAGCCCCTGACGATACGTTGACAATCCGACTTGGAGCAGATTTTTTGAGGAAAGGTAAGAACAAGCAAGTTAAAAGAAAAGGCCCAAAATGGTTGGTCTGTACGATAAGTGATAGTCCATCTTCTGTTTTCACGTTATCAACTTCGAAAACTGCGGCGTTGTTGACAAGTATGTCGAGGCGCTTCTCAGTCTTGAGAATACCATCAGCGAACGCTCTCACGGAAGCCAGAGAAGCGAGATCAAGTTGTCGATAGTGAACGTCGGCATTACCAGTGGCTTTGATGATTTGGTCCCTCGCGGCTGTGCCAAGTCCCTCGTTTCTGCATGCTAGTATAACACGAGCTCCTCTTTCAGCAAAGTCTTTTGAAGTTTCGTAACCGATTCCTTTGTTTGCGCCTGTGACTATGACCACTTTACCCACTAAATGTTTACTACTCTTACATATTCCGGCAGTTAGTTTACTGTAAACTTTTACGATAGAAAGTATAAACAGAACTAAAGAAATATAAATAATAAATATTATTATCATGTTGAAGGCTTGTTGGAACAAGAACACACTAAATACACTACTTACTATACGATATTTATACAATCAGATATCCATAATACAGATAAGATAAATTCGACATTACTGCCACCCGTAACACTAATAGCAAGTAAAAAGTGAAGAAAGCGCCATCTAGCGCTAACTAGCAATGTTATATGCATATAATTCGAAGTATTATCGCTAATCGCCTATGGAAGGAAGTAAAAACAAAAATGGAAAGTTTAGGAACAATATTAGAAACGATTCAACGTGATCCAGCCGAGCAAAATGAAAACTTGGAAAGTTTATTAACGCTAAGGTATATACAATATGTTAAATAAACACTTTCCGATCCCCGACGGTGTTATTAGGTATCGAAATTAGATTGTATTTATGTAGTTATTTTTGGATAACATGTAAAAAAATTAATAAAATCTAGTAAATTGAGGAAACTGACACGGTAACACAGAACAACACTCCGGTCGGTTCTCAGGTATTGACGTTATAAACTAACAACTGACGATCGAACACACTAATGCCGATGATGGTGTTCTCAAGTATTAAACGTTTGTTAGACTTTAGGGAAATAGTGGTAATTTGGGTACAAAAATGGGTTTTTTAAAATTGATTATTATGTTCACTTTCATGAATATTTTATGTTTCTTATTTTATTTGGTAATGTCATTGGTATACCTACATGCCCCCTTCGGATCGGACAGTTTTTTTTTAACATATTGTATAACAGCGAATTTCAATAACCTATTTTCAAAATAATCAACGATATCGAAACAAGATACAAGAATGCGAAAGTTGAATCCATGCGGAAAGAAGAATTGATGTATGCTTTAATTAAATAGCGATGCTGACAGGTGTGATTGTATAAGATACTTTTTATCCCGTGGGACAATATCGAAGCCATAAGCTAGTGTTATGATAAAACATTTCATAGTTGACATAAATATGCCAATTTACTGCGACAAATTAGAAATATTGTTCCTGGATCATTCATTCATATATAAAAAACCTATTATACTGGTCCTTACAAAAGCTTGCCTTAATCTCCTCCTTCCTCCTGTCCTATTGCATATTGAAATTGATCATGTTTAATTATTCAGTAAGATCAGTATTAATTAATTAACCTGAAATTCATAAACGAGAACATAATCATTTTGTCTATCTCACTAAAGCTCAAGCTCATTGACATAAGGAGCGTGCCTAGAAGCCAACAATACCGCAAGCCCACAAGGCTAGCAGACTGATCATAAACCCTCACTTATTGAAGAGTTATAAGGGTTAGCCAAGGTTTTAAGCCTTTATGAATGTACTGCCACTAGTTGGCATGTGTATCCAGCTAATGATATTGCGCTCAGACTTGGTCGTTGATCTAGTCTCAGAAGTCCAAACTTAAGGTTTCCATAGAAGTAGGTAGCATTCTAAAAAATTGACTGTTTGATGGAATTCACAACATCACAATTAGTATGGAACTAGGTGTGTCAGGGTGGGTTGGTTAACAATTCTTTCCACACAAGCATGAAGATAGATGGGCCAGGAGATGGGCGTCGTCACCGGGGCAGGCTTTAGAAATGCTACATGGCGTGACGATTTAAACACGTCTTTGCCGAAGGTCGGAGAAGACGAAACGTAAAGAGCACTGGAGGAATATAGAGGATACCTTTGCTCAACAGCTGTGAGATAAGGCAGGCTAATTAAAACAAGGAGAAAAGAAAATGATATTTAAAAAAAAAAAGTATTATATAATAATATGTAAAAAGCATAAACAAGCAAAATTTGGATACAGTCACCACCAACTTTGTCAACTGGTAGGTAATACCTGCACTTACTTGATACTTTAATGCTCTATTTCAGACCAACCAACGACTCTGAAACCTCCCACAGTTTACGTGCTGCATCTTTATCCTGAGCAATGCTCGTTAATCTGTCTTCTCGGCAATCGGCATAGTATTTTCCACTCACACCATCCAGTTCAGGCGACACAGCACAATATATAGAAGTCTGGGCTCCTTCCCAAGAATCCTTCAAAAAATACCTAATTATTGGTAGCACCATAGTTATCCAGCCTTTTTTCAATTGCAGAATTTCGGTCTCGACAGCTCCCGGATGTAAACTATTGGCTGTAACTCCCGTTCCTTCCAGTCTTCTTGCTAATTCAACAGTCATTAAAACATTATACAACTTAGTAGTCCAATAACTTTTCAAAATCCCGTACGTTTCTTTAGTTTCCAGTTCCAAGTTCAAATTATCGAAGTCAAGTTTTCCATTTCGGTAAGCTCCCGATGATACGTTAACAATCCGACTCGGTGCTGATGTTTTTAGTAACGGCAACAACAGGCAAGTTAAAAGGAAAGGCCCAAAATGATTCGTTTGTACGATAAGTGACAGTCCATCTTCTGTTTTCACGTTTTCAACTTCGAAAACAGCGGCGTTGTTGACAAGTATATCAAGGCGCTTCTCGGTCTTGAGTATACCATCAGCGAACGCTCTCACGGAAGCCAGAGAGGCGAGATCAAGTTGTCGATAGTGAACGTCGGCATTACCAGTGGCTTTGATGATTTGGTCCCTCGCGGTTGTGCCAAGTCTCTCGTTTCTGCATGCTAGTATAACGCGAGCTCCTCTTTCAGCCAAGTCTTTTGAAGTTTCGTAACCGATTCCTTTGTTTGCACCTGTAACTATGACCACTTTACCCACTAAATGTTTATTGCTCTTACAAATTCCGGTTGTTAGTTTTAAGTAAACTTTTATGATAAAAAGTATGAACAAATTTGTTATAAGTAGGGAAAATATAAACGTTAACATGATGTTGAAACAATAACATTTGCTACACTAAATGGATATCATTTTGTAAATTAAGAATTTATAATGTATACAGATTAGATAGCACCACGTAGGTATCAACACAGCCATGTTGTGGTTTAAACTCTACTAGTTACTCGCCCTTTCTTCACAGTGGTTTTATAACTTAACAAAACATAGTGATGTCTTTATGACTTACATTTTATTTAATACTGATGTAATTATACGAGTACAAAATATACAGAAAGCTTGTCGAATGAAGTCTCTATTGTTGTGAAAACTGCATAAAATCCTCTGCGATGAACAGCGACGTCACACAGACAGATGCAGAAAGCGATTTTAATATGTATGTCGATGAACAAAATATTCGACTGATGTTAGATATTGAATAGATTATGATGACTGCCTTTACGTTAAGCATCAAAGCTGTAATTAAATTAATAAAAACATCATTTTAAAGCGCCTTCGTTGTTAAAATAGCGTGCATTATTGTTGCGCATTGCTATTGAACTATAGTCAGGAATCAGCAGCAGTTTGTTTTATACGTTTTCTAAAACGAAGAGTTTTACAAGTTAGGTATGTCTGAGTATGATAAGATTCTAACCATCGAAATCATAGCTTGTATGTTGTTCGATCTGAGATTACTTGCTTACATGTTACATGCCTGTCGACTTCTGCTTTAGTATTCTATATCTAAATGTTATACAAACAGATAAACATTTATATTTACGGGTCGAAATCGTCGTAGTACGATTTTGTTTTTGTGATTAACAAGTCTTAATAATTTATCAGCGAAGTTTTATTATGCAATAGAATGAATTAAATTAAGCACCCTATCCCCAAAGACTGGAAACTAAAGGTTGTTACAGACAACCTGTATTGCAATTGTTATTGTGTCAACTCACGCCCGGGTTTATCATAAACAGATTTAAAAAAAAGTTGTCGTTACTATTGCATTGCAAAACTAAAAATGACTAACCTAAGATAAGATGACCTTTGACAACAGTCACTAAATTATTTTGATTATAAAAAAATGTGAGACTCTCGATTCTTTTTAGATTAAATCCATATTTCCGGCGTGTTTAGCCAAGTCAGAGGCCCATGGGCGGCATAAAAACTCTGACACCTCTTTTGGTGCGGTTAGGCACTATTAACCACACGAAAAGAAGAGAAGAAATTGAATCCTGTATGTTAATATTATAGCTATCCCATATTGTCTCACTGCTGGGCAAAGGGCTGCCTCCATTCCTTCCAACGGTCACGATACTGATTCTGTGTTACTTCTTTCAAATTCAAGAATGACATTCAGTTCGTCCCGCTATCTCCTTCGTGGACTGCCGCGACCCCGTGTCACTGTTTCAGGGCACTAATCCTGAGCTTTGCGGGCTTACAGCTCGTTCGGCATGCGAGAAACATGTCCTGACCAGTTCCATTTAAGTCGGGCCGCCTTTTGAGCCACGTCGACGATTTATTTATTTTCCTGCTATGTAGCTATCAATTATTGAAAAAGACAAAGCCCGCTCTTAAGAAAGTATAAGATCAATGAACATGGTGGAAAGGCTTTTTAAGATCGAAGCGTCACAATTCCGAAATATAGGCTCCCAAAGTTGTGCTGTTAGCGAAGATTGTTAGTTTGATAGACTATCGAAAATATGATGCTTTCATGCGAAATTTGTTTGTATTGACGGCAGCTATTGTTAAATACAGGTTCAATACGTGAACTCTGTTTCGAAAATAAAATAAGATGGTGGAAGTTAGGCAGGCCAAATAGTTCGAACCTAACCGCAGGAGATTATCTTTCGAGAGTGTGTCAGTTGTGTCTGGTGACGTTTCAATATACATGTTAGTTAGTTGCCCAGATGACTCTGATATTGTGATGTATGCAACATACGTCAGTCTAGCTTAGGTGACGGCAGGTAAAGATACCTATGTCTACAAATTGACATTCCAGTAACTTGGTGTTGTTTCCAGATGATGGCAATATTCTCGTTCCCTATTACATGGGACTTCAAAATAACTGGCGAAATGTATGAGTACTACTATAGGTACCTACACATTTTCCTAGCCCTGCGGGGAATATAGCGTGATGTTAAGTTAAAGATCCTTTTCTATTTTAGACTCATTCAAGTAAATTGTTTATGATCTATTCGTTGCCACAGCCAAGTAGATACCAAATGTTATCATTAAATCTTATACGTTATCAAAACACCTGCCCTGGATACGGCTCTCACAATTTCGTAATAATATCGAGTAGATTAAACATGATATCGATGATAGTCTGGCGATACAAAAAGATTGAGATTTATGAGATTATTATTCATAAAAACTAGGTCTGTTCCTCAACTCGCGAAATACCTCTAGGTCTCAGGTAAATTATGCAGGATAATAAATGTAAAATGCATTTTCATCTTTTAGAAGAAAACAGCAAACGATTGGAGACTTTGCTAAATGATCACAAGGTCCTCATGATGCTGTCCACCCCAAATACTTAATTCGAAAACAAACACAAATAACAAACATGACACGTTCTTTAATTGAGAACACCTTTTGTCGGAAATACGTTCTGAATAGAAACAACATTCTGAATGAAAACAGGCAAACTATACAAGCAGAACAAACTAGGGGCCCGGTTCGACGCTCTCACAGGAAACCCTGGTAATGAGGGCGTTTGACGTGATTTGACGCGACAAATTGCTCAGCTATTGCAGGTGAGAACGCCTTCGACACTTGGGGTAAGCGACATACGTCTCATTATAAACCCGGATAGCTCCTTTAATTTGTATGTTATGTTAACGTTACGTTAACATCAAGAGTTACGTTGAGTGGCATTTAAACGCAGTTTAGCGTTTTGTTTTGAAGTTGAACGAAGCATTAAATATCTAGTAAGTTTAACCAGCTGACCAAGTTCTGTGTGTTTTTATTTTACTAAATGTAGGATTCAGTTTCGTTCAAGATAAAAAATTGTATATTTAAAAAAAAATTGAGTTGTCTAGCTTGAGATAATAGATGTTATGTGTTAAATAGGGTGTCACCTTGTTTCGCAGACAGAAATTTGACAGAATTTCGTTTCCCAGAAAATGTTTCACATAATATTTAGTCCCCGTATTTTTATTTCGAATATTTTTGTTTCGACTACTATTTACTTGAATGAAAAATATTTTACAGAAACACAATTCAAAGAATTTTACAATCACATTTTTTTATTTGACCAACTCATCAAACAGCAGAATTATTTTTCAACGAATATTGTTTGTTCGATGTATGTTTTCATGGTATTTTATTTCAACGAAATTATTAACCTTAAATTAAAATATTGTCTTTAAAAGTCAATATGTTGTACTACTAAAGTTAGTGACAGAAACGAATGGCTGCAAAACAGACTCCACGTAGTCTTGTTTGCCCTACCCCTAGAGTGTAATTTAAGCCCGCGTAGGCGCGGAGGGATGAGGCGGCCCGCGAGCTGAGGAGCAGGTGGTATCTATCGGTTGCCGCCGCGGCTGAGGCTGGCCGGCTTGCTGGCCAGCAAGCCGAAGCTGCGGTGGTGAGCGTTAATACCATCTGCGACGATGAACTCGCGTGGGGCCGCCGAAGCCCCGCAGCGCCGGAGCCGTGACAGAAGCCATGCTTGTTGCATGCTGTATGCTTGCTTGCACGCTGCATGTTGCATGCTACATGCTTGCTTGCATGCTGCGTGCAACAGGCATGAACACCATTAGTGAGAATAAAAAGACTGTTTTTCTGCTTGACAAGAATTTAACCGCATTATTTTTGTGAATTCGGTGTTGTAATTTTATAGGAGGGTATGTATTTTTCAAAGGTATGAGTTTTAGAAACTGTCACTCGTTATAATGTAATTCTTCGTAATAAGTTTTATGTGAAACAAACAATATGTGGATAAAGAATATTTGATTTGTTATTCTATGATATGAATATTCTAACATGAAACTTTATTTGAAACAAAAATTGATGATTTAAATTTCTTCTAAGTAAGTATTCTGCGTATTGATTATTCTATGAAATGATAATATGAGAAACAATTTATGTGAAACGAAATTCGATGAAACAATTAGCGACGAAACAACGCACAACCGTTAAATAGCAGGCAGCTAAGACACCAAACCCGGATTTGTTTTCGGCGCTATCTTTTTTTGCGGTTTTGATCTCGTTATGGTTAAGAATGTACCTGACAGCATACTGCAGATTGGGCTCTCATCGAGGAGCTCGTGGCTAAATAATAACAGCCACACGGGTCGATCTTTTATGTTAAGCCATGACTGCCGAGTTTGGTCCGTGGATGGGTAACCATCATTTCAACCGAGTTTCCTCCGTGCCTCGGAAAGCACGTTAAGCCGTTGGTCCCGGCTGTCATTTGTAGATCTTTGCCAGTCGTTACGTGTAGTCAGAAGGCAAAAGTCTGACATCCAGTCTTACCAAGGGGTATCGTATTACCCAATAATTAGGTTGTGGATGTTAGATAAGAAGTCGCTTCATGTAAAATACTGGTACTCAGCTGCATGTAGTTAGACTGGAAGCCGACCCCGAGATAGTTTGGGAAAAAGCTAGGCAGATGAAGACTCATCATCATCCATTCACAGCCCGAATCTACCCACTGCTGGGTATAAGCCTCCCTTTATGCTTATCTCCACGTTAGACACGTGATACAGAAATAACTTATGGTATTATGACCAACTTTTACAAAGTTGCTAAACCCTGAAATTCCTTAAAAACCCTTCTTTACCAAGCGCTGATTTTGTCTAGTTATGCGAGAAACTGTTATTTTTTTGACATTTCCGAGTTGGCCCTATATTAGAGAAATTGAGTTATACATTGATTGATATTACTCGTTTTCATATTTTGCTATTTATACCCATATTTCCCATGTTTAAAATTAAATACAGTAGATAGATTTTATTCAAATCTTAGAATATAAAGGGTGTAAAACACCTCTTAACGAAGCCGAAAGGCACTGGTTCTCCCTGTCCTTGCGATCATTTTTTTGTTCTACACCATACCTGGGAACCTTCTAGTTACGGAGATATTAGGGGTCAAAGTTCCAACGTTTTGACAAGTATTTTTTTAAATATAAGTTTATAATGTAATTTTTTTACTTTAAACACCTCCACGACCCCCGTAATATTCAATCCGTCCATCAGCACAATGTTTTGAGTGCGTTACATTGAGTTCTACCATAAAACATGATTTTACACCCCCCAAAAAAAAGTAGTTTCCCAGCAATATTTTTTGCGTAAAGTTACTTAGTTTCATGTACAGAATGCTTGGTTGACGGCTTTGTGATGAGGTGATTTACACCGTGTATTATATACTTAGGTTTAAATTAGAAATACTTGTGAACTAAGTCCTCAGACATCTTACTTAATGTTTTGAGGAAAACTTTGTAGGGCTTCGCCAATGGTTAGGTTCTATTTATAGTCACTACCTATAAATCATTTCTTTGAGACAGTTATTTATGTAGATTTAATTGACCACTGTTACGTATTTATTGGTAAAATACCATTTATTCTATGAATCTTACGTAGGTAGGTAAAACATATTCAAACCTAAAACGGTTTTTGAAAAGATTTTTTTGAGAATTGTTAATATTTTTTGATGATGGCACGTAGCAAATATTTATTGTTACAAGGAATACAATGCGACGCATTTATAAAATTGTTAAGTAATACATATAAGTGGTCAATTGCAGTGAGGGAAATAATTAGTAGGTACTATAAAACACCATGTACTATTAACAGCTTTACATCCAACTTGAATTTCAGTGAACATATCAAATGTCAGATTAGCGGCGACAGGCATTTTGTCTAATGGAACGGATCCCAATTATGTTTAGTGATCCAAGTTGTTATGATGTAGCGTAATGGCGACAACAAAACTGAATGTGGCCCTATGGGAGAGCCTCTTATGTTAGCTTTATGATAAGCTTACCGACTGTTTGCTTAGAAACATCAAATTACTGGATATAATTTACTTAGTGCAGTTATTTCTGCAATTTATGCTTATATTCCGTCCATAACTTTTACGTATTCCGGAACCAGAACAAAATGTACGTACCAAAAGCTGCTTTTATGACAGTAAAACATTAATTACCTACTCGTAAACAATTTTCTTTGAGACATAATGTGCTCCATATAAAAGATATTACTGAACACATTATGATTGCAATAAAATAACGAATTGAGTTTTGCTACTACATTTCCATGATTAAAATAATATGAAGAAAGCCATCATATTGTGTCGTTATGATTATATTGTTACATGATAATGCAATGGTTGATTGTCTCCTTGAAAGAGGTGTAAGTTAATTTTGCTGATTCTCGCGAAGTCTGGTCAGACTTTCCACGTGAGATATGATCCGAGCATCTTTTGTAGAAGAGCTGATTAGGATTTGGGTGGCAGTAGCGCAAGACGTGATCGCTTATAATGTTAGCAGCTTCGATCATTTTTAGGGCGAAACAATTTCCAACAATGAAGTATAATTCGAAACATTATAAAGAATCAAATAAAAAAATTGTCTAATGCTTCAACTTAAATAGCTTATTCTAGTTACAATTGGGGGAATCCTTTTATACAAATAGTTTGCTTGTTTTAGGATGCTCCGCCCTTCCCCAGGTTATGTAATTGTTATTAAGTTATTGAGCCTGTTCAAGTTATTATGATTTTATACAAAAAAAAATGTAAAAGAAATTATTAAAGGCAAAAAAGGCTTTGAGATGTGTGTGATGGTGTAGGGTGAATGTTTATGTGTAGGAGATGGTGTGGAGATGCATTATGTATGTGTGAAGTGGATGAGAGTAAGTGTGGGAGTGAGGGTTGTAGTCACACATTATACTGGAGATTAATTATTTACACTAATTTGTGGTAAAATGAATACGACAAGCCCAATTAATGCGAGAATAGTGAACTTTAGACACATTTTTTAAACTAAAGATTGCGATTGTAATTTAAATTAGTTGGTTTTTTATAAATCCAAGGTGATGTCGGTTTAGAACGAATAGCACTCAATGACACAGTTATGTAACGTCGTCGCCGGCCCGCGACGCACCGGCGCGTACGCACGTTTGGCAACTAGTGTAGTTAGGAATACGGCCATGAGTGGAGTGTAGCTAAGACGTCTAAAAATGTAGACAT
The DNA here is from genome assembly GCA_963082945.1 of Cerastis leucographa. Lineage (NCBI taxonomy): Eukaryota > Metazoa > Arthropoda > Insecta > Lepidoptera > Noctuidae > Cerastis > Cerastis leucographa. The sequence continues at coordinate 9,918,241 of OY720356.1, read as the reverse complement.
ATATAAGAACGCTTTATCACCGATAAACACGTTGATACTGCAGTCGCGACTGATGATTGAGGTTACTTTACGTGACCCCCTTCACTGATTACCTAGTTACTGCCACAACTTAGTTCGACAAGCGTTCCCATCCGTAAAGTATATTAATAATTTAAGCAGTAAAAATGTTTTTGTGGGCTCTATTCGGTATCACAATATTGATAGTGTTTGTAGTGAAGGTGTACCAGAAACTGACAGTGGGAATATGTCGGACCAGTGCTCATATGGTCGGTAAAGTAGTGATAGTGACTGGTGGAAACAGTGGACTGGGGCTGGAGACGTGTAAGGACCTGGCAAGCCGCGGTGCTAAAGTGATACTGGCCTGTAGGAGCGTTCGGCGAGCAAATGAGGCTAAAGAAGAAATCATAAAATTCAGTGGCAATACTGATGTCCACGTCCGGCAACTAGATCTATCTTCACTTCGGTCAGTCAGGGATTTCTGCGCTCAAATATACAAAACCGAGAAGCGTGTCGATGTCCTCATCAACAATGCTGGCGCAGGCGGGCTCGGTAACGGTAAAACAGCTGATGGACTTCACTTTGGAATGCAAGTTAACTTTTTTGCTCCGTTTCTTTTGACTTGCCTGTTAGTGCCTTTAATGAAATCTTCTGCTCCGAGCCGAATTATAAATGTGTCGTCCCTTATACACAAATATGGAGAGTTAGACTTTGACAATTTGAACATGGAGAAATACTGGAGCGACTATTTAGTATACGCTAATAGTAAGCTTTTCCTGAATTTGATGACATTAGAATTAAGTTCAAGACTGCAAGGTACAGGTGTTACAGTAAATTCTCTGCATCCGGGAGTGGCTGCAACGAATATATTTAGGAACATTCCTAGCAATATTATTAGAAATATAGTAGAGAAATGTATAGGGTTTTTGTTCCAAACTCCTTGGGAGGCTGCTCAAACTTCGATATACTTGGCAGCGTCTCCAGAGGTGGTAACTGTTACTGGTAAATACTTTTGTGATTGCCGCCAGAAGCAACCTTCGAAGTGTTCGCAGGACGCTAAACTAGCAAAGAGGCTGTGGTTAGAATCGGAGAAATTAGTGAAGTTTAGTTTACCAGAAAATTAGTACTTAAACGATAGATAAATTATAGCATAATATGGAAAATCATGTATTTAAAAGGGTTTATTTACATAAATGTTATTTTAAACTATCATGTGTATTTTTATTTATTAAATATTATTATTTTTCTCTTAAAGTCGAGGGCCGGTAACATCAGCGAATTCGCTACAATTGTCCGTAGTATTTAATTCTGCAAGATAAACTTTTTTTTCATTTTTTTTTTTACATTGCGGTGCACTATAATTGAGTATCCATAAATTATGTCTTGCATGCAAGTTAGCTAAGGTTGACCATATTAAAAATAGCATTGTGTAGTGGTCACGCTTCAATATGCGTGATGGTCTGTCAACAATTACGTTACTTACTGATTGTAACAATCAATTAGTAATGTTATGGGCTTCATTCAAATATACTTTGTTTCTTTGCATAGGAATTACGAGATTTGAAACAACTGCCTTCCGTAATGTAGGTATGTATGTAGGTATAGAGAAGGGTGAGATCTATACCTAGCAGTGGGTGAATTCAGGCTGTAGATTTTTCTTTCTTACCTTGGTGTAAGAGTTTTTATTCCGCCTATGACCCTCTGGCTTGGCTTTACAAACCGTCGAGAAATATCTCTCAGGCATGCTGGTCACCTCACAATGTTTTGCTTCACCGAAGCAAGTGATAATTATAAAATACGCTCATGAATCCGAAAAATCAGAGGTGCGTGTCTTGGGTTTAAACTAGACCTATGACTTGGCACGTTCACACCACTACGCCATCACTGCTAATAGGTACTGAGGCTGAGTCTCAGGCTGTAGATGATGTATTTATATCAAGACACCTGTGTTGATAGAAACGTAACAGCAAGCGTACAGTTTTTTTCCTAACTAGCTTTGCCCACGTGGATTACGTTAATCATGCCAGAGGTGTTAACAACCGGAATAAAAAGTACCTTTTCTCCTAACTCAGGTGGTGTATCTATGTACCAAATCATCAAAATCCATTCTGCCACTAAGGCGTGCCAAAAAAGGCCAACTAGTGTCGACAGTATCACATCACCGATGTCTAGCCTACCATTTACCGAGTTCTTTTCGAGGCAAGTATCTTCAAGGATCACAAATTAAGGTTTTCCTTTCTGGAAATAGAGATCATCATCATCATCTCGTTCGGCGTCAACTAGCTGTCTAGACGTCTCGTTGCGTCAAGAGTAACTAATTACGACCGCTTTGCAGTGATTCTGTTATATCGTCATAGTAGCCGTCATTATTAATCCAGCGCAAGTTATCTACAAATATTTGAAGAATTTGCAAGACTGGAATAAAAACTGTGTTGTGTCAAAACTTTGGCCCAATTTGTAGATATTTGAAACTATTTGTGGCCATGGTAAGACGGAACATCGCGTTCGAAGAAGAATCTTACCCGCCCGCTACCACAAACAGAGTGTGTCCCACAAGTCACTCGCGCTTCACCCGACCCGCGCCCTACCAGAGCGCACGACCCGCGCCCGTCCCGCGCACGCTGTGTGTGTGAGCGCTTAAGTGCTGATTTCACTGATGAAACGGAACGCAATCAGCACAAGAACTGTCAGTGTCAATATTCCATACCAATTTTGACACTAACAGCATACTCTTTATCGCGGTTTAGATGTGCTTTTGTTGATGAAAATCGCCCATAGTTATTTTTCCTTTTAACTTTTTTTATTCCAAAGACCAAGTATTATGAACCTTAAGAACTGGCCAGGAAGACCAAACGATGTCATTATTTGAATTAATGACGTTCCGTATTACGGCGTCTCAAATTATGTAATGACTACCTACGTGCTTAATATATATTATTCATCGCAAAAATATGTTGTCATTATCACGGCGTTATTCATGAACATACTCGTATCAAAAAAATTTACAAGGAAAAGATTTGTATATAAAATATTGTATCTGATCGGCATACATTCCAATTGATAGAACCTGATACAAAATTTTGAAGGTTTGAAGATTAGCATTGAAATTACTATTTTGAGGTCATCGGTGTGAACTATGGAGATTGATGGGGACACATAGTTTTTATACTAATGTACGTAGTATATTGGATTCTTTACTATGGAAACTTTAATTTTTCTTTCGCTGACAAGAAGACAAGTGTGTAACGAAGTTGTTTTGTACACAATTTGTTTGCTTTTTTTTTCTTTGCATTTTATATCCCTCACGGAAATACAATATTGTATTTTATTCAAATTGTGTATTGTAATAAAATAACGTTACAATCTGTTACTCAGAGATTGTAGTATCAGCCGTTGTTTTGTATTTTACGTTGTTTTTACGTTCATAGTTAGTAAAGTAGGTAATCACATTTTATTGTATATTTTATGTCTGAATCGATAAACTACTGTTGTCCACTGAATCTACAGTACCTACATTAATATGAAGGCTTATGTACTGTAGTTCAATCTCACCCATTATTTTCAACTTTACGGTACATAGGTAATACTACGCCTTGCATGTCAGGGCAAATTGTAGTTACTATTGCAGTTCTGCTAGTTTACGGCAATAAATGCACGTTCACCGAACACGCACATGTGGATATGAAAGCGAGTGGTAACTCAGACTATGTATGTAAAAAATGAATATTTCATCACGCTAGTAATCCTCGAATGGTTAGGCAGAGGTGTACCTAATATTTCACCCACATTTCGCCAGTTATGTTTAAGTCCTATGTAGTAGAGGGCAAGCCTATTGCTATCAGCGGGGCATATAAAGGGTGTTAAACACCTCTTAACGAAGCCGAAAGGCACTGGTTCTCCCTATCATTGCAATAATTTTTTTGTTTACACCATACCTGGGAACCTTCTAGTTACGGAGATATTAGGGGTCAAAGTTTCAACTTTTTGACAAGTATTTTTTTAAATACAAGTTTTTAATGTAAGATTTTTACTTTAAACACCTCCACAACCCCCGTACTATTCAATCCGTCCATCAGCACAATGTTTTGAGTGCGTTACATTGAGTTCTACCACAAAACATGATATTACACCCCACAAAAAAAAGTCATTTCCGAGCAATAATTTTTGCGTAAAGTTACTTAGTTTCATGTACAGACTGCTTGGTTGACGGCTTCGTGATGAGGTGATTTACACCTTGTATAGGGTGACTGGTATTTAGTGACCGATACTTAAACACGTGATTGTACACAAGATAACAAACAATTTTCCCAAAGAAACATTTTTTAATACTTGTCGGATCCGGTCATTAGTACGGACAGAAAATGAATCGAAAGCGCGCCAAAGGTGCGCATCACGCGACCTACTTACCAGTCTACCCACACCTAAGCGAGCTTTTACAGAGTCGTGATGTTTCTTGTGCTCGCTGCAGGACAGTGAGTGTCTGACAGCGGCGGAGTCAAGACGTCCCGAAACTGTACTCCGATTCATGGTGCCTAGTGTTATTGTGTTGGATAGTAATTTCAAGTAACTTGTTAGTTCGATAAAAGCAGTGTACCGTGTGTAGTGTGTGTTCTCATAGAACGAAACCCATGTTCTGCCTACATGGTGAACGAGTCTAACGGAATAAATCACTCCTCACTACGACATACTCATTCACTTTGATCACAACACAACAGGCATATGAAATTCGGGGTAGCGAGTCATACGGGTGCTCTGCCTACCCACTTTGGCACGGAACGATAGTAATGAGACAACAGCGTAACGCAGCTAACCACTGATAGGTCACAGGCGCAAACGCGCGCGAATTTCATACGGCTTTTGTGTTAATGTGATAAAAGTGAATGAGTAAACAAAAAAAATTTTCTTTAAGAAATTTGTTTGTTGTCATGAATACAATCACTTGTTTAAGTATCAGTCACTAATTACCAGTACCCTATATACAGGCTCCGTTGCTACTACTGAGAAAATCTTGATTAAAAATATAATAACATTTTGTCCTACCTGGGAAACAATCCTAGAAGCTTATTTTCAGCAGTCCCACTCACTACTCGACCAGATACTAGGTATACACGTTACAAATATCCTCTGAGTGATGGATCTAAGTAATTATATATGAATGTAGTTATGGTACGAAACTACGAACGGAGACTAATCAAGGTATATAAAACCAGTTTATGCTGATCTCTCGTTGTGGATTGTGTGAAAAATTATATGAAGGAAAAAGGAGTAAATGATAGCATGACAAATGACAGAGGAGAATGGAGGAAAGAAAAGTGTTGCGCAGACCTCAAATAAAATGGGACAAGGGCAGGAAGATCATGATGTACTGTATCCCAACATTCATCGATTCTACGGCGAATACGACCGGACCATTGCTACTTTAACTTGCCTATGCTGTGATCTTTGTCGACAACTAATTGTTTTCACCTCAATTTTTAATGTATTTACTGAAAGTTTACCAATGACAGGGCCGTCACCTAATAACCAGTAATTCGATCACGACGCGGAATGGACTATAATGAGCGCATTACGTAATTTTCGATTATTACGAGTTAATTAGTGGACACTAACGAGAGTACCAATAGTTTGTACTGTGTACACTTAACATTAATTTATCGTACGTAGTTGGCGTTAAATTGAAATTATTCCCAGCGATGGCCGGGCGTCGGTGCGGTCGTTTTATTTGCTCATAAATCTCCCGCGCGGTACATCTGATTTACAGTACTGCTCTTTGTGCTTGCTCACCTCACTGTTTGCGGGGCTTTGCGGCGATATACTCACACAATTTTGGTTTATACAACTTTAATTTATTAGTCCATATCCGATTAAAAAACACTAGTTTTAATCTGAGTGTTGTTTTAGACATGAGAGGGATTTCAACGCAATTTAAATATACATATTTTAAATCAGCATTAACATCGCAAGCTCTCGCTCTGTTTAAATGATCGTTTTTCGTTTTGAATGAAATATTACTGAGACAGGACCTCACTTTATTGAATATCGTTCACAATTCGTGCAATATTTCATGTAAATTCGCAAAGACTAAAAGTAGATGGGTATTTAAGAATAAATCTTTTTTTTTAAATTCTGCTTTTATAATTGAAACATTCAGAAAGGATCGTAGGGTTCACAGTGGTTTGGTATTAGCAGCTTTATAGGTTGGAGAATAGGCGGTTAGCGGGCAAGTGCGGACAATATTAATGTGTTCCATAAGTCAGTAGCAGTGTTCGTATTTTTCTCTCGCAGCCGTACGGAAGACAGCAGACGCTACTAATTAACAATATTAGCATATTCCCTTGAACACGCCTTTTTGGAGACTAAAAATAAATTCTCGTAACATGGCTGTATGCTCGGATTTTTTTCTAATTTCCGTGTCGGACGCAAATTAACTTATTTGCATTAGTTTTATTACTCGTTTCTAAATAATTTTATTTTGCGTTGCTACCGATTTTTTTACAGACTCTTTAATTAATACGGCGCTAATTAGATGTATTTAGAAATAATTGCCGTAGAGTTATGTTTTTTTTTTACGGAAAATTATACTTGGCAATGAATACCTACACTTAGTGAGTGAAAGGAAAGTCAATAAAAAACACTCATTAACAGTTTTTCCGACGTTTATACTTAAGTCTTCCTTTGTTAGGTTACAAAGTTCATGAGAAAGTAGGCTATGCGAAAAACACAGTCGTTCAACTTTATCTCCAGTTAAAAACTGAGAGTCATTTGACACTTTGTAATGAACTTATAGAAACTAGAACAGTTGTTTATTAAGCTACAGATACTCGTTTCACAGACAGGTAGATTTGGAAGGAGAAAGGGGACGCCTCTGCCCAGCAGTGGGACAAATAAGTGGTTACCAACAAAAATAAAACTACATGTACAGATTAGTTTTTCAATGAAATACATTCGTTAAAGCTATCTTCTGTCCTAATAGATAATAATTACCTAATTAGTTCTTATAGTGCGCTGATTAGAATTAATTAGGCGTAATCTTTTTCCTTGTAATTATGATTCCATACAGGTGCAAAGAAAACGATACTACCTTTTGATAGTAGAGCAGTGGAACTAGAAGATACGGTGATCGATCGAATATACACAGTCAGAAGTTTAATATATTTTAATGATTTTAACATAACATCACGCCTGTAATCCCCGAAGGGTCAGGCAGAGGTGTACCTGATAGCACACCTTCATTTCGTCAGTTATGTTTAAGTTCCATTTAGTAGAGGGCGAGCCTATTGCCATCAACCGGGCACAAATCCAGTTTCCGTGGCTGTGTGGCTGTGTGTGAAGTGACTAAGAAATTCTTAATGGAAAAACCTTTACTTTGCCCGACCGGGAATCGAACCTGGGACCTCATGCTCAGCAGTTACACTTTCGATCACTAAACCAACTTTTTTCTTTGTTAGAATTACTACTTCAATTAGGTACTTATCATGTATTAATAGGTCACAGGGCCTTCGAGGAATTTGAAGATGGGTATAAGAAGAAAATATTTTTTGAATAAAAAAAATGTTCTAGACTACTGGAAGCATTATTCAGGAAGAGAAAAGGGAATACATTTCACAAAATTAGTGTCCGACCGAAAAAGGTTTTTACGACCGAAATCGAAACCAAATTCGGCAACGGTCTCAGTTTCGGCCGAAACCGAAACCGAAACTTCCCTACATGGATCATGTTTTGAGGGAAAAATGAAGAAAACGTTATTATAATCAGTAGGTCGTTATTTTTATCTCACACACATATTTTTTTATCACATGGCTATGCAGTCTTCGGCATAGGTACTTAATATTTAAGTAATTAACAAAAAACCAAACAAAATAAATCTCTTTTATCTTGACTCAACGCACCGAACATGACCGTTCGCAGCGCGAGAACTCCCGAATCCAGTTTCGATTTCGGCCGTAGTTTCTGCAGGTTTTCCGCCGAAACCGAAACTCAGCCGAAACTCGTTTTTTTGCCGAAACTTGACCGAAACCGAAACCGAACATTCGGTCGGACACTGCACAAAATATTTGCTTCCAGTTTCCAATCAAAATGATGCCTGGAATAGTTTGCAGCAGTCGGTCTTATTAGTAATATTACTTCTAATACTAACAGTCGAGGTCATAGTTCCCGAAACTAAGCCCGAAGCCCAAACCTCGGCAGCTGGTTTCGCCCAAATGTGAACATTGATAAATTGTATTGCTGTTAGTTCTTGTGACGGGCTGCTGAAATCAGGACGACGTCGTTGGCTAAATCTTGGAGTGTTCGTGTATTGACGATACTTGGAATACAATTTAGAGCCAAGCAATAAAGTTAAAGATCTCGTACGTTGAGGAGCTAGTGGCTAAATAATAAAAGCCGCTCGGGTCGATCTTTAAGGTTAAGCCATGCTTGCCGAGGTTGGTCTGTGGATGGATGACCATAATTACATACCGAGTTTACTCCGTGCCTCGGAATGCACGTTGAGCCAAGTTAAGTTTGTCCCGGCTGTCATTTGTAGATCTTTGACAGTCGTTACGAGTAGTCGGACGCCAAAAAGTCTGATATCCAGTCTTAACCAAGTATCGTATTACCCAGTAACTGGGTTGTGGAGGTCACGTAGGCAGTTGGTTCATGTAAAATACTGGTACTCAGCTGCATCCGGTTAGACTGGAAGCCGACCCCAAGATAGTTTTGGAAAAGGCTAGGCAGATGATGGGATCCAATAACGTGAAAAAACGTTATGAATACAAGGCGTTGTTTTGCATCCTCGTCAAAATTCAAGAGGATGTCACTGAAGACATAAATAATCAATTAAAATTACGATACCTTGTTAATTATTAATAAGGGCTGATTTTTTTGGTTGATTAAATTTGTCCGTATTACCGAATAACCCCCTTAACGTGGTTTAGGGAATAAGAAATTATCGAATAAACGTTTTAGATTGTTTGTATGTATGAAAACGCGGTTATAGGGCGAGGATCAGACGGGCCGTGTTTAAAACATGGGCGGTCATACTAACCGATTTTCTTAGATAAGACAAAAAAAAACCTACCCATTTTATTATTGATTCGGGACGAGAATCATAAGCATAGTTATCTCCTTGAATTTGACGAGGATGCAAAACAACACCGTGTATAAAGATAAAAAATTAAGTTAAAAACCTTTTAAAAAAAAGCTTTTATTTAAATGTTCTATAAAGAAGAAAATAAAATTTTCTTTTTAAATTTTAACTACCAAAATATAACCTCATTAAACACAATTTATATGATCATAAAAGCTTGTCGCGAGGTTTACTTGTGTAAATAAACTAGTACCTATTCAATTGAGTAACCTAGTCTGCAAAGTTTTTTGTTTTTTAAATTTCAGTTTAATTAAATACTTATAGGTACTTACGCAAACCTTGCGACAAGCTTTTATGATCATATAAATTGTGTTTAATGAGGTTATAAGTTGATAGATAAAAATTTTATTTTCTTCTTTTTAGAACATTTAAATAAAAGCTTTTTTTTTAAAAGGTTTTTAACTTAATTTTATTTTAACAAATTTAGTTTTATCGTAATCTTTTCTGACCACCCATTATTATCACAATCTCAACACTATTTTCATTCCATGCTATTTATTTACCGTTGAGAAGTTCCCTCGTGGGAAAACGATCCTGGCTGCAGGATGAGATCATGATAGAATTCATGTTTATCCATCAAAGAACGTGCATACAAATTTTCGTGACTGTGCTATTAACCGTTGAAGAGTTCCCTCGTGAGAAGACGATCCTGGCTGCAGGATGAGATCATAATAGAATTCATGTTTATCCATGAAATATGAACGTGTATACAAATTTTCGTGTCTGTGCTATTAACCGTTGAAGAATTCCCTCGTGAGAAGACGATCCTGGCTGCAGGATGAGATCATGATAGAATTCATGTTTATCCATCAAATATGAACGTCCATACAAATTTTTGTGTCGGTGCTATTAACCGTTGAGGAGTTCCCTCGTGAGAAGACGATCCTGGCTGCAGGATGAGATCATGATAGAATTCATGTTCATCCATCAAATATGAACTCGTACGCAAAGTTTCGTGTCTGTGCTATTAAACGTTTAGCAGTTCCCTCGTGAGAAGACGATCCTGGCTGCAGGATGAGATCATAATAGAATTCATGTTTATCCATGAAATATGAACGTGTATACAAATTTTCGTGTCTGTGCTATTAACCGTTGAAGAATTCCCTCGTGAGAAGACGATCCTGGCTGCAGGATGAGATCATGATAGAATTCATGTTTATCCATCAAATATGAACGTGCTTGCAAAGTTTCGTGTCTGTGCTATTAAACGTTGAGGAGTTCTCTCGTGAGAAGACGATCCTGGCTGCAGGATAAGTTCATGATACAAATCGTGATTATCTATCAAATATGAACGTGCTTGCAAAGTTTCGTGTCTGTGCTATTAAACGTTGAGGAGTTCTCTCGTGAGGAGACGATCCTGGCTGCAGGATTAAGTTATGTCTGTCATAAAAATGTATTGTCACTAGAACCAAAGGTGTGTGCAAAATTTCAGCTCAATCGGACATCGGGAAGTGGTTCTAACTTAGCTTCCAAGAATCCACCGTAACAAACATACATACATACATTGCAAGTTAAATAAAAGCTTTTAATTAATAATAAAATATTAAGATCTTTGCAAGGCAACACTATATACTTAATAAACAGTTTTTAATTTTAAATATTTTTTCGGTTAATACAAGTACCTAGTCGTCAATTGTTTCTTTAAATAGCTCTGAGAAGCAGAACCTGAAAACAAATAACAATCTGTATTACTTCGTTTGTTTATGTTTTATTAATTTGTATCTAACTTTATATGTAAATACACACATCAAAAGTGTCTAGGGATCAAGCATTTTTATGCGGATTTCTTGAGATTGAGATGTGGCTTTGTAATAAATTTATGATTTTATAAATTTATATGGATCCTTTTTGGTGCATTTCATCATTTGAATCAGGAACTGTGAATCAAATTCGAGTAAAAGATGAAAATCAGCTGTCAATATTTTCCCTATAAAAACATACAACGCATTGAAGACATTATTAGTGCTACTGTTTCCCTACTACTGATTAAAACCAACGTTATTATGGAGCGGCGACGTCATTTAAGCAGGGAAGAAATGCTCAGAGCCGTGGGAATGATAGAAGCGGGTTCCCGGCAACGTACTGTGGCTTTAGCTCTGAATACAAGTCAGAGTGTTATCAGTCGACTTTGGACACGTTACCGAAGCACTGGTACCGTGGCTGAGCGCCATGGAGGACGGTATCGCTGCACCACACGGAGACAAGACCGATACATTCAAATCTTAACTCGAAGAGCTCCAACAATAACCGCCATGATGTTAGCCGTGAGGCTTCATCACTCTTCAGGGAACTTAAGTAGCGACCAAACAGTCAGAAACCGCTTGCATGAAGTGAACCTTCATTCCCGAAGACCGCTACGGGTACCACCTATAGCAATGCACAATCGTAGGATTCGATATCAATGGGCTCTTGAACACAGAAATTGGGCAGAAGAACAATGGCGTTTCGTGTGCTTTTCTGATGAGTCTCGTTTTGGTATGAGACCGGATACAAGACGTATACGACACTGGAGAACCCCTGGACGCCAACAGCGATTAAAATCCTGCCAGGAAGTCCATCCTTATAGTGGTGGAACCATTATGGTATGGGCGGGTATTTGGATCGGCGGAAGAACTGAGTTGATTTGGATCAGAGGCAACCTCAACGCTCAAATTTATGCTGAGACGATTGTATCAGACGTCATCGTTCCTCTACAAGTGCAAATCGGTCCCTTATTTCAGTTAATGCATGATAATGCACGACCGCACACCGCAAGAGTTGTAAGACAGACTCTCGCCGCAGCTAACATCAATGTCCTGCCCTGGCCTGCTCAGTCGCCAGACTTGAACCCGATTGAGCATGCATGGGATATGCTACAGAGAAGAGCTCTGCCGAATATGGAGGGTATCCAGTCGCAAGAAGACCTTTTTTTGTTGTTGCAACGAACATGGGCGGCCATTCCACAGCGTGATTTGGATGAACTCATTTTGAGTATGCCAAACCGATGTTCTTGTGTTGTTAGTGTTCGCGGTAGAAACACGGATTATTAATTGTTTAAGTTACCCAATAAAATTTTAAAGAAAACTGTTATTTCAGTCTTTTTTTCGAACTTTAATGTTAGTGGTTCAAATGTCAAAAATCCCTTTATTAGAAAATGGCAAATTTCTTTATTAATGCAAAGGTGACTTGGTTTATCGTTACTGTGACAAACGAAAACACTTTATTTGATGAATCCTTAAAGAAAATTTTAATTAATATCAATCAGGAGAAAAGTTATTGCAAAAATATATGTTGATCCCTAGACACTTTTGATGTGTGTATATAATCTCGTATGACGTGTTTTCCTGGAAAATTATAGTCCGCTTCGTTTATTTCCACGGCTGTCGTAAAATTAGCAAAAGATTTCAGGTGACCCAGCTGAAAATATAATTTTCGGAGAATCTAGTGGCGCAGAGATTGTGCAAATCTGGCATTAGTTTGTGTATGTTTAACTAGATAGTTTGCGACTAGGAATAAAAAGTGCTCAGAAGTGTAAGGACAATTATGAGAGTGGACCCAAAACGTTTTTCGATTCGTAATTACGATCATAATATAGCCATATTAACCCAAAAACTAAAATTAAACTACATTAGGTACGAATAAATGACCGCAATCATGACGGGAAACGATTCAGCAAAACACGGTAGTTACTTCCTACTTCTCATTTTCCTCCGTGGTTAAATTTTTAGTCTATTCTTTGCCTAGCATCCACGCAGTCTTGCGCGTCGAACGTGATATCAATACCATGTAACCATAAAGATCAAGCTCCAAAGTCAAAGACTAAAGGTCAATTAGTTAGATGAGTCATCTACCCATCTCCTGTTCCGTTTAATGCCTAAACATATTATTATATTTGAACACGCTCAAGTAGCATGCGCATTACGTGGATTACCACTACAAACACACACAGATTTTAAACTCACGATTTGCAAACCCTAGTTTGCTATTCATATGCATATTAAAGACTATATTGTGTCGAAATTAGTCCGAGTCCAATGAGACGCAGTTTGCACCTAATAGTCGGGGAATAAGGAGAGAGTGCACAGAATTTGTGTTTTTGTTTATACATATTACTAGTTGGGCAACAATGACCGTGGTAAGCCACTGAATTGCCCGTTTTATAGTGAACATGGTCAACGAAAATGTAGAGCGAATCCTTTATGGTATTGGCAGAGCTCCGTACTGATACTATACTTGCATGTTCTAGTAAATCACCTCTGTGGACATAGTCGTTTTGTGTCTACGGCCCGATTTTTAGGTGGTGTTTGTGCACTTTTTCTTTATGATTTAGCGTATACGAATACGAGTAAATGTGTGACTGTCACCATTATTCAGCAGTTATACATCGTACATGAAGATCTTGCGATGTCATCACTATTATTCAGGATTTTTTTACCCATTTCAAAATTGTTTGGGTTTTCCACGTAATTATCTACGTCTACCGATCGTCAAAGATCGCCTTGTAATGATATAAGGTGAATTATTAGGTACTATGTAATATAATAATAATGAATGTAATATGAATTTGTAAACCTGGAATCTAATTTAAACTAATAATAAAGCTGTAGAGTTTGTTTATTTGTTTGTTTGCTTGAACGCGCTAATCTCAGGAACTACTGATCCGATTTGAAAAATTCTTTCAGTGTTAGATAGCCCATTTATCGAGGACGGCTATAGGCTATACATCATCACGCTACGCCAATAGGAGCGGAGCAGCAATGAAAAATGTTGCGAAAACGGCGAAAATGTGACGCAGACGAAGTTGCGCGGGACAACTGGTATGATATATTTTAGTTAAGTTACTAAGTTAATAGCCTTTCTTAAACACTCACAACACAAATACAAATAAACAAGTGGAGATCTTTGACTTACGTTATAGTTCCCACATAATATATTAGAAGTGCCTGAGTTGGTCTATTTTCAGTTGGGACCGCCTTAAGACTCCGCTACAAATCCAAGGTTCTTTTACGGCAAATCTTCCTGAAATCTGAAATGAATGAGTAAATACACTTTAATGTTTAATCCCGGAATCTAATTTGCGTCTTTTACTGGGCGGTAGCGAGTAAAATCATACGATTCGAGACCTTTTACGATGCTAAAATATTCCGCTCCTTGTGATGAAAATATTTTTATATATTTTCGTGATAAATATCGTGAAATTCGGAAAGCAATCTGTGATATAACAGAATATGGTATTGACACACCTAAGGAAAACCATTAGCATACGTCCCTGCAGTAGTGATGCCGGAAAATTACTTACCAGACGTTTTTGATGTTTCATGAAATATTTATTTTGTGATTATGTCATTTATGAACTTTTTATACCTCATCTAGATGAACATTAACAGATTTCTGTTTACTTTCACAACAAGGCAACCAATTTATAAAATAATCAAGTACGGACCAATCATTTTTTTTTTCTATTGTGATAATCTTTTGTTACTGTGTACTTAATCGATACTTTATATGCGTGAAAATTACCTACCTATTACACTGGCTGAAAATGCATAGTATTATCAGGCGTTGAACAAAAAATACTAGGTCTATACAATTTTATTTTCTATAAAACTCATCATTTTCAAAACCTTTCATTTCTGCACCCAGATTTTGAAACCTATACAAAAATATTTGGATTTAAAAATATTGGGCTTGCTTCTAAAAACAAAAGGATATGGCGGGTGACGTCCATTGATAAATTAAATATTGTTCTAGGTAGGACTTTTCAAAATAAATATTCGAACTCGCAATGGGCATACACCGTTGTGTTGTCTCCAAAAGGGATAATCCATTTGTGTACCAAGTTACCTAAATGATTAGGAAAGTCTTACCATTGTGTGGAATTATTTCAAGCGTATGTATATGAAAACATCGTGACAAAATATGTACTTGACGACCTTGAGCCCTAAATGATATGATGCAACAGCTGCTTTATTTGAGAAAAGGTCTGTAAGGAAAAACACAGGTAGATATTTTTTTCATATTCGTTTTTCAAAGCATTCCATGATGTTTATTCATTTTTTTTAATAGCTGTATGCTAAGGTACAAATACAGGCTCAGTAGGACACAATTATAAAACGTATTATTAAAAATAATTACCTATTTTAATTTTAATAATTATTGACATTAGTCTATCTATTATTTATATTGAGTTCCCGATATTTCGGCACTGTTGCAAGCGCCATCCATGGTCGTATTTAAAAGCCGACAAAACTCAATATAAATAATAAACTTGGTAAGTATCCCGTTTCAAGTGTCCACCTCCATGACATGGCATGGTGTGACCATGGTGGTTTACAAACTTATATTTTTTTATTTGTCCCGAAACAACTTATCCCGTAGACAGGTATAGAAATTGCTTATTCTACAACATTTTCTGCGTTGCTGGTTTTTATTACAACAGATGTAGGCCGTTTCTTGACAAAATTAGACCTACTCTATTACGTAACGCGGGAAATTTTAAACATAATAAAGGAGGGTCCACCTCAAGGGCCGTAGAATTTTCCTTCCCTTTGCTTGTACCTTTCTTAATTATTACAAGGCCCGGGCGCTATATCTTATGTGCAAAACGTAGCTTTAAAGAATAATGTAAGGTAAAATATTATGTTAAATTATATAAAAATATTCTCATTAGTATGCGTTTTAATTTAAAGGTGTTTCGACATTGTCGTCATGCATTTTAATTTCTTACTAAGCCCAAGTTTTTTGAGTTTGGGTTCATGAAAATCTTTTTTACGAAGACAACAGAAACTGAAAACGATAGAAATAAAATACAGTTTCGAAAAATTTTATAGGCACGGATCCCGGGATCGGTGGGTAAAATAATTAATTAATTTTTTGTTGGAAACAAATCCCGAGATCGGTGGATTCAAATCGGCAGGATCAGTTCAATCAGGTCTGTTATATAAACTGACCATTTTTCATCGGGCTGCTTCTTTTGAATGTTTCGATATGATTTCAGTATCAATTGCATGTTGCTCCAATATAATTTACCTTCACTTTTTCGCTCCAAATAATACACACTCACACACACATACATTAGTTCATAACGCTGTTGACGTAAAATTGTTTAAACTGCTATAGAGGCGTGGAAGATTTCTTTGAATTTTGTACGAGCAAACTGTGCCAGAAACAATAGGGACAAGTATCTGACTGGAACATTTGTAGGAGTACTCGCCGCCGTGCAAATAGTTACAAAATGCTTGACAAAAGTTTCTTGCTTTCAGTCACTTTTGTTTCTGGAGCTTTATTTCTCCAAGCAAGGTGCTCTTGTACTAAATAATGTGTAGTAGTTACGCGAACGTGTATCCAGAATATTGATTGCGGCCGGCCACCTTAATTTGAGGCCATTATTATTTAGGTCACCCAACTAAGCGCAAAACCCGCGAGATAGATTTAGCACTAACCACTTTGTTCAAACTTTACCAATTTAAATGTGCACATGGTAAAAACAGAATACAAAGAGTGTGTTTGCAAAAAACTGACATCGATATTGCGTGTGTAAGATCATTATGGACTAGACATACCCAGGGTAACAATTTAAAAACAGAACGTAGTTGGTAATAGTCTGTATTAAACTCTTCTGTTCCCAAACATACGTCACAGTTTTCAATAGCAGCGTTGGAGTATGCATGTTAAAGAGGACCGCAAATCCACTGACAGATTAAGTTCAGCCGGTCTGCTGCCATCATGCTGGAGGAACCTTGTTTGCCGGACTTATTCGAACGGATTCTGTCTGTTTTGTTAATGATATACGGAAACTAGGTCCTACCTATATGTTGCAGAGACTTTAGTCTGCTTAGGGACGATGTTAGGTTTAGACAACAGATTTGTGTTTCAGTATTTGTGTTGTCTGGGAGTTATATGACCGTATTTGCGACGGAGAGACGTTCCTTTTGTTTGTAGTATTATGTTGGTAAGTATTTTTTATGATGCTAAGATTTTATTCTTCCCAGCTAAAATACTAGAAAATAGCGAACCGTTTTGGGGGATACTTGTTAGTTTTGAAATTTAAAAAGAGGTGATTGTCAACCTACCTTGAATAAATGACTTTTCATTTTGATTCGTTATCTTTATAGAAATCTATCAGAACGTGGAAGATAAGGTATTGTTATTTAAAGTTCTGGTCGCAGAGACAGCATATTGATTACCAACTATTTTGTCCTTGGTTAATACCTGCCTGCATCATCCGTCATTTAGTATTAAAAGCCTTGAGGATCGAAATTCAGGTCGTCTGTAAGCGTTAAAGCACGAAAACGAAAAAAAACTCCGTCAGTCGCCGGTTGAAACAGAAAACTACTAAACGCTAGTTAAATTCAATCAGGTGCTAAGGTTTCAGAGTTCTGTAGTTGGTTTACCAACGAATGGGCCTTTTAATGTGCCTGGATAACTTCGTTTGCTAATCTAAGTGGCGTTTCCACGTTGAAATTGCTGCTTTCTGTGTTCATTGTTTCTATTCTAGATAATTATACATCTATTATTAGGCTGATAAGGCACTTGTTGTACCTGTATAATCTTTTACAGTTACGTAGAAGTGCAAGAAACTTGTATTGCTCGTCATTTTCACGAAGGCGTTTAGTTTTTTCCGCTCCAAGGAAGTTAGATCTAAAGACTTGGATTGTTTTTATGCGGGGTATTTCTAATGGCTTCCTGCCTTTTCAACGTGCAATATTTATGACTAAAACATGAGGTTTTAGTCGTACGTGTTCTTTTAACTAGGTAGGCTTGTATGTATGGCTGTCTAGATTTTGTGAAAACTTTATTTTGTTAGTGTGGAAGAAACGGCATGTGGTCTGTTTTTAAGTCTATTTAAAAAGTAGCTAATTTTCTTTTTCTGCCGTACCGGTGGTAGATCGTATCCAATTACTTGGGCCCATTATGTGGCTACGTAAATCGCGGCGGGTGGCGTCTGTCAGTTCCATTTTCTAAGTCATCTAAAGTGCAGATGTGGGGCTCTTTGGACACTCCAGAAAGGCCATGATCTCGAAATGCCGATCAGATCGTATTGTACATTTATCCAAAGTAGCTAATTAAAATATGTTGACTTTACACAATTTAAAACATTTTCGCATTCACGACACAATAAGAGGCGTGCCAAGGAAACCCCCAACAAAGTTTGTTAGGAAGTAAAAAAGACGGGAAACGGGAATATACTGCGTTGTTGAGATTTTACGAGTTTAGAAAGATATTTCTATGTGTTAGTCACGTTCCCGCAACTTGCTGGGAGAGCAGTGATTTAAGTGGTATTTACTTGAACATTAGGAGGGCTATCTTGTATGCTGAGGCACCTACTCTGCCATAGGTATATCATTTAGAATTAAGCGATGACAAGTTACACAGCGGTGTAGGTGAGGTGTAGTTGATGAGCAATTTATTCCATTTGTTCTTAATCGCAACATCCGTGTGTTGCTCGTGGCAAAGATAGAACCTAATGCCTGCAGCGAAAGAAACATTATCATCATCATCATCATCATCTGCCAAGCCTATTCCCAACTTTTCCAAATATTGGGGTGGACTGCCGGTATAACCGGATGCAGCTGAATGCCAGTTTTTTATATGGAGCGGCTGTTTATCTAATATAGGGTAATACGATACCCCTAGGTAAGACTGGTTCTCAGACTTTTTGTGCCACTGTCTTCAAAGACGCGACTGTCAAAGATCTACGAATGACAGCCGGGACCAACGCCATAGGGCTTGTACACAAAACTGTGCATTCGGCGCGATGCGAATTCGCAACGCAAAACAAACTGTAACTGTCTGTACTGTTTGAGCTCGTAGAATTGTACAATGCGACGTCACATCGCAGTTTTGTGTACAAGCCCTTTTTTTTCGGATGGGAAATCATCAAATGACTCCTGCCGCTCTGGGCGGAGCGGAAGGGAGTGTCAGACTTGTACTGACTAAAACCCATCCATGTTCCTTTGTGTTCCAGGGCCACGGTATCTCTTTGGAACAGTCCCGCAGCCCTGGCAGGCATCGGCCCTCTCGGACCCCTTCCGATTTGCTGACATCTGCTTGAGGCGCGCGTGGAACACGAATGCTTCGTCGACACGGCCGGTGGCCTGTCGGCATGAGACGGACGGACGGTGAGCTAGCCCATTACTCACCGTCCACAGGCCCGCGTGTGTACAAGCCCTTAACTTGCTTTCCAAAGCACGAGGAAACCCGAAAGTAAAATAAGCAAAGTAATAAAATACATGATTATGTTTTTGCTGTAGGTGTTTATTTACAATATTGACGTATTCCGCGGAATAGAATAAACTTTAATAAAGCGAAATATTTTGTTTGTTCAACAAAAACAGCCAGAGGCGCGTAACACGTGCCTGCTCGTCACTGTTGCTGGCCGACAGCGAATATGGACTTTTCAGTCAATATTTTCTTTTATTTTACAACAAACTGTGCGTTCCACGGGATATGGCGAACTTTTCTACAAACTTTTGACCCCCAATTAGCCCATCACCCAATATTTCCATTTTCGTTATAAGCTTGGAACGCTTGGGTAAAATTGTATGCTTATAAAAAAATCATTTAGGTTGTACATTGTCAGTGATTTTAAGATTTTATAATGTGTCATGAAACTTATGTTTCTTTTATTTTCGTAGTTTAACTTTTAGAACGGAACTAGATAAAAACAGCCAAAGGACAGTAGATAGTATTTCAGTCCGAAGTGATGCTGTCTATAATTCTTTTTGTTAATTTTCACAATGGTTTATTTTTATCTAATTTTTATGAAAGAAAGAAAGAATATACATATATGTGAGTTGGAATATTTATTAAGTGTCCCGATACATTTTACCTTATAACGGCATGCAACATATTAGGTTTGAATTAAATAGTACTATAAATACAGCCATCGATGCAATTATTATTAGCCATAGTCAAATTTAATAGGTAGTTACAGATCTGACTAAAACAATCAATAATATTAACAATCAAAATAATCAATGAATTAAATATAAATCTTCGCAAATAATACAATGAAGAATATATTATGTCATAATGTGTACTGTTAAAGAGCTTAATGTCAAAATAATCCAAAGCATTAACAACAATCACAATTACTACAAGTTATAATTTTTACATAATCTGGTTATGTCACAATCTGTTTGTCAAATTACAATATAGCAACAACCATAAAAAATAATAAATAAATAACTATGTCATAATTATAATCTAAGACTAAATCGCAAGGAAAACGCACATTTATCAATAAGATTTTCTATATAGTTTTGTCATTCAAAAAGTCTTTAATAGTGTAATGGCATTTCTCCAACAATAGCTTCATTAATTGTTTTGTAAACATTTTTTTGGGAAGGTCTTTTAAATTTTCTGGTAATTTATTAAATACAAGCGGTCCCATGGAAAGGATGCTATTTTTTAATAAGGCTGTTTTATGGCTCCCTGTGCACAATTGGTTTGTATACTGGGATTTCAATGGTGTCTTATGTCAATCATCGAGGTGAATAGGTGTTTATTTAATTTAACGAATAGGGCAACTTCTAGTATATATAAACAAGGTAATGTCAGAATGTTTAGGGATATAAATACAGGTTGACAACTTTCAGTAGACTTCAGACTTTATGGAAACGAAAGAACACACACATACAGAAAAATAATTCAGATTTGATTAAACCATTATTGTCAGAAAATATATTCCTGAAATTATCCGATAATATCAAATGAACCATTAAATATTAATAGATCAATCGACGACGAATGAAAAATTTATCTAAGGATTCGTTTCCATGGCAACAAAATTCATTCAATAACAGTATTATCGGCAAAGAAAAATATCTTTTGTTGTTATTGTAGGTAAAAGAAATGTGCCTGTGAAAGGTAATTGATGGGTCATATTGGGTTTCTTGAAGATCTCGAACATGACATTGATTTTATTTATGTGTGTTATGGTTTACCTATATAGCTTTTTCCCGCGACTTGGCCCACGCTCTGGGGTCTGAAAGTATCCAACTGTCATATTCTGTCATGATCTTTCGTCTATCGTGAAAAGGCAACGGGCAGACATAGTTATTTTCGTATTTATAATATTTGTGAGGATTCGAAGATTCATCCTCACCAATATTATAAATACGAAACAATCAGAAATTAAAAAAACACATGCCATTTATCAGACATTAAACAGTTAGATAAACTGATTAATTTACTGCGTTTTGACGTGAATTCGTATGAACATTGATTCGCAGTAGACTGGGGGTTCATGCCAAAATAATAATAATAATATAATAATCCATTTATTGTCAGGTTGCAAAGATTAAATGCGATTAAGATTAATTATTGTCTGTACTTTGCGAGCTTTATATCTCGAAACGTATAATAGATGGCGGGACGGGAGTTGTACCATCGTATTAGACATATGAGCCCAAACAGAGAAGTACCGAGTAGGTGACCTTGACGCTCGTGAAATAGGCACAAAAAATCCCATTTGCATACGAATTCACGAAACAGTAACGTGACACTACTGTAATCCAAAAAGACTCTGCTAGCCGATTTTCTTATAGCTATAAATCTGTGCTATCAATAAAAAAAGGAGCGCTTCAAATTGTATCATTATGTAGTTTAATTATTCAGAAAAATGACCCACTAACCATGTTCTTTTCCAGAGAAAAAGTATCAAAACTGCGTTTCATCTTCTCCATCACTCCTAAAAAGATTGTAAACCAAACGAACATCAAATACAAGTCTGAGATTACCGTGCTAGTAATGACCAGCGCTCAAACATGTTTGCCTATGGAATAATTATTTCCAAATTTCCCTTGCAACAAAGTTTATACCCTGTACAATGCCGGTTTCATAGATTCAGCTTTGCACGTGAAGCTCAAAGGTAAATTGGATGGCGACCGCAACGGTTTGAGCTAGCAACACGCATTGACTTTAAGTATACAAAACTTGTTTATAGCCGGCTTTTCTACTTACAAGTACTTACATATTTAACCCTAGTTCAATTTTTTTTCCACTCTAAAAGAAATTGGCATTTGTCAATTACAAAGAACAAAAGGCATTTCAGAAATGAAACAATGAACCGCTTCTACCTTTCTTAATCAAGTATACTTATTAATTTGTTTCTTCTTGTTTAACATTTTTGACGGGAGCTCTTTTACCAAAATAAGCCCTCGGGGATATCGTTTCATTCAAAAGCCCTTCTTAAAAATATTAAGTACTCGTAATTAGTGATCTTGAATAAAATATTAAGTTCGTTAATTTTAATAAGATTACTCTAAAGCCTTCACAGCTCATCCCGCTCCAAACAACGACCGAGTATACTTCATCAAATATTTATGCTTTTGTAGAATCACTGTGCAAGTAATAATGCTTAAGCCGCTCATTAGATTCGTTAAAAAAATGTTGGCTATTTTTGTAGTGCTTGATTTCTTTCGTTTAGATGGAATGAATATTTGATTTCAGCCTACTTTTTCTGCTAGTGGTTCGTGTGACCCGAAAACGTGTGGCACGCAACAGCGCTGCCGCCGCCGGTGCTAACATAAGGTATTGGAATTTTTGTCGCCGTCCGCCTCCCACTGCACGACTCTTTCAGGGGCACGGGAGATAGGGTTGCCCGTAGAAATAATTGTGGACCTCTTTTATAGCGGTGTGTGGGCGACACCTATCCGTTTTTATTAACGTTACCTTATACCGTCAAATCGGCACAAACGATTTTCAGATGGTTGGCTGGCTACATAAAATTATATAGTTTTTTTGGTAACGGTAATGTTGATAGAGAGTTTAACAAAAAATTTTATTGTAGGCCTACATAGAGTTGAATACCTGGGTGGCATTAGACTACAATAGCGTGACTTTCTATCATCAATTAAAGCATTTACTAGTGTCCCCAGTAAATTATGCTAGTTGTCCTGTAATAAATTAGATAAAGTATTGCGAACCGCTGTTCTACTTATATCGTAGTGTACAGTGAAATGACATGCCTTACTTCGTTTGATTGTTGTGATTGAATCTAATTATTAGTGTGGTTCTGTGGTGTGACTAATTGGAATTTCGAATGTTTGGTATAGTAATGGGACATAAAAAGGTCGTCGTAGCTCGAACCTCTGACTAACTCATTTAAAACTAGTCGTCCTTTCGGGAGGGCATAGAAAATTCAATTTACATATTACAAGAGCCGGCTGACTGGACACCTCATTATCCCATATAATGGTCGTCGCTGGGTTGCACTCCCACAAGACTTAATTACCCCTAATCTGGCATTCCGTGAATCTAACAGAAACCTCGCCCGAGTAATTACGGTCCACTGTTCTAAAGCTAATGGACTCGTTTATTTATCTGCTAATTGCACGTAATCCGCGAATCAAGATCGAGATATCTCTGACCGTATACTTGTGTTATGATATCCAGCAAAACTTACTTCACGATTGTTCCTGACAGACATTCAGAATCTCTGGCGTTTCATAAACGGGGGACTGAATGAGAAAGTTTGAAGTCGCGTCTCAAAAATGGCGTGGTTTTTTGTTAACATTCTGAAATAAGAGGATAAGTAACGTCTCGTCGCGAAAATAGTTAGGTAACTTTTATGAAGTAGTTTTGGAGCGGAAAGTTTGCAGCGGTATAAGGAAAAGCCCATACGTCGAAAAACTGGTATAAAATCCGGTAGGGGCTTTTTTACGACTATATTCTTTTTCTTACGTTTGAGGTAAAATTTTTGGGGCGTAGCGAGAGTGCATCGGTGCAGAATGTATCGCGTGCGTTCTGAAACGAAAAGCTTCATAAACCCTGCGGCAGTCTCGTTTAAAAGTCGTGTGTAAACGTTATGATATCGCCCCGACCTGCTTACGTACACTCGTCGCACTTTGCCTGCCCCTTAATTGGAGGGGTTGGCATATTTCAACACGCGACTGTGTACACATGCAAACAAAAATAGACTCTCATGCCGTACACCACAGACTAATATCCGAGAGTTTTGTAAACACCAACGACTGCACGAGGTTAGCGATTTTAGACTGAAATAGTTCATAAAAAGTGCTTTGGTAATATAAATGTATAATAA
Organism: Cerastis leucographa; assembly: GCA_963082945.1. NCBI lineage: Eukaryota > Metazoa > Arthropoda > Insecta > Lepidoptera > Noctuidae > Cerastis > Cerastis leucographa. The sequence goes on along the minus strand of OY720356.1, from coordinate 9,894,089 downwards.
CGATATGAACTCTAAATCATTTACTGAAAATACATGTATTTACATAAATATAATAGACATTTATAGAAGTCAAAGTCGAAGGCTTTAAATTAAAGCGGTTTTATGTAGGGGTCGGATAAAAGAAAATTGGATTGGTTCCGAGCAGCGGGCCACAGCATTAGATGAAGTCAATAGAAAAGAATGCACTTTTATTCGGAAATAATAAACTTTTTTGTACTGGATCAAACTGAATTCCTGGCCCTTAAAATTTTACAACACAATTGGAGCATATTGTTCAACGGAACTGGATTTTATTTGTGAATTCTTTGCAGCGTGGTAGGTGGGTGAGTACTTTATTCATATTAAAATGAAAGCCAGGTGCATATTTGATTGGTACAATATTTATTTGTATTCGTGCAGAGTAAATACGTATTTCTTTTATTAAATAGAAACGAAAAGTATTATTGTACACACTAAGAGTATGTTATAGAGATACTTTTAAATTTTTACCACCTTTATTTGTGAGCCACCTACATACATCAACAATAAAATATTACTTTAATCTATTCTAAAGTCGCTATATAAAATATTTTTCTGATATTCATCAACATAGTGGAATATAACGACTAAGTATTCTACAATGGATCGATTATCTTGAGTACATATTGTGTGTGTGGTACTTTTCTTTTATACCTTACAAATATTTTTACATTTTGCTTTACTTACCTAACGAAGTTTCCCGCGTTATTAAAAAACCGGGAACAGGAGAGTCTATTATCTGAATATTTCAGATGTTTAATCTGAAACTGCGTGCTTCTCCGAGACAAGGGTAAAGGTTTCTTCTTGAAGGGCTTCCGGTTCGACGATGCACTTTGAAAATTTAATGTTGCATATTAAACTTCGTTACCAGAAGTTTCGCTGAAGACAACAGTAATAACGATTTTCTTTGTGAAACTGAAAAACAAATTCTGCAAAGGACTTTGTTTTAAGTATTTTTTCTTCGAAGTGTGGTTGAAATTTCAGAGAAATTTCAAATGAGGTTACAATTGGCCTCGTTTTGTGCTGTTTTTGCAGAACACACTTCGAATTTCATCTATTAGTATTACTTAGTTACCCTTAACATAAATGATTCCTCAATTCTAGACATTCCGTACCATCAAAATTGAATGCTTGACTTAAATACGCAATTACGTCTCGGGATCACAAGGCAGTTAGATCACAAGAGGTAATATGAAATTGCCTATTCTCGAATAAAGCTGAGTTGAACGTTTTCGATGTCAAGTAGAGTTGCGACTAAAATTAAATTATATCAGTAACTTACAGTAAATAATTAACAAATTAAGGAATTGATTTAATAACGAGAATAAGTTCTTTCTACTTATATAAAGTATTTGGATGTCACATTGACTGTAGGATAATTAAAGGAAACAGCTTACTGATGTCATATGTATTTTTCCAATATTTTTTTACGCTCATAAATGTAATATTCCCTTCCTTTGAAACTCATGTTTAACCCCATCTGTGTGATCAAAAGCCGATCTCTCACAAAGCTCTGAATATAAAAAGCTCAGAGGCTAAACCAACAATCACTTTCTCTATTCCTAGAGCGCTCGTTTTTAAAAAGAAAAATCGTAACTGAAATCGTCATTATCTTTTATGAAACCATCGATAACGAACTGAGCGTCGGCCTCTTGGCGTCTTTTCCCTTTTTTTTGTGTATTGTCCCCTAATCGCCACTTTGTTATTCAATTTGGAATGTTGCCAGCCAACTGCCTATTAAATAATACCGCGCTGAATCGGAAGATTCCGGGCTCCGCTAGATATAGTTTGCTTCCTGATAAAATTTTAAGTTAAATAAATATTCTTATGTTTAGTACTTGGGTCCCAGAGGATTTTTTGGAATTGAGTTTTTTTTGTTGCGGTTGTATTTTATTTTTATTGAATAACAATACAAAGTTATTTTCTTTTTTTTTTGCGGTTTCTATTTAATGGTTTTTAATAAACAACGAAATCCCGGTGTTTTTTTTTTATGTTAGGCATACTTTTGTCCACAGGAATATTTTGATGGAAGCAATGAAACATGCTGGCTATCGTTCATACCTGCAGAATCAATCGCAAAAATGCAGTGAGGAATATATTGTTAGGGATGTTCGAAAGAATTAATGGATTTCGAAATTTTGCACGTCCCCCCCTCTTTGATCCCGCGTGTCAAATGAATGATGGATGGATGAAATCGGTTTTCAAATAAGCGAGCACCGTTAAAATTAGGCGGTAAGTATTAAAATCTAACTTTTGTGAGGATCTCGTAAACAACTGAGCTTATTGATATACATTCTGGCTCCGAGCTGATACTGAGAAATTTCTCAAGAAAAACCCCCTAACATCTTCACCTGGGAATCTAACCCAGGACCTATTGCTCAGCAGTAGCACTTGCGATTACTAGGCCAACAAGGCAGTCACGTAAAGATATTATATCTTTTATTCATTTATCATGCATTCCAATATATCTGTAAGTAATACAAAAAGTATTGAAAACCATGGAAAAGTGGTAGTCGCAGGGTTATAATCGACCGGGCAATATTGCGTGACGGCTGTCAACATGAACACACGACATGTGGTTCAGACTGTTATTTTTACGTCGTAAAACAACAACTAAATTATTGAAATGGGGCTCGATAATTGGTCGAATTACTTTGTATAGGTAACTATTAAAGCGTAAAAAGTATCATTCACAAATTATGGTTTGAAGGGTTTTTTTATTGCCGTTGATTAATCGATGGTTTTTTTTAATGTTTAAAATAAGATAGTTTGTAAAAATAGATATAATGGTGTATGTTTCGCAGTAACGTAAATAGCATAATTAGGTAGTAATGCATCGTTTCTGGAACAGCCAATCTATTAATATAAATGCGAAAGTAACTCTGTATCTTTCGGTGAAATTTGCCACGGCGGCGCAGCGGTAGACGATAAACTACTGGCTCGTCAAGACTTTTCAGCATGTAATTATGTTTCAATGGGATATTTCCCGACACACACGCGGTCAAAGCAGCAGGCAAAAGCTAGTATCTCCATATTTATATTTATATAGGGCTACCTATATGAGCCTTTCGGTAGGTAAAGACAAAATGTAAAAAAAATATCCTCTAGCGTGCTATAGGTTGGTACAGTATCCCAGTACCCAGGATTGCGGAAGTCGGTTCGCTCTGTACTCATAAAACTTGAAATCCAGCCGCCTCTAGTTACACTGAAAGCTGCATCAAAGGCTACAAAAAAACTTGCCCACAACACTTTGCCCGACCCGGAAATCAAACCCATGAGCACTTCCGACGATTGGCCCCAAAACTGGAACGGGCAGGGGCTGCATTCAAGCGGCTCTTGCCCAACCTGGGGGGTCCAAACGCCTCCTGCCGGAGGCTCTACGCGGGAGTCGTGCGGTCCATGGCCCTTTATGGGGCCCCGGTGTGGGCGCGTTCTTTGAGGCGGCGAGCCGCCCATTACTTAAACGCGCCCCAGAAGGTTGTAGCCGTAAGGCTGATCCGGGGGTACCGCACGATCTCCGGCGAGGCGGCGAGCCTCTTGGCCGGATTGCCGCCATGGGATCTGGAGGCGATGGTCCTCGCGCGCCTGCATGAATGGCGCGCGGAGGCACTACGCCGGGGGGAAACTCCGCTGCCGCGGCAAATTGTCGCTCAGCGGACAGACCTCCGGCACGATCTCATGGCGACATGGAAACAGCGACTGTCGCAACCACGTGCAGGGCACGCCACAATAGTGGCGATAAGTCCCCTCTTTGAGGAGTGGCTAGAGAGGCGGCACGGCGCCCTCACCTTCCGCCTGACGCAGGTCCTCACCGGACACGGTTGTTTCGGGAGGTTCCTGCACCGAATCGGGCGGGAGGAAACGCCCGGGTGTTACCATTGCGAGGATCGGCCGGAGGACACGGTGGAGCACACCGTGGAGCTCTGCCCCGCTTGGGCTGAGTACCGCCGTGTCCTCGTAGCGGCGATTGGCGGCGGCGACCTCTCGCGTCCGGCCCTGGTTCAATCCATGGTCCGGAGCGAGAGGGAATGGGATGCCGTCGCCTGCTTCTGCGAAGCAGTCATGCTAGCGAAGGAGGTGGCGGAACGTGAGAGGGAGAGAACCTCACGTCCCAGCCGCCGCGGGAGACGCCCCGGGCGTCGGGGGGCAACCAGTGGCCCCCGGCCACCGTAGGCGCGAGCCTGTGGACGGTGAGTAATGGGCTAGCTCACCGTCCGTCCGTCTCATGACGACAGGCCGTGTCGACGGCGCGTACGTGTTCCACGCGCGCCTCAAGGAGATGTCAGCAAACCAGAAGGGGTCCGAAAGGGCCGATGCCTGCCAGGGCTGCGGGTTGTTCGAAAGAGATACCGCGGCCCCGGAACACAAAGGGCGAAGAAGGAACATGGGTGGGTTTTAGTCAGTACAAGTCTGACACTCCCTCCCGCTCCGCCCAGAGCGGGAGAAGTCATATGATGATTTCCCATCCGGAAAAAAAAAAAAAAAAAAAAAAGGCTACAAAAAAAGGTGGATTGCAAAAAGTTGAAAAGCGAGGTTTTTGAGCTTTGATATTTTACAGGTTCGGTTAAGATTAACAAATGATGTTCAGTGTCAATGAAATGGATCCTCATAATTTCATCATTACTTACGAATCTGTTAAACTAGTATGGAAAACGGCGGACCAGCTGCGGACACGACAGACACTGACGAATACTTCAGTACTGTGTCTGACAGTATCCGGCACGCGGCCAAGACCACAACTTGTCGTATGACTGGCCGCAAGCTTGATCAAAACTGGTCGGACGTGGGCGTCCAGGAAGAAAGAAAGGAAAGATTAGAGAAAGTTTGGTCGGCCAAACTTTCTTCCTGGGACCGACCAATAGTCGCTTCTGCGGCCAAAATCGTGGTCGTATCCCAAGGTACCTTATACAGGCTGAATTTTTAATACATGGGCAAAATAAAATGAATAAAACAGATGCTTGTTTTCGCTATTTCAGAGAAAAGTTCATATTCATGAGTACTTTCACTCCCCGATGAATTTAAATTCAACGTATTATACATATTAAATGTATTTGAGATTTCTAGGTATTAAGGCTATTTCGTTTAACTGCCAACAAAAGTACCAGGAGTTCATGGCGTAATGAAACCTTATCGTTTAATAATAAATAGTGATCGTGTACTGAGAACGTGTTACGAACGCCACCTGTCGGAGAACATGAACGTTGCACATTGCACTGTCGTGTCTGAACATAAATGTTTAACATTTAACATGACCGCTTACATTGTTGCCGCTCTGTATGGGAAATCATTATTTATTTTTGGGTTTTGAAATGAGAATTTAAGCGAGGCCATTTGAGTTTATAGGAGAAAGAAACAGGAAGTAGGAGAAAGAATGAAACTATATATACTTATGACTAGATACTAAATACTAATATTTATAAACGCCTACAGTGAGCTCTTGTCACTTTTTTATTCGTTCAAAACTGGTTTTATAATAAGTTTTACATTTGATTTCTATTAGTTTATATAAATTGTAACAATATAATATCGTAATTACAACTTAAACTTACCTTCTTCTTAACCCATATATTAAAAAAGTTTCCTTCTAAAAAGTCTTCATGCGGCTCACACGTAACCACTCCAGAAAATAGAAGAGCAAATATGGCCGCCTGAGGCATTCCAGTACTAGAGAATCGTATTCGTTACCACAGTTTTTTATATCATTAGGAGCTTTTTTGTATTGCTAATTCTTCCCTTTTTATTTCGTCTTAGACTTTAGTTTTTCAGTTTCGCAACGGACTTGTATTCTTATAGAGATGATATACATATAAATGTTTTAAGGAATGTATTATATGCAATCGGTATTAGGCAAAATTAAATTTAATAGCCGTGTTTTAGGTAATTCAAAGTAGGTAAAGTAAATCAAAAAACCTACCTATAGAAAAGTTGCTAAACCCAAAAATAGCATTTTAATTTGTCATGCTGGCGGTCAATAGAATAATGTCTTGCCTTTTTGGTTGGTTTTTCACAAGAATTTACATTTAACATCATTTACTTTATGTAAAACTCGTATTCAGATGCAGTATCCAGTTAGATTGGAAGCCGACAAAGACATTGTTGGGAAAAGGCTAGGCAGATGACGACTTTATCAATAATTTTATATGATTAATTACAATTGTCTTCTTAAAGTTCTTTCTGTGTCTAGTGTCAGCTTTCTTCATGGTCTGACTGTCTTCCTTCTTGCTTTAATCATTCTATGAAAGCGCATAAAATACGTCCTATTATGTGGTGCATCAAATACGAAGTAAGTCATAAGTTTGAAGTAACAACTCATGGCTTATCACGTCTGCTATGCGCCGGTCAGATATGGGTCACAGTCCTCATAGTTAGCCGCCGACTGTTAACGATCTGTAGCTGTGTGTGTCTGTGTGCTTGCTTGTTTGTTTGTGTCTGTGCGTGTGTGTACACACAGACACACACAAACAAGTAGGACACATATTACATCGTAGTGTGACCAGCTCATTAACTGCATTTTGTAGTAACTGTTAGGACGTGGACATGACATGTGTTCCTTGGCATTTGATGTAGTTGTAATGTGTTACTTCGCGGACAAAGTTGTTATAGTGACGCTTAGTCGTTTATTTGAAATTAAAGTTGCAGAAATTAGAATGTATCGCATAAACATTTTAGGTTGACTTAGCGCTAGAATGGTAAGAAAATAAATCACCAAATATAATGCAGGTATTGGAAGAAGAGAAATTATATTAGTAGATTTGGAAATTCAACATTACTTAGCAAAACAGAAGGAATTGGAAAACTACCCTTTATTTATAATGTACTACTAATATTTCTAAGATGGTTGGTATTGAAACTTATAAATATGAAATCACATATTTTTATGCAATGATAAAGTTATGTCTGATCTTACAGTTAAATCTCCCGATAAAAATACAACCGTCTAGAACTTTAAACTTTTTAAATTGCCACGTTTCTCCGAACGGAGTCACCGATGTCGTTAACTTAAGAGTGTTCAATTAAATAAACGTAATTCGATTTAAGAGCAGAATCAACAGGCTGTGATTTGTTTGATATAACTTCTTCCAAATATTAGCAGGGCCCGTCCTTGAAACCTCTCAACAACAATTCCTTTTAATATATTTACTAATTAAGTATAATGATGAAGAGCTTTTGAAAATGTTTTGCCACGTGTAACCGACACGTAGAAAGCTGTTTCCATCAAAGGAAAACTAAGATACTTGTATGTTCGACTTTAAGTTTCTAGTTATAATAATTTTGTACTTAAAGTTCTTCTTATTTCTGTTTCTCTTGGCGAATGAAAAATATTGTTTTCTAATTGATGATCTTTTTTTTATTGAGAAAAATATAGTAAGGAAATTTAGTAAAATAGAATGTATGTACATGAGATGGCTTAATGAGTTATAGAGGAAGACCAAAGAAACGATGGATGGACTGTGTGAAGGACGATATGGCTGAATAGTGCCGGTGACTGCAGAGATGACGAGTAATGATGAAGAATGGAAGCAGAAGACATGCTGCGCCGACCTCAAATAAATTGGGATAAGGGCATGAATTGATTATTATTTATATATCTTTGTTGTAGAATCAAATGGAAATCAGCTTTGTACATAACTGCTACAGTTTGTTTCTGTGTAGCCAAAGGTAGACTGGTAGAAAATGCCTATGGTAATAAAGCCGCCTTTGTACATTTATTTGCTTATAAATAAAGTTAGTAAATTATCAATAAATCAAATAATGGAAAATTAATATAGGGCATTTATTTTATTTAGCCATGAGGCTAACCCTCGCAGAGAGAAATCGACAACAGTCTCATTATGTAACTGCAATACATGCTAATGACGTCAACATTTAGGACCACAAATTGTGGCTTACACCTAAACACCGTGGTGATGATGATTGTACCCCATTTACAAACCATACAGGTGTCCACGAAGTATTAATAGATTCTGGTTTTAATAGATTTCATCATTCATCTCAGGCTTTTATCAACAAATCTTTAAATTCTTTTTAATTTTAAATGTAAATCACATGTAAAATACGAAAAGTAGATTATATGATATTATGATTATTATATAATATGAAAAATAACAACTGAAAAAAAAATGTATTAAAACTTCATGCACGTAATGTGAAAAACATTGTACAAAAGCGGACCTAATTGCCTTGGGCATTTTCTAGTAGCCTACCTTAGGGTAGTTAGGGTGATGCAGTGATAAAACATGTTGAAGAAAAAATTCAAAATAGCCATTTGACTTATTTGCATGCTATATGCAGATAGGTAAGTCAGTGCGAAAGGGCCGATGCCTGCCAGGGCTGCGGGTTGTTCGAAAGAGATACCGCGGCCCTGGAACACAAAGGGCTAAGAAGGAACATGGGTGGGTTTTAGTCAGTCAAGTCTGACACTCCCTCCCGCTCCGCCCAGAGCGGGAGAAGTCATTTGATGATTTCCCATCCGCAAAAAAAAAAAAAGGGTAGTTAGGGTGATGCAGAGATAAAACATGTTAAAGAAAAGATTCAAAATAGCCATTTGACTTATTTGCATGCTATATGCAGATAGGTAAGTCAGTGCGAAAGGGCCGATGCCTGCCAGGGCTGCGGGTTGTTCGAAAGAGATACCGCGGCCCTGGAACACAAAGGGCTAAGAAGGAACATGGGTGGGTTTTAGTCAGTCAAGTCTGACACTCCCTCCCGCTCCACCCAGAGCGGGAGAAGTCATTTGATGATTTCCCATCCGCAAAAAAAAAAAAATGTAGTTAGGGTGATGCAGAGATAAAACATGTTAAAGAAAAGATTCAAAATAGCCATTTGACTTATTTGCATGCTATATGCAGATAGGTAAGCCAGTGCATGCGCCGAATCATCCATCTACAATACCTCTGCGTCATCTATTCAAGCAATTATCTACCCGAAAACTTTTTCTTATTTCCAAAGAAAGCATTTGTAAGTCTTTTTAAGGTCAATGTAATTGATAGTCACTGTGACACGAGAAATTGGATGTTTATTTCTGATTAAAAAGCGAATCTTGATTCGTTTAAAGTTAGAATTCGATCAAAATAATTGGAATGGCTTGTCAGTCAATAAAAACTTGGAACGCACCCGCTCGAGACCAATTAAATAAAACAAGTTTACGAAATCAATTAGTTGCAATGTTGGGTTTACACAAGTTGTTATCGAGTTTCCAAACTCGTAATATGTCCTACGTTAGGTTTTATGTATACTTTTAAATTTAATTTAACTTTTGGAAAATGAACTTTGTCACCGTACGATGTCGCTTTACTTTTTAGTACTAATAGTTTGCGCTTTTATTCATTCAGTTCTTGTTACACAGTTAAGCCTCTCTGTGTTTTAAACGTTTATGTGAACAATTATAACTTTCTGTTGTGAGTGTGTAGATCGTAAAGTTTTTATTGTACAAATTGACTTGCATTACGTAACTTTGCAACTTAAGTGGCTGAAAATGGTGTAATAACATACTTACTTGTTCTTTGTTATTAATGGGTGTTTTTGTACGATATTGTTGTACAAGACGTAGTTAAATAAGGAGCTTGTTATAGGGAACGATCACTGCTTATAGCTTTGACGGTTAAATAGCAATATGGTATGACCGACATCATCATCTGCCTAGCCTTTTCCCAAACTATCTTGGGGTTGGCTTCCAGTCTAACCGGATGCACCTGAGTACCAGTATTTTGCATGAAGCGACTGCCTATCTGACTTTCACAATCCAGTAACTGGGTAATACGATACCCCTTGGTAAGACTGGAAGTCAAACTGGCTTGGCTTCTGACTACTCGTAACGACTGTCAAAGATCTACAAATGACAGCTGGGACCAACGGCTTAACGTGCTTTTCGTGGCACGGAGGAAACTTGCTATGTAATTATGGTCACCCATCCACGGACCAACCTCGGCCAGCACGGCTTCACCTTAAAGATCGACCTGTGCGGCTGCTATTATTTAGTCACGAGCTCCTCTGTAACCGACATAGCGAATTCAAATAGTATTTATTATACCCAGGAAGGTATGGAACAAAATGTTTGATATAAGCCAGTTAAATCCTTCATCATTCTGTAAAATCAGCAATCGCATGCAAACCAATCAAATAGGTTGGTTTTAGTTTGTGGTTTTTTACGTTTGTACCACGTCTGCATTAAACCAAATCATTATGTTCGACAAATAAATACGAATCAAAAAACCACTCATGAGTTAAGTTCATATTCAGTAATGAAACCACTTATTATTTTATTTTTTGGGCTCTTGCCTGGATACATTTGTCTGGCACATTTTTGGTTTATTCTGATGCAGGCTCTACCTACGTGAAATTTCAGAAGGGACCGTATAACGAAACCAATCTATTGCAGAATGGTATCGATTCCATTTCTGAAATCAGGTGCCGACACGAATGTGAACTATAACGTGAAACTGTAAGGACAAGGCTTTATCTTATACTAAGCTTATGCCCGCTGCTTCGGCCACAAGATCGTACTACTGAGATCAAAAAGTAATCTATGCGTTAATCGAAGTTATAAACTATCTGTGTGCTATAAACAAGATGTTGTTTTGCAACCTCGTCAAATTTCAGGAGGTGGTCACAAAAGACATAAATAATCAATTAAAAATTACGGTACCTATAGTATATTATTAATAAACGCAGTTTTTTTTTGTTGTTTAGGTTTGTCGGTATTTCAGAATAACCCCCTTAACGTGGTTTAGGGAATAAGAAATTATCGAATAAACGTTTGAAATTGTTTGTATGTGTGTAAGAGAGGTTATAAGGCAGGAACCAGACGGGCCGCGTTTAAAATACGGGTGGTTCACACTTACCGACTTCCGTAAAAAAGAAAAAATAAATAAATTACCTACCCATTTTATTATTGATTCGGGACGAGAATCATTACCATAGTTACCTCCTTGAATTTGACGAGGATGCAAAACAACACCTTGTATAAACTATCCATTTATCAAATTAGTAAGAAAAGAGGAAGAGGAGAAATAGAAATACTTCAGTATCTAGTTGAATATTGTCTCAATCTATGAAATAATTCACAAGCGATACAATACCTACTTAGTAATCAATCATCAAAACATCTTCCAGCCCTTGTCCCATTCTATTTGGGGTCGACGCAACACTTTTTCGTCTTCCATTCTCCCCTGTTAGACAACACGACATCATTTTCTCCTCTCTGTTTCATAACATTCCTCACACCATCCATACGTCGTCTCTTTGGCCTTCCTCTCCCTCTCCATCCATATACTTATCAAGTAATGTAAAGAGAAAATCTGTAGTCATTTCAAAAACCCTTTTCAAATCCAGCTATTGTCAAAGTTTCCACAAAACATACCTATAAAGACAAAGAGCCGCCCGTGGTCGAGCCTTTGTTAATAACTAAAATTAAATTATGTACGAATAAACGAATCTGGAATTAACTTCTTAGAAACCTTTTTAATTTAAATACTAAGCGAATAGTTCAAGCAAAATAGTTTTAAGTAACAAGAACAATTTGTACTACCCATATTTTCATATACTTTTATAAAAGAAGGCTGGCGAGGATGCATGTATTTTGGAACCCACTCTTAGAGGTAGCATTCATTATGGCAACTTGTACATAGTTTTAAAACGACTAAAGACTAACAGAAAAGTAAATGTAAAGTAAGACGGAAAAGTTGGGAGAAAATAATCTATGTATGAGATAATCTTACGATTAATGTTTTTAATTATGGAATTTGTGATGAATTAAGATGAAATTAAATATAATAATATTTAAGATGACTCATCAAGCAACTGTATTTTTCTCGCAGTTTTAGTTCTGACGTTACGTGTTTTGCTCAAAACCCGAATTTTTACTTCATTGCCTGTACCTAATTGATGAATTATAAAACAGCCAGACAGCGGCTAGAGACTAAACTGATATAATGATGGACTAGATCATCACAGATCTGATAGTGACAGTAGTGTTTGGATTTAATCGATCACCATTGATAACGTTCCTTTATAAGACACACTACGAAATCGCCATAGTTTCATTTTTATTAGATGCTTTTGCCTTGTTAATTGGCGTTTTAACATCAAGTTTACATGTTGTTTATATTCATATTCAACATTATAGAAAAACGAAGAGAAAGAGCCATTTATTGTAAGAAAACCCTTGAGTAAAACACATGTCATTGGATTGGAACATAATCGGAAAAAAGTTGCGTTTCGTAATTGCACGATTACAAAACGAAACTACTTTTGATTCCCGTGCCCTAAAAATTCAATAGTTAAAAAATAAATATCTCATAAAATTGTAATTATAAGTGTTGTTCATTTACACTTGAACGGAGCTTCGTAAATTTTTAGATTCTTTGGGTCCAGTGACGCCAGCCTCCTTTATTTATTATTTTATTAAGACGTTTTCAGATAATTTATCAATCTCGCCACACTTTCGTCTAATGATCTTAATTAGATATTACAACTTCCTCAAAGAAAGTATCATGTAACATAATTAATTTGATAGATGGAATGTTTTTTTCTTTCTTGCTTATATTTTAAAATGTGTAACATTATTTTACCAGCAGTTAAGTTGAGGATAATTATTTTAAAGAACATGCTTTCGGTAATTATATTTCGTTAGGAATTTCAGCCGCGTCTTTTCATTCTGGAGTTACGTGTTTCAGTTTCATAACTAAAATGTTTTTTCTCACCAATTGGACAGTTACAAAAACGGCTCCGTATTGGAACGTCCTATTTGCAAAACGACACTTTAGCACAATGTCCTATTAGCATAAGTCGTCCTATGAGCAAATAGTTCTAAAAACAAAGGAATGGGAATTGTAGTCATACCACACATACATGCAAGTTTTTTTAAAGGATTACATACAAGGTGTTGATTTGCATCCTCGTCAAAATTCAAGAGGATGTCACTTAAGACATAGATGATCTATTAAAATTACGGTACCTAGTTAATTATTATTGAACGCTGATTTTTTGGTTGTTTAAGTTTGTCAGTATTTCAGAATAAGCCCCTTAACGTGGTTTAGGGAATAAGAAATTATCAAATAAACGTTTGAGATTGTTTGTATGTATGTAAGCGCGGTTATAGGGTGAGGATCAGACAGGCCGCGTTTAAAACAAGGGTGGTTCACACTTACCGATTTTCGTAAATAAGAAAAAAAAATACCTACCCATTTCATTATTAATTCGGGACGAGAATCATTGGCATAGTTACCTCCTTGAATTTGACGAGGATGCAAAATAAGACCTTGTTATATCTCCATATATTTATGACCAGGTCCAGCGCAACTTCGTCTGCGTCACATTTTCCCCGTTTTAGCAACATTTTTCATTGCTGCTCCGCTCCTTTTGGTCGTAGCGTGATGATATATAGCCTATAGCCTTCCTCGATAAATGGGCTATCTAACACTGGAAGAATTTCTCAAATCGGATCTGAAGTTCCTGAGATTATCGCGTTCAAGCAAACAAACTCTTCAGCTTTATAACATTACTAGCTGTACCCAGCATGCGTTGCAATGCACTTTTTACTACCCACCTACCCTATCCGACCTACCTACCCTATCCTACCTACCCTACCCGACGCTACCTACCTACCTACTCTACCCTACCCTACCTACCTACTCTACCCTACCCTACCCTACCCTTACTACCTACCTACCCTACCTACCTACCCTACCCTACCTACCTACCCTACCCTACCCTACCTACCTACCCTACCCTACCTACCTACCCTACCCTACCTACCTACCCTACCCACCTACCTACCCTACCCTACCTACCTACCCTACCTACCTACCTACCCTACCCTACCTACCTACCCTACCCTACCTACCTACCCTACATAACCTACCCTACCTACCTACCCTACCCTACCTACCTACCCTACCCTACCTACCTACCCTATCCTACCTACCTACCCTACCCTACCCTACCCTACCGTATCCTATGTCCTTCTCCTGGCTCTAAACTACCTCCCTGCCAATTTTCAGCTAAATCGGTTCAGCCGTTCTTGAGTTATAAGTGAAGTAACTAACACGACTCTCTTTTATATATATAGATATATATATATATTTATTATATATATTATATATATATAAGTAGTATAGATCTGTTCAAAACAATAAACTAACCCAAATAAAAAAAGGGGAGTGACCCAGTATGGGTTGCGGGATGTCATATATCTTCGAATAGTTGGTTTTGAGGCAAGTAAAAGATTTCCATTTCTATTTTGAAACCGGCGGTGATGAAATAATTTACGCAAAGTGAAATGCCTGCTTAGATTGGATCGATCTGCAACGCGTTCCGATATGGAGCCACTAAAAGGAGGTAAAGAACTATGGTAGATAGTATCAAAAAGTACTTAAATGATGAACTAGGTATTGGAATTGTATCTAAGTTTGTCTTACAGTACTTTTCATATGTGAATATGTACGTATTCACATCATATGAAAAGTACTCGTAAATACTAACAAAAACACCCACGTGGTTCTTTGAATTCTTAAATAACCGAGTAGTACACAATCAGGCATTATCGTCTGTTCGATTGGATTCAAAGATTTAATACAATCAAATCGTATTCGATATCTAAAACGTCTTCCATGTCCCCCATTTAGGGGTGTGTGAGCTACTCCGGTCTACACACTACAGACCCGCGGTTCCGTAGCCATTTGCATGTGAAAGAGCGTCAGTGGTGCGGTTGTACCTACTGTTGTATGAAGGCGGATGAGTAGACAGGCTACAGTAATAAATTGTACACATTTCTAGTACCTTCATTGATTACGGAACAATGGGTCTGGTTTTCAGTGCATGAAACGTAGCTCTGTGCTTCTTTTTTTGTCAAGTGAGATGATAGGGATGGTTTTACGAAAGGATTTTTGTTTTTAGGCATGGGACGACAAAATTTACCTACTCTTATACAAAACTTATAGGTCTAGATAAGAGCTATCTCATTAAAATTATCATCTTTCTATAATGTCGGAGTTGGTTTCCATAATAACCGGGTGCAGCTGAATAGCTGTATTCTACATGGTGACTGCCTAACTGACCTCCTCAACCTAGTTAGCTCATTAAAAAGATCTACATAAAAATCATGCAATTTCATTTTGAGCTACCATATTATGCTGTTCTGTACTTTCAATTTAAAACAAGACTAAGCTTGAAATGGTTTGGCATGTTGTTCAAAAGTCTGGGGAGTAGGGATGTCGCCAGCTGTGTTAAGTTCACCAAGGAGATTGCTGCTTAAGCTGACATGAAAACCAAATAGTACGGCTCAGAACGCACTTTATGTTTGAAAATAATTAAATGAATGAATGAATTCTTGTTGATAAACGAATGACGGAAAAATCTTAACGACGAGTACTAAAACCAAATTATGATAAATTTTGGTGGCTAGTTTGTAAGGTACTAATCAAATCAAATCAAATCATTTATTTGCAATGAATGTAGGTTACATTAAAATACAGGTGGAATTGGAAGGAGTGAGCCATGTACATTCTGCCTGAAAGTAGGCACGCAAAAATTATAAAAATTGTTAAGATTCTAAAAATACAGATTCTAGAAATACAAATTCAGATGTCACAGTTAGAATTATTATATATTATTACAATTATACATAATACACTAGTTAATATTGAAACATGACAAATTAAAATGTTACTAAAGAATAAAATTAAACATTTATGTAATTATGTTAGGTAATGTCCAGGATAATATTCATTATATTTATTATACACATCGCTGATGTTGCAGACATGTAACGAGAATCAAGAAAATAGTAACTAGCTTAGAGAAGAACTTATCATCTTCCTATTCATTTATTCTTCCTTTATCAGTAGTAGTGTTACATTTCTGCATATGTGATTTATTCTGTGATTTGCCTTGCAGTTCTAATATAATAACTACCGGACTCAGACAGACAAATCAGTGTCCTTAAGCAAATTAGAGTATTTTTTTTTTAAAATTAACGATTCATTATCAAACCAAATAGCAGTAAAAACGATCCCTGCCTAAAAAGGTCTCTGACTATGTCAGCAGAAGGACATCAGCAGTGATTTTAGGCGGTTCGAGTCCGGCACTACCTTGCCTGTCTCACAGTATGCGAGGTAGTAGGTGTCTGTGGGGATAAAAAAAAAACTGTTAGTATTCAATGTCCACAGCCTGTCTGCTATCATACCTCTAAGCATTACAATAACTCCACAATCACATTTATGAAGTGTCCTATATCTGTAGGTTCAGCAGAGTTTGACCCAAATTCAAACACTTATAGCATGCACATTTGGGGCACTAGCGTTATATTTATGGCCAGCTGCTAATAAGCATAATAACGTGAAATAATTTATTAGTACCTAGCAAGCCGTTTAGTGTGAGACCGCTGATACGCCAACATGAAACGCAAATCGCCAGTGTCGTAGAAATGTGCAAAAACATCTGATCATGCTACTTATATTTAGTAAATACTACCTTCAAATCATCCAGTTTATTAACAGCTACGTAAAAAATAATAAAGTTTGCATGGACTCGCTTAGTGCCTGCCACATTTATGTGACACAGAACATTTAAGCGGAGGACATCGTGGAGTACGTGCGTCAAAAGACGAGGTACACACCGAGGGTGCACTGTCTGGTGTTACTGGAGTCGCGCCGCAACGTCTACTTCAAGGCGTTCCTGGTTTGAGTACCGAATTTTTATCGGGCTGATAAAAATTCGGTACTCTCATTCGGTATCGTGATGCAGGAAGACTTTTTGCCGCAGGACGTGGTATTCCGTCGCTTCTGTGGTTTTGTAATTACTTTATATATGTTAGTTTATAAGGTGTATTTCTATGGGCCATTGCAGCCTGAAATAAATTATGTTATGTCAATGTTTATGTTATTATATTGGTTAAATCTGTGGCAAAGATCAGACTGCTGACACCTTTCTTCAAGAAATATTGGAAAAGACGTTGATCGAGAATTTGGTACATTTTTTCCCCATTCGGGAACCGGTTCGGCAACGGGTGCTCGTATCTTCATACACTAATGAACTTTAACAACCTCATTCAGACGTGATTATATTCTCGTTATTCGCTAATACCGATTCCCCATGTCTGTAGTTTTTCGGTAATGTTGGTAACTTATCGCTGCGATAACCTGGAGAGCAGCTATAAAAGTATGCAAAATCTTTGGAATAATTATGCAAATGGAACATTCCCGCGACCGCCATTCACATTCAAGCAGGTACTTAGGTGCCCAGCGTATTGCAAAGATTAAAGGTAGGCACACGGACTCGACATGTAGTGAATTTGTGCGCCATATTTGGAACGAATTTCCTGAAACAAATTAAATTCCAGTCAGTTTATAAACTTTCAGGCTAATGTAGGTACCTACATCAAAAGGTATTTGGTAAAATGAAGATATCGAATAGATATTTGTTAATTTTGGA
This sequence comes from Cerastis leucographa, assembly GCA_963082945.1. Taxonomy (NCBI): domain Eukaryota; kingdom Metazoa; phylum Arthropoda; class Insecta; order Lepidoptera; family Noctuidae; genus Cerastis; species Cerastis leucographa. The sequence goes on along the minus strand of OY720356.1, from coordinate 9,876,641 downwards.
ATGGGATCCAGTGTATTTTTGATCCTGAAAATATTGCGGTAAAACGAAAATTAGACCTATTTATAGACGTTTCATTATTGCTGTCACCTTACCCTAACCATAAAAACAAAAAATATTCAAACTGATCATCACATAAATACCGAATCGAAATGAGATGTTAAAAGAAATCGATGCTGCAAAATTCAACAGAATCTCCGTAAGAAAATAATATCCCAGAATAAGTTAATTTATGAGAATAGCGAATATTGATTTTTCAATTGAATAAGCGGCTCGTTGGCTCTGTAAAAATTCGACTTTTAATTCTCTATTGTCGGACGCGGCGAGGCCGTAATGGAATCAAGGGGTCGGGTCACGTCTTCAACCCTCAAACGGCTGACGGTGGAAGATAAACTTTACCTTCATTGTCAATTTCCTCGAGTCTTGAGGGCACTCCGCACGGCCGGAAACAATGAAAGAAAAGTACTTTGAATGAGTTTCTGTTGACTTTTTAAATGGTGCGCTAGCCTAACACAGCCTATTAAGCCGTTTCGATTGCTGTAACGACCTACCGATTTGCTCTATTACTGGGAATATACGTACTCGCTAGTCACATTACTGCGGCGGTGGCGTGGCGATCGATTGCCTGTACTTACGTGCCTGCTGTGTAATGTTATTAGAACTCTAAATGTGTAATATCACCAGCTTTAACACCGAGACGTGCATTAAATTTAATGATGTATTCAAACTAATCCACAACCGATTAAAAGGGATAGGCTTAATTACATATGTAGCATGTTAATTTAGAATTGAAATTGGTACGCAACACTCGTAAACTTTCGTATTATTTCACACTACTAATAACTTAATTAATATACGAGGGTTTAAACCGAAATAGGGGATGAAGCTTTAATATAAGTTAGTGTCGATAACGAATACGCAGGTACATAGGTAATGTATTTGGTTAGCTTTGTTCGTGTTTTTAGGATAGTGAATTGAAACAGTTATTTATGTGCTGTCCGATGTGAATTGATGTTGATAAGGATTGAAATCCCAGAAAGGGCCGAAAGGTACAAAATACGATAGATAACTTCTTTAGATACGTTTTTTGCGACTTCTTTACGATAAGAGAGCGTAGTAGGCATAAAGCTGACGATCGGAAAGCGTGATGTGAAGAGAGAATGGATCTTTTGTGTTAGAAGATATTTGAAATTGAATATTAACGCTCTGATTTTATTACCAAAATGAAAGTTAGTGAATACAATATTGTTTGGATTGTAATCATCGGAGTTAAAACAATTTGAATAAATTAATTCTGATAGATGTTTGTTACAGCAGATTGTAAATCGAAGTTGTAGAGGTTTGGAAACTCTTTCGATGAGATTTCCAAGACTTGTGCATTAAAAAAATTAGAACTCATTGTGTGCTGATAAACAACAACTGATCGAGAATGATGAATATTGGACATTCTGCGAAATGGACATTTTGCAAAATGGACATTTTGCGCCTAACCGCAAAATGTGGTTACATCTTTGCTACAGACAGCGTCAGTATGTGCCAAACCCATTTTTTTTTTACTGGTGGGAAATCATCAAATGACTTCTCCCGCTCTGGGCGGAGCGGGAGAGAGTGTCAGGCTTGTACTGACTAAAACCCATCCATGTTCCTTCTTAGACCTTTGTGTTCCAGGGCCGCGGTATCTCTTTCGTTTTGGAGCTACGATGCCAGAGACAGACTCCAGATACACACGTCAAACACAAAATAACACACATAATAACACCCCTCTCTTTTGGTCGGGAGTTAAAAATACTGATATTCAGCTGCATCCGGTTAGACTGGAAGCTGACCCTAACATAGTTGGTAAATTTATGATGAAGAACTTTGCTACCACAAATAGTCCAATGGCATAGGTAATTATTACTTAATTAAGATCTATGTATTATCTCATTAATACCTAACATACCTACCTTATACCAATTTTTTACGACACAGGATGTGTTTTTATAATTTTTTCGCCCATTAAAAAACCAGGCCCGTATAAAATGGCCGTAGTAATTTTTGCAAGCCCACAACGTAAGTATCGTATCGTGTCGCCACCGCGCTGTCGTGTTGGTTAATGTGGAAAAACGCATTAGTAATTAAGTAGGCACCTTTTATTATGTTTACACACAAAACACAATTACACTAAGCTTGGTCGGGCGCGAGGCTTATCCTCGTGAACAGACTGGTATCACGCTATACCACGCAGCCTACTCATTGGCTAGATTGTCATCTCGTGCGGCCGTCTTTCATCAATCGACCAATGACTGTGAATAGAGTAGTTTTTAGCGCCCGGTGTCACAAGTGTTTCTTCACCTTTACTCTAGTATTTATGTGCAACTCATCAGGCGAGATAATCGATTACTGATTAATATTGCTATTAATAGTATTACTTTGTTGAGTTTGTGCATTATTTATTGCTTGATGTTGGTCGCATAGGGATAGAACATTTTGACATTAATCTAGTAAGTAGTAGTAGGTAAGTGGACGCTAAGTTTTCTGTAGCTGTTGAGGGACATGATTAGAAACTTCACATAAATAAAAACCTCGGATAAATAACTTACAAAGCGGTGTGCGTGTATGACCAGAGGTATATAACGGGCTGAAGTTAAAAAGTATGCAAGAATCGTAGTATGTGGTGTTCTATAATTAAATAAAATTCCTTTTTTAACCGACTTCTAAAAAAGGAGGAGGTTCTCAATTCGGATGTTTGTATTTTTTTTTATGTTTGTTCGCGCATTACTCCGTCGCTTGCCAACCGATTTGGAAAACTTTTTTTTTGTTGGAAAGGGTATACTTCCCAAATGGTCCCAAAGTCACAAAGTCGGGATCTGATGATGGAATCTTGGCGAAATCGAGGGAACTATTCAAATTTTATAGGAAAACGTACAGTGATTTTGGTATTTTCTACAACAAGTGAAGCATTTGCGTCCAATAAGAACCATTCTACCATCAGATCTGATGAGGAATCCAAGAGACAGGCTTCGGAACTCCATAACAAGGCAATGAATCTTAGCTGTGTTTGGGCTTGTTGGAATTGTAACGGAATGCACTTTCCAGGTGTATACACCGATTACGCTGAGATTTATGATCCGATTTGCGTGATTCTTCTTTAGTTTGATGTGGAATACCTGCCATTTGGTCCCATAAAAAAATAATATAGTATGGCCATATAGTTTTCATTTTATTAAATTTTTTGTTATATGTAAATTTTTCACGTATGTACACCGATTTCTCCGTGATTACTGGACCGATTTAGATGATTTTTCATTCATTTGGTTGAGAAGCTTGCCCGGTGGAGCCATATGAATTGTATTATCTTTGCTTAGGTACTTTTTGAGTCATCCTCTTTATTATGCATTTTGTCCTTTGTCGTATGTATGGACGATGTGCTGGTGTCTAGTTACAATGTAAAAATTATACTTGACTAGGATTAAAGTGAGAAAAAATAAAAACTATTTTACAAAAAAAAAAATAACCGACTTCCATAAAACACTAAAAAGTGGCAAATAATTTTAGTTTCGGAAGTCGGTGGCAAAAAAGTAAATGAAACAAACAAGTCACCGACTTCCGAAACTAAAATTATTTGCCACTTTTTAGTGTTTTATGGAAGTCGGTTATTTTTTTTTTGTAAAAAGTTTTTTTTCTAAGTAATTATTTATTTATTTAGGTACTATTTATTTCAGGCAGAAGTACCCATACACAACAATTATAATACAGCAAATAACGATTAGAATTAGAATTATGCTGATCACAAAATGTTATTAGGATTTTCCTTCAGAAATCTCTCAGTAGTAGCCACGGAGTCTGCATTTGTGTCCCGACGATGGCAATAGGCTCGCCTCTTTCATGGGACTTAAACTAGCGAAATATGGGTATTACTACATTAGGTAAGTGCACACCTCTGCCTACAGCCCTTCTGAGATTACAGGCGCGATCGCCTTATCTGCCATTTTTATGAATGTATAATAACTAAATCCTACGCAATGCGAATGAAAAAAATAGAGACCAGACTGTCCTCCCGAAGTTGCAGCACACAAAAAGTGACTGAAAAAACTCAAACGTGGTACCTACTGGCTTGAAAATTATTTACAGCGTAACTTTTTCGCTCTGTCACCCGTTGAATGCCTAACGCCTATGCGGCATGCTTGTAGAATGTACCTAGGGTACTGGAAGAGTTACTGTCATGTTATATTAAAAGGAGATAAACACTAAGCTCGTATTTGGCTGTTTGTGTATGATTTATTATTCATAAGTCCATATTATCCCACTGTAGGGCAAAAGCCTACCTCCCTTCCTACTTTTCGCGATCTAGTGCGAATGTAGGTCAATCCTTTGCGAAAGAGTCGAACTCGTCCCGCCATTTTCTTCTGCACGCGTAGCATGACCGCTGAAGAAATGGGCTATGTCGATAGAAGAATCGACAAACTGACACTTTGTCATTGTCTATTTATTATTATGTCGATTCTTCCGTAGACAAAACTCGTTTCTGCAGTGATCATGTTACGCGTATAGGGCATGTCACGTTGTCGTTTCTTTGCGATTTGGTGACAATTGAGTAAAAAACAAAAATTGAGTGGTTATGTTTGCCCATTGCTCCTCCGACATACGGCTGATGTGACCAGCCCAGTTCTATTTACCTCGCAGCTGTAAAGCCAGCATCAGTTTTTGGGTTTTAGAGCGAAAAAGGGAGTTACGGATGCGGTCCGTAAGTTTGACACCCAGTATACTTCACTCCATAGCTCTTTGGCAGACTTGGAGTCTGCCAAAGAGCTATGGAGCGCTTTTATGGGCGGCCTTCTGACGCTTTGTATGCGAACATGTGTGCACTTTGTGTATATGAGCTTAAATTTTTGTAAAAGCACTCATGATACAGGAGAAATTACCGGTGCAGGGAGACGTTTAAAATTAAAAAAAATAGGAAAAATAGACAGCCTGGAAGGCTGACAATATGAGTCATGATCATCATCATCATCTTAATGTTCTTGTATTTCCATGTTATTTGGGGGTCGGCGCAACACTTTTTTCTTCTTCTATTCTCCCCTGTCATTCGCCACGCTATCATTTACTCATTTTTTCTTCATATAATTCCTCACAGAATCCATCCATCCTTTATTTAGTCTTCATCTCCCTCTCCATCCATTAACAGTTACGTGCGGCATGTTGAAAAAATATTATTTAAAATCAATAAGTATTTAATTTATCAACCAATACGCCTTTCATTTATCGTCGGTCGCCATATCTATATCTATGGAGCTCTCATTCACTGAGTAGTGGCGTTCGCCCACGGTCAGTCGGATGTCCACAGAAGAACGTGGACATTTAACGATACCAATTGCTCTTAGCTGCGTTGCTTTGAAATGACATTACGTTTCATGAGAAACCTGACTAGCTTTTTATTCTCAACGTTCACTACGGATTATTTTTTAGGGCAAAAAAAAAACAACCAAGAGAATGAATGTACTCATAAATATCATATTGCTGACTAAAGAGCTTTTAGGTGCATAACGCTTTCATCGTACTCCGTAAACTTAACTTGTGCATTCATGTTAAACGATAAGAAAAGATTTAAATAAATATTAAGACGGCAACTCAACGGTAACTTAACCAAACTCAGTTACTGTTCCTGTTAGCCTGTGTCATCCCATTGCTGGGCAAAGGCCTCTCCCCATGACTTCCAAATCCTTCGATCAAGGGTCAATGTGGACCACTGGTCGTTGGTTCTGTCCAGCTCGTCCCGCCATCTCCTGCAAGGTCTACCGCGTCGCCTTCTAAAAAAAACAACCAAACCGTACGTAAAATAAAAATACATATCCACGAAGTTATAAATAAATACCCAATGATGCATAAAGAAAACAGCATTATGTTAAAAATAAACCTCGTGTTTATTCTCACACTTCCACCCGAGGAAGCTCACACGACCCAAATCTAATCGCTCCCTTGTAAAGCGCCTCGGACATAAAAATATCAGTTCCGCTGTTCGCCAGGCCGGAGTGAATCGTAAACAGGCGCGGTGGCACGGCGATAGATCACTGAACACCGATCGTGTAACTTACATATTAGCCCCATATGTTAGCAGCGCCGCACTGACAAAAACCAGTCACACGTCGCGATATGTTAAACTACGAATTGATTTCCTGAAGGAGTTTCTTTGAGATGCCACTGTTTTTTAACGCCAGATTCGCAAACATGTGTGTCCTGCGACATATTGCTTTTTTCATTCGTTTTCTGTGTCGTGTTTTCGCTTTGGTAGACCGTCGATATTGGGCTTTTTCGTGTTCTATGACGAATGCCACGCGTTTTTGTACATGTAATAAGAGATGAAAAGGTCGTGGTTAGCTGAGTGTGAATGGGTTTGTTAGGTAATTTATCAATAAATGTTATTAAAGGCACGATTTCCTGAATATAAGGAGTAAAGGCCTATTTGACAGGATTTGCTAACTATATAAAACCTTACATTACTTTTTCCAAACAGTTTTTGTATTGTTTCTGTTTATTCGAACTTGTAAAAGAAGTACCCATAAATTAATAATTGTAAAATTTAAATCAAAATACCTAAAATAATTAGACACTCCAATTAAAAGTTAAGCACAATTAATACCGAATCAAGTTGAAACTGTAACATCGTAACTTGAAACTCATAATCTCAATCGGAAGTTAGAAGCGGTCACAGAAACGCGATAAATCATCAAATGCTGAGCCTTATTGACAGCCTACGTTACATTTAAGAGAACTCTTGAAATCAATTTCCTCGTTGAGTTAAGAGGAAAATCTGTTATGGCGGGTGTACCTACGTTCGGCTTTCGGCTCTTGACGTCGATTCGGTTCTCGTCGTTCGGCCGTAGGAATCACTGCACCATACACTAACTCCGACCTTCGGACAACCTGAAATTAGATTGTAGCTGCAGCTGACACATGCTTCGACCAATGCACTCTTTTATGCTTAGGACGGCTATTTAAGCTTCCAATGTTCAATGTCCGGTGGACATTATTCTACTGATCGGATGTTCGATTTTATACGGTTTCAAAAAGTGGTGTTTTGTTTAGGTATATTCTGACAGAAAGCTTTTGAAGAATTTGTTTTTAGATTTAAACCATCGGGACAAATTGGATGACGGTTGTGCAACCAATTAAGAACTTTTATTGAACTCTGAAAGCTTGTTTGTACTACACGTCGACGAATATTTCAGTTCGTTAAGCTTAGATCGTTTGTTTGTTAAAAATAAAGAGAAATCTATTTTTCTCATGAATTTCAATCCATATGCAAGATATATATTTCAATATATATATATATATATATATATATATCTCAGTTATAAATCTGATAACTTTAAAGCGAAACGTAAGTTAGCACAATAATTCGCAAACATTTCCTTAAACAAGACATACTTGTCCTCAAGTGTAATCAGATAACAAATTCACACTGGTGGCATAAAAATGACGTACTAGTGTACTTGCAAGTGTTACGGAATGTTCGGGCGACTGACGGCTTAGCTCCGTGTTAAGTGCCACCCATAAACAAGGGTCCCTTAACACGTCACTTGCTACAAATGGACTCTTTATGTCCCCGTCAAATATAAATTTCCTCGATTTCCTTGATAGGGAGTTTTCTTGTACTGCGGATTTGCTTAATTATGTTTATTGGGGTTTTTGAGTCAGGCGTCTTTAAGGGCCGACCTTGTATTGTAGAGACAAAGTCGACGGTGGTACGAGCTTTTCCAGAAGAAGCCTGTTCTCTCTAACTTTGAAGAGATTAGGGTTTTAAGCGTTCGGAAACACAGACGCAGGCAGAGAGTTCCACTCCTTTGCTGTGCGCATTATGAAAGACGAAGACGAAGTAAAATATTTCTACCAGCACAATGTTGTAGAAAATCTGCCACATGCCTAAATAATCATCATCATCATCCTTCAGCCTGAATTCACCCACTGCTGGGTATAGGCCTTTTTTTTTTTGTATGGGAAATCATCAAATGACTCTTCCCGCTCTGGGCGGAGCGGAAGGGAGTGTCAGACTTGTACTGACTAAAACCCATCCATGTTCCTTCTTAGCCCCTTGTGTTCCAGGGCCACGGTATCAAAAAAAAAAAAAAAAAAAAAGGGCTGCGGGTTGTTCGAAAGAGATACCGCGGCCCTGGAACAAAAAGGGCGAAGAAGGAACATGGGTGGGTTTTAGTCAGTACAAGTCTGACACTCCCTCCCGCTCCGCCCAGAGCGGGAGAAGTCATTTGATGATTTCCCATCCAGAAAAAAAAAAAAAAAAAAAAAAAGGGCCACGGTATCTCTTTCGAACAGTCCCGCAGCCCTGGAGTCCCGGAGCCCTGGTGCTGGGTATAGGCCTCTCTTTTCTGGTTCCAATTCTCAATTCAATGTCTAAATACTTGACATGAAAGTAAGTGGAGATTTTCACAAACGTCTGCGTACGTCATTCCTCTAGTAACCGCAATCCAGCACAATCTACCAGACCACAACACCTGGATAACAAAAGCTAGCTCTAACGTTGTAAAGGCTTTACTGACCGTAAAGTAATCAAACATTTTTTGTTAACGGTTTTTGTGAGCGTTTTCCGTAAACACAAAAAACTGTTAAACGTGCACATTTATCTATCGCGAAATTACATCGCATAAAAATTGAAACACTGCTAGTGCAATGAAAAGATTTTTTTAATGTTCACTGCACCGAGCAATCCAGCAGCAGGGTTTGTTTTTGTCGGGCTTGATAGTTTTTGATATATGGACTGGATAAAAAATGCATAATAGACAAATGTTTGTACATTCTCGGTAGAGTAGAGCTGGGCCGAGTGCATGATAAAAATCCGCGGCAGTTTGTTAGGAGTTTTGGCGCGTGGCGGCGTGTCAAGAAGTGCTGACAGCAGCGCACTCACGCTGCGATGTTTCCCGGTTGCTGCGCCGCTACTCGCCGCTAGTTCGCTACACACCAATTTTTTTTCTTCCGTCGGTACACAGTGGTTTGCAATTCAACGCTCGTTTTTCGTTTACTTCCCTTCAACGTTAGCTTTGTTTGTAATCGGACAGACGCTGCTTTGTAACGTATGTTTGTTCCGTGAGCGGGTAGCTTTTTTTTTTTCGATTTGTTTAACGCTGTGTTGGTTTCGGTTTCACAGCTAACCAGCTTTCATGACCGTCCGCTCCACCGCCGCCGCAACGTGAACAAGATGAGGCTATTCATAAAAGAAATTAATGTATAAGTGGTTAAGCTCCAGCTATCATTCAAAATAAGTGAGCTCCATGAAACTCGTTTTAATACTTTATTTCAGCTTAAACTTCCGTAGCTTTTAAATTATTTGTCAGTGGAGGCTGGAGCCATTCCAAATTAAATTATACGCAGAAAATGTTCGGTCACATTGCAAAATTCATTATGATTTCTTTTCTGGGCGATACGTTTAACGAAGTCGTTTTTACTTAATTCCTTGCCAAGTTGTCCGCTTCCAGCAAGTGAAGCATTTAAATTGAATTTAGGATGACAACTCCAATTCGTGTAATAAGAGTTTGGTTGTTTGGAACAATTGTACTAATCCGACAATAATTGGCGACAAGAAATTTCGTGTCGACCATCAAGATGTTCACAAAACATAAACGTGTCAATACTGCTAAGTCTGAATAAACGGTGGCATTTTGAACGGGTGGGTTGGAGCTTTTGTTACTTCCATGTTGACTCATTATAGCATGCGCACCAGCCGAAATGGGTTTGATGGCTTCCTGCTACCTTAAGGAGAAGCTTTAAGGGTCTTTCGGATAACGTTAAGATTAGGTACACAATAGTTCTATGCAGACAGTTTTTGGGCGTCGACAGTTTTTGAGCCAGGAACAGAAGGAAGAGAGAAACAAAACTGAGAAAGAATATTTAAGGGTTAAATTTACTATTTACGAAGAATATGAAATAGCAGACTCAAAAGTGCAATAGCGGTGGCTATTAAAAGTGTTAGTATTTTTTTCTTAAAAATAATAGTGAGAGTGTGGTTCTACTGTACGCTACGATTTATTACGTAAATACTAATTCTGTGGCATCAGGTCGGAAAAGTAGTTAAAAAAAATCTCGAGCCTCTAGGGGGTTTGGTGGGGGAGGAGGGCAGCTGGACGATTTCCGCGCTCCATACCAATTTTGACTTTTTGAAATCGACTAGTCAGGGTGATCATCAGAGACAACCCAGTGCTGTTACTTTAGATTATGATCAGTACTTACGCGCATAACAGCCGGAAATATCGGCGATTCGATTGTGTTATGGTTGCGGAACACTAATGTTTTACTTCACAAAAAGTGCTACCATCGAGGTTGGCTATTAAAAATATTATGAATGCCAGCCCTGCCTTTCATCCTCTTATTGGCGAAATATGATGACGGTATTCATGCAAATTCCCATCGAAACGTTTTCAATAATTTCGCTTGCGAGTAGGTACGTCCGAATTAATGAATACGCTGCGATACGATGTTGCCGGATGGTTCGAACGCAAACATGTCCCGATGTTTTGCTAGTTCGCCGCGCCAATGCAAAGGAGCTATTAGTTAGTATGTATGGATCAAACACGTAACTTATGTTGCATTAATGCAAGCAGAACATGTTTGTGCTATTCAATGGTGTATTGATTTTATGTTCAAGCTAGTTACGGGTCGTTATACGAGTTGATTAATCAAACGGTAATTTCTAGAAATTTGGAATACATTTCGCTCGCTTCAAGAGATAGGAAGACCCGTCAGCAGAGCGAATTCATGGGTTCTTCACCTGCATCAGGGACGGACTGCTGAGGTCGCAAGTCATATTAACATAGTGTCAACACTGGAGCAACAGAAATAAAATTGAAAATATTTCATCTTCCTTTACAACTTTCACAAGCATATTTTCTTACTTGCAAGAGTTTCTTACCAGCAAACGTAACTACAGTTGTTTGTTTTAGCGACTATCTTATTTACTAAGTAAAGTGCCTCTGAAAGTTCTTATAGGTTATTAATATGGCACAGTATTTACTTTTCACGCGTATTTTTTTAGAAGGTAATTTGTCATCATCTGCCAAACCTTTTCCCAACTATATTTTTCTACAAGTATATTACATAGACTGACTGCCTATTTGACCCCCACAACCCAGATAGCACTGGGTAATCCGATATCCCTTGGTAAGACTGGTTGTCAGACTTTCGGACCACTGACTACTTAACGACTGTCAAAGATCGTGAATTGACAACCGGGACCAATGGCTTAGCGTGCTTTAATTAAACTCGGTGTGTAAACGGACAAACCAAGGCCAGAGATCGTCTCGAGTAGCTGTTCTTATTTAGCCATGAGCCTCCTCCTTAGCGGGTAATATGTAAAAAAGTAAATCGGGAAACGTAGCGTAAACCCCCCAGCCAGATTAGCCGTCGACCTTAAAAAGAAAAGTAAACTGGACTTTACTCGTAAAATACCTATGCCCAGTTATATTCTGTAATCAGTTAAGCTGGTAGATTTGAATGATTTAGAAGGAATCTGGGTTATCGCATTAGAGTATCGGCTGTTAAATATTTGGGTAGTTACTTCAATAATGTTACCAAACATATAGTATGTCTTTTTATTATGTCTTATTAAATTATTATTTTTTTACAGTTAGACACCTACCACTGTTTGTCTCTGCATCACCCAAAGATTAACTGGTAAAAAATGCCTATGGCACTAAGTCCGCCTCTGTACATTGTACTTGAAGTGTAAATAAATAAATATAGTACCGCCAGTTGTGTGGTGTCCTATGTGTATACCGGTCTGCGGCTACGAAATCCTTTTTTGTAGCCGACTGGTTTATAAAAGTAATGGATTTTGCTTCACAGAAGCTTCATAGAATAATGCCTGTCATCATTTGCAATAAAAAATCCTTTCAGTTAATACTAGTTATCCTTCGAGAAAAGTTAGGAAAATGTTAAATATACATTTTTTGTTTGTTACGTTGATGTAATCTCAAACTCGTTTCGACTTCACTTTACTTCAAAAGGAAAAAATATGCTTGTTTACTGAGAATTTCAGTCAGAAACTGCGACTAGTCGTATCGGTATATAGGATTGAAAATCTCTGAAGGAGTGATTTCGATGTTGTATAACTTCTTCGTTCGAAAATCCAGAACCCAGAAATCCAATATCGTCTTGTCTTATGGAAAAATCGTTCGTTGTTTTGTTCGTGAGGTGTCCGGCTGAAACTGTTTATAAATAAAGGATTGAATATTTTGTAAACAAATACAAATCTCGTTACCAGTTCATTGAAAATTGGTTTGTATTTTTTGATCAACTAAATGTGAATGTTCGCGAGATGGGCGAGTCGATACGCCACAACTAGCAACCGCAACCGCTCGCGACCAGTCGCAGCTGCGGTTGCAGATTGTTTTCGAACAGATACATTTAACCATACCAAACAATCATCTACTGCCTTAATTCATTCTTAATTGGCATATCACGTTATGATTGGCAAGTTTTAATAAAATATTTGATGTGTGACTGTTGTTGTAGGCTCCAGTTGGGTCAACGAGCTCATTATAATGTTTTCAACTAGCGTGTTCGGTACCCATTACGTTAAAGAAGGAAATTACGTTTTTGTATTAAATTGATTTTTCTTACTTATTTTGTAACATAATCTGAAACACGACTTAGATTTAAATATTAGCTACTCAGCAAAAACCACTTATTGTTCTACTTCCCTTTGCAGCTCATAAGGAAAACGAGGCCAAGTGGCATCCAGTAAAACGTTTCTTTATTCCAACCGTTATATAGATTGTATTAAGTAAACATGCAAAGTTAATTAGCTTAAACACAGAAAACACTGTTTACACAAACGCGGACGTAACTGAAGAAATAAGCTCGCCGTTTTCCCGTTTTTCTGCACAACAGCGGAAAAACAATTTAAGTTAACAAGTAAAAGTATTAATCACGACGAGAAAGAAGATATCGGAAACAAAAGTGAGTGCTTTCTCAAAGAAATCACGTAGCACTTACATAAAAAGTGGTTTCGAACGGGGAACGTAACCGCTTAACTTTTAAACCTAATACGTGATTCAATTTAGGAGTTGTATCTCTAGACGCTACGAACCCGAAAACTGTCGCTGAAATCCGTTCAACTTTTCTTTCATATTCCGAAAAGAATGCTTCTGGCTCCCCCTGTTTGCAAACACATCTCGCGGACTACCAGTTTAAAAAGAATTTCCGTATTTTCTGTTTCGTTTAGATATTAGATCCATACCGACTCATTTAATGAATAATGGATATGAACGCTGGTTTTTTCTATTCTTTGGACTGCCGAAGATTATGAAATTGGTTCTCTTCTACGGCTCAAAATAGCCCAAATGACAGCTAAATTAAAAATATTTATTTGTATTTTGGAATTAGAACGACATGATGAGAAAATTCTGGTATTCAATGTTCGAAGTAAATAATAAGAAGCTTATTAATTTCAAGATAAAAGATGGAACCCTGAGTGATGATGGTCACATACATTCCTTAACAAGTAGCGAGAGATTATTGAGAGATTACTAGAGAACCTGGCAATCGACTGCCTTCATTAAAAATATCAATTTATTGTAATGAGTTATGCTTTTCCAGTTTTGAATCTATTATAAAACCTTTTGTACTTGCTTTGTATTAAAGTCTGAGACCATTTCAAACATCAAATTCAAAAAAACTAATTAAGTCGCTCATGGTGAGTCATAGAAATTACGCTGTATTTAAGGGGTGGTACCAAACGAGACTAATTATGTGAGTTGCGTTTTTTTGTCTCGTAATTCGGTTTCAAATATAAACCGGGGCTCATTTTTCGTCATCGTGTAACACAAACACAGAGACTCTTGTATGAAATGGAATACAGCGTAAATACTTTACATTCGGCCTTGATTACGCTCGTTTGGGCTCACAAAATATTCTAGTGTTCGCCAGCTAAAAGCGACGTAATTTCAGCCGCTCATTTTTAGCGAGACGCAACGCTAATTTGTCTTAGCTTTCCAGCCTTGAGTCAGTTATCCAGGTCAATACTTATATCGTTTCACAGGAGATTGGAATGGGTTTTTCTCTTACTAAAGAGCGGGCTGTGATTGGAAGTGTAACCAATTAATGGGAATAGCCTCCCCTCCGTCACGCAGCGTGAAGTAATACTATCGACGAACTGTGGATGTGGAGCAAAAGCCAACCCTGTGAGTTGATTTTCGAACAGAGGTTGTTTCTGTTAATTAATCCAGGACATACCGACTTTCGGTTCTTTAGCTTGACATTGATTAGCACGACACATGCTTATTGTATTGTTGTTTCGTCACATAAATCAATGATTGCTTAGTGTTCCCCTGATTTCGATATGAATTTGACAACGTTGCTTCATTTAACCTCAAATGATCATTAAAGAACAAAGTGTGGTTATATAACATGGTCTAGAGCTAACAAAATTCAATGGGCCTCCCGAGACATTGGTAATGCGTAATGATTTGTAACATGCCTGTTAGCAATAGAAACATGAACCCTGGATTCATAAACTAATTTAATAAGCCATAAGCCATTAAAGCTATCTGGACCAGGAGTAGCCATGGTGATTTATAGCAATATGAGAACATTAAAAACGCATTACGAAAACATGACTTTAGGCGGAAAATTTAACAGCGCCATATATAACGTGGAACGGATGTTTTGTATTTGGCGGATATTAAAAAAAAACGTCATAATTAAAAATACCGAGATTGCTTGTTTACATTAGGGGACAGCGTTGGTGGGCGATGTCTCGTGTTTAGGAATTTTTCCTTACAACTTGTTTACAAGAATATATTTTGTTGATGTTTTAAAAATAAATATTGAGTACGAGAATGAAATGGAGAGAGTATGGTGAGTAATTTAAATAGTTTATCCAGTAGTGATATAGTCTGCTGTTATAACAAAATAGGTGTTGTCAAATTTGTGCAGATTTTGCTATTAAACTCCTTTTTTTTTTTTTTTTTTGCGGATGGGAAATCATCAAATGACTTCTCCCGATATATCCCACGAGTATGGGGGAAATACGAGGTCCATCCGGGCAGTGCCCCCTGTACCCGGATAAGCCTTTGACATTTATAACCCGCCAGGGGGTCGGCTGGTACCCTGGCGGGGGTCGCACTAGAGACTGATTGTTCCATGGGAACACCCGTCAGCCATACATCCCCTCACGGTGCGCCGCCGCTTGAGATTCGGGGTAACTTTTTATAGAGGTTTTCTACCTCGCGGTCCGGGTGGTTAAGCCAAGACCCTCGGTCCCGATCGAAGCCGCGAGACGTGATCCACGACACTCCGATGATGGGATTACGAGAACGACGGGGACAGCGAAGGACTACGTCCCTCACTGTCTGCTCGGAGGCAGGGTGAGTGCACACCGAGCCCGCCCTTGCTCCTCCGCTGTGCCCTCTGCTTTTCAGAGGGTCACGCGGAGAAACGCCGCGTTGGTCCGGGTTGGACCCCTCCACGTCAGAATATTTGCCACCGGCAGTGACATTTCCCGGAGAATGGGAATCTCTTCCCACTCCTCAGGGAAGGACACTGCCGGCGCCCGGGGTGCACCGTCCTAGCAGCTGCTGTTCCCTCCAGACGTATCGAGAGGGACTAGCAGCCACTAGGCGCACGGGGAGGTTTTCTGACTCAGCACCCCTGCTATTAAACTCCTTAGCTTTTTTTTTGAGTTTGTTTGCTCAGGAACTACATTTACATACAAACTTGGGAGTAGGAGTATGTTGGATTCTTTAATATTTTAAAGACTCCTTAACAGATTTTACAGACTTCTTAACGAACTAACCTACTGTATGATGTTTCTAAATGTCTACAACAAAAATCGGAGAGAAACACAGCGGTATCTTGTGCCTACAATCCCGTAGCATTGACCTACGCCGTATATTCCCGAGAAATAATGGCTGCCCCGCCGCGATGCATCGCTCCACGAAGTTGTAAAGGTGACTACGGTGTAATGTCAAGAGGACGGTCAGCAACTTAGAGGTCAGTAAGCTACAACTTATGGAACTACGGTCAGCAATTTGTTGGCTGAACATGGTGATAATTTTACGGTTTAATTATCGCCCATAGAAAAGGGAAAGGCGGGTGAAAGGGGTGTATTTTTGGCAACAACGAAATATATTTGTTTTGCTCAGTCAGTTTAGACTTATCACTGTTTACTGATAGCAGTGAGCCCGAACACATAAGATGGATGAAGCCGAGAGGCACTTGTTCTCCCCGTCTTTGCGATTTTTTTTTGTTATAGACCATACCTGGGAACCTACCGTAAAACGAGACGAGATTTTCTTTTAAAATAAAAAGGCTACGAAAAAGAAAATAGCGTTAGAGTTACTTAGTTTGATGCACAGAATACTTGGTTGACGGTTTCGTGAAGCGTCCGTTTATACCTTTTATATAATTCGATTCCATCACTATATTCCTGACAAGCTTTTCCTAGAACCCACTTTCTAATTTCCTCACTATGATATTGTGGGAACCTGATCAAACTTCAAGCTTAGGCTGCAAGCACGCTTATCACACGCTCCCGTTCAAACACATTCCCCTGACGTAAGCCTTCCCACTTCTGATATGCCATCATACACTAATACACTCATAGTAGTCAAATAGGTAACCGATCTCACTAACAACTTTAATTAATAATGTTCTCGAACTAAACCAGGGACATAACTTGTTAAAATATTACGTGAGTTAATTTACAAGTTTGTCACGGCTTTATAACGTGTTTACCTGATGTTCGTATTGGTGATAAACTACATTTTGCGTAATGGAACCTGTGGTCTGTCGGTTCTGTTTGTTCATAACTTTTCGGGCGTCGGCGTCGTGTGTGATAATTGTGTATGTATTCGTTTGTGTGTTGTGAGTTAATTGTAATTAAATATTCTTCGTTGGTCTAGTGATCGCAAATGCGACTGATGGGCATGAATTGGTAGGTTCGATTCCCTGGTCGGGTAAAGTGTTACTGGGTTTTGAAATCAGGGATTTCTCAGTAGCAGCCAGGGATTCTGGATTTGTGCCCGATTGATGGCAATAGGCTCGCCATTTATTCCATGGAATTTAAATATAACTGAACTAAATGGGGGTGTTTTGTCAAGCACACTTCTGCCTAACCCTTTGGCCGTGATGTTATGTCATGTATTAAAAGGCAGTATTATGCAGACTCGATTTGATAATAGTTGGAACTGCGGAATGTAGGTGTGGGGTACCAAACCTTTACCTTACCTTTACCTTTTTTTTCTGTATTAATCTTAATATCTATTATACAAGTTATTTTTTTTACAGTTTTTACTCGCCAAACTTTACAGTTTGATGGCGATAATCGAAATATGCATAAACCTTTTAGGAATATTAAGTACGCATAAACCTTTTACGAATAATAAGTACGATATATTTTGTGACTTAAAAGATGATTATTTTGAGACCGTTTTTAAGTAATGACAACAAGACAGTTGCTTTTTGTCTTCTAAATTCATCTCAGTTTTAAAATCTCTATTTTAGAGACGATAAAAACACACTACTCCATGGCTTTCCGGCTTTTTGTTTGTAAAATACAAACAAAGATAAATAGACGAAAATGTATTAATTTTTTGGTTTCAGTCCGCTACTGGTCTGATTTTCGCCAATGTCCTTTACAATAATTGTTTCTTTTCAAAGTGGTCGGATAGGAGAGAAATACCTCATCTAGTTTTGAAAAAAAAATATTGTGACGTTTCAAAGTCTTTTTGATATCAACTTACAGAAAAACCAAATCATACCAGCAATTTCTGAAAGAAACTCAATATAATATCTGGCGAAAATAGCACAATTTAACTGCGGTAATCGAAGCTGTTAAATGCTTAACTTCCTTTGATGTTTGCCTAAACCACCGTTCGAGTTGGCGGGCAACGGTGGGGTACGTCTCGCCATATGGAAAGCGGAGAGCAATTCGTGATGTGAGCCAGTAATTGAACGCTTTGAAGATTGTTTTTGGTAAAATTGCTCAGTAGGCGTGTAGACTCTATCACAGTTCCTAGAAATAGGATCAGAGTTATGAGCATATTGATTCGCAAACTATGTTATTTGATTAAACGTAAGGCTTATGCTAAACCGCGGGCCTTTGGACGGTGAGTAATGGGCTAGCTCACCGTCCGTCCGTCTCATGACGACAGGCCGTGTCGACGGCGCGTTCATGTTCCACACGTGCCTCAAGGACATGTCAGCAAATCGGAAGGGGTCCAAGAAGGCCGATGCTTGCCAGGGCTGCGGGACTGTTCGAAAGAGATACCGTAGCCCTGGAACACAAAGGGTTAAGAAGGAACATGGATGGGTTTTAGTCAGTACAACTCTGACACTCCCTTTCGCTCCGCCCAGAGCGGGAGGAGTCATTTGATGATTTCCCATCCGAAAAAAAAGGTTTATGCCACACATGTGTTCGGGTCGCCAGGGTATCCGTGCGGCAAAATGTACTTTTGTATTTGCCGCCAGTCTGCACCTAGCTCGTGTATATGTTACGCGTAATGCTAGAAGAAGAAGTAAAACTAAGTTTACCTGGGTTAACTTAACATTATCGGAGTTTGTTGGGTAAAGTTCGAAAAGAAACTATGTTGCACCTAAAAGCCGAAGTACTTACGGTTACACCTAGTTGTAGCCGCCTACATCTTGGTGCGGCTTGAAGCAGTAAGTTAAACGTAGATGTGTCTTTGTTATTGCTAGGAGTGGACACACTGACCAAATGGGTTAGGTTAGGTCAGGACTGCGAGAGACCGAAGATCGTGGAAGGCGCACTATTTCCCATGATCCCTGGCGCAAGTGTGGGAAGGGAACACCGGATTGGTTTTAGACAGTTAGAGTCTGACGGACCCCTCTGCTCGCCCCAGGACGGAGGACATCCTTGAGAATTTTCTACACCGTATCAAAAAAAAAAATAGGACTGCGACAGTGGCCGGTGGCGAACGCTACATCCAAATTGGATGTATTAAAATCGCCAGTACGAAAGAAGGCTAGACCTCCAAATGTTAGACCTCCGTGTTTAATTTACTAAAGTAATTATTCTTATTCTTATTCCCGGTTTACCCAAATAAACCACCATCCATCCTTCACACAGTTCATCCATCGTTTTTTTTTTGTCTTCCTGTACTCTTATACCCATACACATAATTATCTACTCAAAATTTCTGACGCGAAGGGTGGGCGTTTTGGGGGACTGTCCCTTGTAATTTTGACGCTCGAAAAGTGCTACTTATGAGCCTAATTTTAATAAATAAGTTTTGGTTTTTTCTTCTTAACATTTTCGTCATTCCTCCGCATCACATGCGGATTTATTTAATTACGGCAACCGATTACCTCACAACTTATCAGTCACCGGCGCTACTTTCAGACTTCCTAAGTACTTACTCATTTCTTATTTTATCAATTCGCGTAATACCACACGCCTTTCATTCATCCCTTTTGTGGGCCAACATTCTGATACATACAAGACAGCAGGTCTAACGATTCTTTTATAATTCTTTCCCTTAAGTTTAAGGGGGATGCAGGATTCGCAGATAGTTCCCATGACCGGCCGCCAATTTATCCATCCAGTGTTATATCGATACTTAACACTACGATTTATTTCATCATCGTTTTGTACGAGTGAACCGAGGTACCGAAAGACGGAACAGACAAACCCTCTACAATATTGACTTAAAACTCTATTATTAGCACAAATCCTATGTATAAAAATCCTATGTGTATGTATTTCTTATTTATACTTTATTTTAAAATACTTTATTAAAAGTACTTTAAAATAACAAATACATAATACCTTAGCACAAACTATGACTTTTAACATTTGATAACTGAGAAAATTTAAGCTGTTAAACACAACTGTTGTAGACATGTCTGCACTTAACCGCTGTTTGAGTTGGCTAGTGCAGCGTAATTGAGAATCAATGCATGCAAGGCAACGCCGACGGGCAATTATGTGTTTAATAGCTTCATTGTTGCGTCGTGTATTCATTTTCGTAATCTAATCAGTCGCAGTGACCTTGTAATGAGGTCTCATGGACCCGCTTAGGCTGAAAAGTATGATTTAGTCCTAGGCTACAACGCCATCATCGTTCTCTTGTGTCAGTATAATTACAGCCGGCACAGCATGTCTTTTTCTTCCATGTATTATACTTATTTATCTATTAGGTATACTTATCTATTAGGGTTCTAGGCTCTAAAAGGGTTCAAAAAGATGCGAAGTCAATATTGGGCGAGTATTAAGATGCTAGTAGGTCCTACATTTTTTAAAATCAGAAATTAAGATATAAATTAGCGTGAAATAAAGTAAAGATATGAATGAAGGTCTGAAAATATTTAAAAAAAAGGTTACTTTAAAGTGTGTAAATATTCCCTTACAAAGTCGAATGGCACTTGTTCTCGTCACTGCGATCATTTTTTGTTCTGGGCCATACCCGGGAAACTTCTAGTTACGAAGACATTGTAGGTCAGAATTTTAAGTTTTTCAGAGGTTTTTTTTTAATTCTAGTTTTTGACGTGACAACGTCTTATAAATTGGTTTGCCGGGTGACACTTCAAGAAACTGCGTTACGCTCCGCTCACGTTATGCGCTCACAATGAGAGCGAGTGAGAGGCACGCGTCCCTTCCACTCGGGCATGGTTAGCCCGCCTAAGAGCGAGAGAGACAGACATAAAAAGTGAAAGGCACGCGCAAATAAATGTTTTAAATTGTTACTATTATTTCATCCTTCTTCCTACTATACGAATGAATATTCACATTAAAATTATTTTACCACTCAAAGTCGTTGTCACGTAAAACTTTCGCCCGTATACCGACTTTACAGGCAACCAATTTTTAAGGTTATAACTTAACTTTGAATACCTTCATGACCCGTTTCTTATTTAATGCATCCATCAGTACAAAGTTTTGGGTGCGTTACATTGAGTTTTACTGTAAAACGTAATTTTTGACCCATAAAAAAGTCGATTGATGGATAGAATTCTTGGTGGATGGCTTCGTTTGCACCATCTATGTAGTATTTCAATAATGTTTGAAAAGTTTCGGTAGAAAATTTACTAGGTATAAAGAGTTATTAGTTATATGGAGTGATACAGAAAGAGTATTATCACCAGAAACAATACTCACTCTTTCTCCATACCTATGAGACAGACATATAATTCATTATCTGCCTAGCCTTTTTCCAAAATATCTTGGGGTCGGCTTCCAGTCTTACCGGATGCAGCTGAGTACCAGTATTTTACATGAAGCGACTGCCTATCTGACCTCCACAATCCAGTACCTGGGTAATACGATACCCCTTGGTGGATGTTAGACTTTTGGCTTCTGATGACTACTTGTAACGACTGTCAAAGATCTACAAATAACAGCCTGGACCAACGGCTTAACGTGCTTTCCAAGGCACGGAGGAAACTCAGTATGTAATTATGGTCACCCATCCACGGACTAACCTCGACAAGCACGGCTTAACCTTAAATAGCGATCGGTGCGGCTGTTTTTATTTAGCCACGAGCTCCTCTGTAGTACTAATATAATTACAAGACTATAATATAATATGGTTATTAATTGAACATGATTGAAATTTCTAATTAATTGCTCATTTACCGTGGGCTTAATGAACACCGTAGGACGCATTAACGCGAGCAATCGGGCATTTCTGGTGCATACGAGTAGGTAATATATTGAATGCAATGTGTACTGACGGAAATGCGTGATTGTTTGTCAGGTGCATGCTGAAATGTGAGTAACTGTTCATAGGCTAGGCTTGTATGAAAAGCGCTTACCAAAACAAAAAGGCTAGAACCCTAATTATTTTGTTTAGATATAAGTAATGATGCAGACCCTACTCGTTAAACACTTTAACGATTGTAAATCTACACATAAAAAGGTAAAGTTTAGTAGGTAATCATTAAAACTACTTATCCGATCTCAAAAAATCTTTCATAGACGAAAATCTACACTATTTGTCTTATACTAAAACCAGAAATATCATTAAAATATAATTTGTTTTCTTTGTGTTTATTATTATCATATTAAACCTATCAAATGGTCCATTGTCCACAGCTTAACCAATGAGCTTATACACAGTATATTTTCACGACAATCTCCAAAAATCACACAAGACGCGCCAACATAACATAACATCCTGTAATCCCCGAAGGGTCAGGCAGAGGTGTACCTAATAGTACACTCACATTTTGCTAGTTATGTTTAAGTACCATGTAATAAAGGGTGATCCTATTACCATCAAACGGGCACAAATCCAGACTCGGTGGCTGCTATTGAGAAATTCCTGATGGAAAAACCCAATAACATTAATAAGCCACGACAAATAATTCATAAAACAGGAGGAGCTCGTGGCTAAATATTAACAGCCACCCGGTTCGATCTTTAAGGTTAAGCCGTGCTTGCCGAGGTTGGTCCGTGAATGGGTGACCATAATTACATACCGAGTTTCCTCCGTGCCTCGGAAAGCACGTTAAGCCGTTGGTTCCGGCTGTTATTTGTAGATCTTTGACAGTCGTTACGAGTAGTCAGAAGCCAAAAAGTCTGACATCCAGTCTTACCAAGGGGTATCGTATTACCCAGTTACTGGGTTGTGGAGGTCAGATAGGCAGTCGCTTCATGTAAAATACTGGTACTCAACTGCATCCGGTTAGACTGGAAGCCGACCCCAAGATAGTTTGGGAAAAGGCTAGGCAGATGATGATGAAATATTTCGTAAAACAATTAAACTCTCCACTCAACAACAAAAAAAGAAGCCGTTTGACTAACCTAAACAAAACAGCCAGTAATTATGTCGTGGCACAGTTTGTGGTACAGTTGACAAGTTCGTTACATGAACGTTTGAGTTTGTACGTTGTACGGGGATTTGTTGTTCTCCAAGGAATCTCGAGGCATTTATTAGGTAAAACCGCGATCGATCAAAGTCTTTCTGCTTCATTAATCATGCTCATCAACCAACACTGCTGTAAGTATATTTTCTTCAAGATATTCACATTTTCCTTATTTCGTTAATGTTATATTTCGTTTTGAAATCAATGTTTAGCTGGATATTTGGGGACGTTGTTTTGAAAACGTTTTACATAATGCGAAAACAAACGGCAAGCTATGCTTCGCAAGTTCATTTGATATTGGTGAGAAGTAGCAGGACCATTACATCGATCCCTCTATTTTTTTAATGAACCCAGGTCAAACTCTGGGCACCTAAGTTGCTACCTATTCACCTTTGTTATCTTTGCGCAACATGGGTTGTCTTTCATCCCCGCTACCACTTGGCAGATATTTTGACGCAGCTCCTTTAAAAGACTTAGTTCGTGAAGTTATTAGAAAATTATGAAAAGACATAGTTGTGTATATCCTGAACGAAATATTGCTAAACTCTTGGCCACAAACTTTACGACGCGACTTGCGAAGACTCACACAAAATTAACAAGTGAGGCAACTCGCATCACCCGAGGCTGTGAACGCGGGCGTCAATTACGATATAAATGATTATCAAAGTGTTGAACTACCGCAATTAGGTTATATCATTTATTAGTATATCAAGCATGCAACAGTATCAATTTTGCTAATTAACTTGCGGTTGGTATTTCATTTGGACAAATTTGCTATGTACTGATTGATGTGGTGTATAATTATGCCGTAATTGATACAGAATTGTTAGAATGTAACTTTAATACATAATGAACTGATGGTATAAGCATAGTTATTTATGAAAAACAATTTCAGAAATGTTTTTGGGACTATTCAGTTGGATCCGCATAGAATGGTAGACAATCTCAACATACTTGGGAAAAGGCTAAACAGATCATAATTTTAGGGATCAAATATAATTTGAACACGTTGTTTCCAAACTTTTCAATAATTACTTTATTGCAAAGCCAAGATAATTTTATCATTAAGCGGAATATATATTTGTCTCAAAAAGTACTTACTTTCCTGTTAGAAAAAATACAAAATACCCCCACTACCGGAGTAAAGCACTTTCATAATAACATCGTCATCTACAAAGTAAAAAAAATCGATACTCCACAAAATCTCAGCAATTCTTTTAATAACGGAAATAATAACACCTAGGATTCTTCCTCAGGAATTAAAAAAAAATACCCTCACGTAATAAGAGGCAGGGATCGTCACGGGTCATTTTAGTCCGATATGATGGCTTGAGGATTTCAATATGCTGCGTATTTGAAATATCTCCCTGCGACGGCGTTCCTGGACGGAACTTCTACGGGGAAACCACGGTAATAAATTAAATTGCTCGAATAAAATATTAAATTAAATTCCTTTCTTTGTTGTCGTGTTATTTATTTTTGGGAGATATAGTCTTACTGTGGAAATGAACATCTACGAAAAAATAAGTCATTTGGAAGTTCCGCGACGTTTCGCGCCGATATAACGTCGCGTATCCTCTAAGCCGCGCTTAATCGAAACGCGTTCTACAACAGCGATTGCGCGAAAACCAATGAAACAAGTGGTTTAGAGCTTTCCACGAGTTACCGCAACGTAATTTGTGGAGCGACAGAACTACCGCGTAGGAAACAAGTAACGATCGAGCGTGTTAGTTGACGCAAATAGTATCGCATCTCCCGAAGCCGCTAATGCAACCAACACTTATTATAAGCGTAAACTGGCCGATTTTCCGTCGCGTATATTCAGTAGATGTGCCATTAACCTTCGTTTAACCCAGGCGCTAAAGCGACGCTGCACGCGCGTTCCGCATCTGTTTTTTCTAATTGGATTTTAGGTCACCTAAAGGGAAAAATTCCTTTGGCCTCGCTTTGCTGGCTAATGGAGACAAGCCTTATAACTCGAGGGACGTTTTTTAATTAAGTTTTCCGCACCCGACCATGCATTAGTTAACTTAAACATTGACCTTTACCTGAAGTGTTACACTCCCATTGCAAACTACATAACGCTCAGTACCTATGTGAAGGTAAGTTGTTTCCTTTTTAATTAATTAAGCATAATACTTGTAGCTTTTGTAAACATGAGAGTGAAATATTAAAATAGTTTAAATCACTCTTTTCAAGGCTTACTGCTAGAGTCTGTACATGGACAAACTATGGGTCGATTACAACAGAATACGCTTTCAGGCTGCTTGTTGTTGGGACTGCCTCGCTAATGCAGTGCGTTGAAGATGTTTGCCTAAGCTCCTACCGACGGGTTTCACGCTATTACTCGTAAAAAAATTGCTTCGCTACTCAGAAGAGTGAGAGACAGTCGCAACAGCATCCTGAGAACAGTTGTGGAGAATTATAGGTATCCAGTTGTAAAACAGGGTAATTGGTTTTAACATTATTAACACTATGGATAATTTTGTTCCCAAAATAAAATTAATTAATTGTGGTGCCGTTGCAAAATTATGTTTATACCTGCTTACTTTATAGTTGAGAATCCGATTGGTGTAGATATAACACTAATTTTTGCCTGCGGCTTTCCTGCGTGAAGGTATGAAGTAATGACACGGGAACCTTCCACGACGATGCAAAGTATGCTGGGTTGTCGAGGTCAGATAGGCAGTTACTCAATGTAAAATACTAGTATTCAGCTGCATCCGGTTAGACCGGAAGCCAATCCCAACATAGTTTAGGTAAAAGCTAGGCAGATTATACTTGTTTTCAGAATAAATTTGTGACCTAGAGGATTAAAAGCTCAATAGCCAATCTAAACTCAGCTAAGTTCAAGACGGCTAATTTCTGTATGAAGCCAAGTAAATACATAAAAGCAAGTAATGCGACAAGTTAAGGAAGTAGTCGACCAGTGTGCCGTGGCGAACGCTTCCAAGTGGCTCCGTGTGGGTATAGTTAGTTCCAGTAAACAAACACACAAGTCGCTGCAATCGTGATGTGACCATCGCCCAGATGTTGTAGTCTGGCGCGAGATATAGAAATACTGGAAACGATTTGCAAATAATCGGTGTAAAAAGACTCGTAACGAAGCTGAAAGGCACTTGTTTTCCCCGTTCTTGCATTTTTTTGTTCTGTATCTTACCTGGGAACCTTCTAGTTTATTTTTACTTTCAATACCTCCATGACCCCTATACTATTCAATGCATCCATCAGCACAATGTGTTGAGTGTCTAACATTGAGTTTTACCGTAAAACGTGAATTATCACGCCAAAAAAAAAGTTGTTTCCTATCAATACTTTTTGCGTAGAGTTAGTTACTCTTTGCTCGTTTAGATCTTGTAGTAAGCAAACAAAAACAAACACTAATTTTAAAAGATTGGAACACAATTGTGTATAGTAGAGTATCTAAACTTAGTTCAGTTACCAGACGTACAGTCACGTATAATAAATAATATATATACACGCACCAACTTTTAAAAGTGATTTTCTCCTACTGTATTGATTAAGGTTTTACGTTTTCACGAACATGGAATTTTGGAAGCCATACTATTACGAAATAGGTCTTATCTCAACGTAGAAACCGTAATTTCACGAGCAAATCACTTTTCAGTTTTGCTAAGTGTATACATATTATCTTCGTGACTGTTCAGCAACCGTGAGGGCGATTAGTGTGGCCAAGGAGTCGTTAGGACTGTAGAAAGTGGTGCAGATGCTGTCTTCACGGTCACAAAACCGCTTCGCTTTCTCAATTCCCTCCAACCTCATCGAGATTCTCAAACATCCATCTGTTACCAATGTTGACCGGTTTACTCGAAGACTTGAGCCGAATCCACTCAGACATCACTGCCGACATTTGCACGGTCGCGGTCCCGCGCAGGTTACCTCTGATCGAGTTCGACAGTTCGAGTCTTGTCTGTTAAATGCCCTGTCATCCTTTTTCTGACCCACTACAACTTTAAAATAGTATTGAATTCTTCGTTAAAGCAAAAAGAGTAGGCAAAGATCACATCTGCAGGCAGATGCTGCTGCGCGAAAAAGTTTATAATGATTTCCCTGAAGGGTAAACGAAGTTCCTTTAAATGTATGTGAAGTTGCTTACATAACTTGTAACGGTAATAGTTTTCTTGGTGAGAACTCGTTATTTCTTGCATTCATTTTCCTTAATAAGACCGGAATGAGTTTGGATGACAAAGTTTCCTGTTTTATTTCATGATTATGTGACTATTTATTATTGATAATATTAGCACATATTATTATTATATATGTTCAACTGAGTTTCATTTTTTGACGTGCTGTATGTCTGTATCGCAACTTATAATACGTCATGTCGTTTCATTTTTCAAATACTTGAGTAACTGAACTCATCTGCAATGTGTTCACGATTGAATTGATGAATGACAAAGGGTAATCCAATCATGAGGTACCTAATCAAGTAAGCACTTCTTTCTACTTCATTAATTTTATTTATCAAAGCAAGGGGGTAATTTCACTTGTGCTTTTATAATGTGAGTTTAGATGAAAACCATTTGATTTTCATGCAAGTAAGTTCTGGGAAACTGATAATATATTTAAATTATTTTTTTGATCATTTTACATATTAATATGTAGAAAATACTTCAGGGAATACTTCCTAGAAGCCGACGTGGGTATGCACCGAGATGTGGCCTCAGTGTATAAGGTCCTTACTCCGCTCTTCTTGGCTAACGAGAATTGGCGCAAGCCTGTACTATTAGACACTAATGATCGCAGGGAGGTATGGCAGAGCAAGGAGCTTCACGGACGCTTTTACCAGGCCCTATACATGGCCCCGATGGCCCGATGTAGACTTCTTAGCGTTCGTATTCCTGGTTGCGTTTTGGTAAACTTTTCGGGGAAAGCAAAGGTTTTGTCTGTGCAACCATGGACGAAGTTATGAATGAAATTCTGACAATGAGGAGATATTGTATTACCGAGTACTAAATGGGTTGTAGAGGTCAGATAGGTAGGCTCCTCATGTAAAATATTGGTATTCATCTGCGTCCAGTTAGACTGGAAGCTAACTCCAAAGATGATGATGAAAAGATGAACTGATTGATTAAAATATACGAGTACTCTCACCAGGAATGCCCCTACTGAAAGCTTGGAAAAAATAAAACAAAATTGTACCCTTGCCTGTTCTTCCAGTTTGTCAACATCAGTGCATTGGAGCAGTGCTGTAACTGTATCTTGCGCAATAAAATACCGTTTACATTTCTGCTTTGTAGTTCACTTGTTTGCCGGCGACCGTCCAGCCAACCCGTGAGGATAGTCACGTTATTTATTCAAGAAATTCCCTATTTGCATACCTATTTAGATATGTTGCATAATTTTACCGTCGTAATATGAAATTATAAAATGTACTGGTTACTTACCGTGTGAAATTGTATTTTCGCCGTAATGTAAGCTTTCTGTTTTTAGAATTACAGATATTAACTGTGTTCATTGGAGTATGAAATTGTAATTGGTTGTGTGATTGGTGTAATTGGCGCAGTGGTTGAGCGATCGACTTCTGCGCTGCGTGTCGCGGGATCGATCCCCGCACGGAACAAATATTTGTATGACCTACAGATAGTTGTTCCGGGTCTGGCTGTTTGTGTATGTGAGTTTAAATGCTTGTAAACGCACCCACGATACAGGAGAAAATCAAAGTGTGGGGCAACGTTTAAAACTAAAAAAGTAGTCTAATTTTTCTTCCTTGAACAGAATGCATGTGATGGCTTATCCACAATAAAATTAAACTTAAATACCTAACTAACGAAATTTGGGTGTACTGTAGACATCTGCATACCCCCTCAGAGCATACAACGGTGTGAATAAATGTTATGATAGAGTTCCATTGACCACCGCGGAATAATACTCTTCCAAACAAAGAAACATCGAATTTGGTTCACAATTGCCAAAGATATCGCTGTACATACACAATAAACATTTAGTCGAAATGATAAACTCCTCATTTTAGAAGTCAGTTTCCATTAAATTTGAGGGTTGCTTTTCATTTTTCTGGGATTCCATCGTTAGATCCCGGCTTAGGTATACCTTTCATCACTTGCTCAGCAACATATGACGACCATTACCAGGCATTAATGCTTATGTGTGTATATAAAATTTATCATCATATATATTCATCAGATCCTGACGTGATGACCATGGGATCACATTGGAATTATACTGTTTCAAACAATGCCCATGAAATTTTAATGTTTTTCTTAATTTTCCTGGGATCCAACCATCAGATCCTGACTTATACTTTGCATCATCAGCTCAGTAACACGAGATGATGATAATCAGGCACACTTAACTGAATTGCGTTAGAAAGTTTATGAAAAACATTGTGTGCCTATAAAATTTTAAGGTTGCCCTCGATTTCCCTGGGATCAAATCATCAAATGCGGACTTGGTGACAATGAGACCACCTCAGGACCATAGGCTTTCGAATCAAAAAAGAATTTTGAAGATCGGTCCACAATTGGCAGAGAAATCGGTGAACATACAAAAAAAAATACAAACATCCGGATTGATAACCTCCTGCTTTTGGAAGTCAAAATCCAACTTAAACTCAAAGCATTTATTTCAATTATACCATTAGAGGATTTTGGAAAAAAAAAACACGAAGCTACAGTCCCAGTCACAAGGCATATTAACCTGTGAAAGTACTGTAGTTGCCCCATAAGTTGGTTTCAAACCACAGATCACTCCAGCGTTATAAATACACGAACAATTACAAATTAATTATACCGAATAGAGCTTATTACACGAAGCGCTTAACAAACTAAAGTCGGTTTAAACTATTTCATTCAACGTATAATGTTAGTTCGGAACTTACAACGCAAATTCTTGGGTACGCCAACGGTTTAAACTGTACCATTCGATACATTGCAAACAACGTTTAATGAGTTTTTGACTTGTATTTATCAAGTATTTTCTCCAAAATGTTTTGTTATCAACTATTTCGTAACGGACCCACAATTTGCGAGCAGTAATTGCCCGTAATAATGAGTTTGCTGACAAGCACTGTTTGCCAAACTTATGGTAGTTTGCGTCTAATTGAATTGATAGACAACTATTTTAATAGACGCTGTTATTACTTCTGGGAAGGATGAATTCTGTTGGCGAGTAATTTGTTTCTTGGTTTCGTTTAGTAAGTGGTAGAAAATTTGAATATTGTTCTCACTCACGTCCGCTCACGTTAAAACCACCTATTTTCCATAAAAACATGCGAGGCCATCAGTCGGTCAACATCCTCTACATTTTTCTATTTCGGTGAAAACCGCATGCACCTCTATGCACTGCGAATGTTCATACAGTCATATTTTGTGCAAACACCAGCCATTTGGGTGCACTGTGTGAAATAAAATTCTGTGTGGGTGAACGGCCGCAATCAACACAAACGCGTCTAAAAATGTCCGTGAACGGAGAAGGTCTGTTTAGTCAACAATTTGAGTTCGGATCGGCACATCAAAGTGTTTTTGAATTTCAAAGTCGGTTTCACGCTTTGGCTTTAGATCGCTCCGTTTGCCGCTATATTTTAGCTCGTTTTGTTGGATAGCTGTGGGAATTTGTAAATACATTTTTCTGACTTGTAACTCATAAGTTTAGTTTCTTCTTGATTTTACCATTTATATTTAACCACTTATAATCTTTGCAAATAAAGTCTCCTACCAAAACGCATCTTAATTTTAATAGCACTTCACAAAAATTACCTAGATATACAAGGTGTTGTTTTGCAACCTCGTCAAATTTCAGGAGGTGGTCACAAAAGACATAAATAATCAATTAAAATTACGGCGGTACCTAGTTAATTATTAATAAACGCTGATTTTTTTGGTTGTTTAAGTTTGACAATATTTCAGAATAATACCCATAACGTGGTTTAGGGAATAAGAAATTATCGAATAAACGTTGCAAATTTTTTGTATGTGTGTAAGCGAGGTTATAGGGCAAGAACCAGACGGGCCGCGTTTAAAACACGGGTGTTTCACACTTACCGCACTCCGTAAAAAAGAAAAAAAAGAAAAAATACCTGCCTATTTTATTATTGATTCGGGACGAGAACCATTAGCATAGTTACCTCCTTGAATTTGACGAGGATGCAAAACAACACCTTGTATAAATATGCATACCGAGAGTTTATACTAAGCTATAATAATATGGTACTACATACATGATACTCAACTTCAAGTCCATAAGACGTGAGAGCAAGTTGTTTGCTTAGAGCAAACACTATGCACTGTGCTCGTAACTTAGACACTATAAAATTTAATGGATCCTCAGCTATTGTGGGAATAGTATTTAAGTACAGACACGCTCGATCAAATTGGGCTTAACGAAAATCTCTCGTGAACGCAAACACGACGACGGTTTGGCGAGTCTGCCTTCAAATAGCAATGCAAGCAGATTTAACGTGCCTCAGGAAACAAAGCGAATAACCACGGTCCGCGCCCATTGAATGTGTTTGGCATCGTTCGCTTACATCAACGAAATTTGATCTATATTTTTCACTATTAAACGTAATGGGAGTCTTATTTATTTATTTATGTAATCTTCATGTCCATTAGTGGTACATAGGTGGACTTAATGCCACAAGGCATTCTCTACCAGTCAACCATTCAATCAATAAATTTTTCACATGCTATATTGTTTTATCTTTACCGAGAGGTTTGCAATATATTTAGGTACGGTTGCAAGTAATCGTTTTACAACTAGAGTTACGAGAATGGCGGTATAGTTGTGTTTCCCAAGTGTCTCTGTACTTGGGATTTGTACCCTTGGAAAAGATAAAAAGACAAAGCACAAGTATAAAATTCGAAAATAAATCGTACTATTCGATTTAGTAAATTAGTAAGTATTACTCAGATGATTTAAAAAAACTTAAATTTTAAAACTCATTTCTAGGATTTACTTTAGAATTTGATTGAGGAGTAAATATAGGCTGTGGTATATCGTCAAACATCGACAATGTCCAAGTAAGTACTTCTCGTAACACCATAGCTAAGTATGAATGTATCAGATATTTGTGAAATCTCACAAGTACTGCTCAGTGGGACGATCTTTCAATTATTCAAGTGCAACATCCTCCCCGACATTGCGAACACAAACGGAGGTACGGATTTATTCTCCAAATTGCTGGAAGCTTCTATACTGCAGCGTGATTTACGTTCTAAGATTTAGCACTTCCACTTGTATCGAAACGTTAAAACATTTGTTACTAACTCGAAATCTACAACCGTACTGTTTGAGAAAACGTCCGTTTCGGCAAGATTTCTTACTCTCACGTCTCGAGCGAAAATATGTCGGGAAGCGGGAAATGAGAATGTTTTCCACTTTTAATTAAGTCTTATTTTTTTTGAGACTCGCCCTCTTAATCTTGTGATTCGTGACCGACACACAAACTAGGTTTAACGCACCTACTTGATATTGCCCGAACACCTGGAACACTTTGTGAGTAACATCTGTTTCTAGAAATGTTTGCTGTTTAAAATAATTTACATTAAACTATCATGTTGTCAACCCTTGGTGTGTTTAATATTATAAATAATGTACCTACACACATGTTGGTATTATAAAATTATACGTTTAAATGCGAACCTAAAGATAAATGAACAAAGTAAGCAGCCTGGACACGTTCTTTTTATCTTACCTTTGAACAAGATTAGCTGCTCCATAAAAAAAAAACGAACGATTGTAGTTTACACAAAGCCGCAGCACGTAGCGGCGAGAGCAATGTTAGGAGTAACAAAGTGTTATAGCCAGCTCTAGTTTACAACATGAGAAAATAAAACAGATAATAACTGAGAGCCACTCAACACTTTTATCATTATACGTGCGAGAGCTGAGGGCCGATTAATTTTATTTTCAGGTATCGTTATTGTCCCTGCGTATAAAATGGGCCATCTAATTATCTCGTCGAGGACCGAGTATAATTTAATAATATTATGTGGTTTTATTTGATTTGCAAAAGTCGTTAATTAAACGTTTGCGTATTACACAAACGACGATAAATTCCCTAAAGAAATACGACTGTATATCGTAATGTTTTGTAAAGGAAATCCTTTATGTGCTTGAGGCTTTTATGGTAGTAAAATGTTAAGCAGACCTTTACTTTTATGTGAGTCGGCTATTCTATTATTTAAAGGACACGCCGGCAGCAAATTCGAAATCTGGCAGGATTCCAAATTGAATTAAACGTGAGAGCGTGGCCGGCCTACAGCGAACTTTGATCGCACGGCAATGTGTCGCCGACTCCTTACACTTCCTACCCCTTTAACGACTGATGCTGAAGAAACTTACAACAATCGCGCTATGTATTACGGTCAGTTTGCTCCTTATAGTTACGGTCGCCCCTCGCCCAACTTGATACAACATTATCACACCGTTTTGTGAAGCAAAATATCTTTAACAGCTGATAACATCTCACTTTATATGTTAACTTTGTTTTACTCAGCTACAGTTGATCTATCTAGTTTTTTATTGTGCCATCTTGTAAGTTGTATTACACTACACCCCCGCAGGGTATTTCAAACCGATAACTTTATTCTCAGTGGGATACAAAAGAAGTTTGTGGGACTAACCCGTTCTTTGTTGTGGACACAATACAAAGGTTACCTATAGAAATTAAATATCCAGAGTTCTTTGTGAAGTAATTTACTTTATTTAATTACTAAGATTGATTTAATTATGGTCAAAAACATTGTACCAAACAAGATGAAACGGAGTGAATGATAACACCTAATGAATGAAATGAAATAGCGAGCTTTCCTTATTCATTTTGACCAATATAACAGAAACCTTTGTCGGAGGCAAATGGATGTTAATTTAATAAATAGTCCTTCCGGAAAAATAAATTGCCGTAATTGCGACCGAGTACCGTTTTGCAGGAGAGTTGGGCGTGACTCGTTAGCACAAAATATAGATAGGTTTAAAAATTGAAGAGACGCTCTCATTTATTTAGTGCCTTAGGGCATTACTTCATTTTCAGAAGAGGCCAACGTCCAGCAATAGATTTATTAAAAAGTAATAATTACGAAAAACCTACCTCCCTATTTCAAAGGTGAACTCATTACGAGTTAAGTTTACCAAACTGTTGACTTACCTATCGGTATTGCGCAAAAGTGTTCTGAGCACCTATTTCAAAGGATTGGCAAAAAAGAAATAACCGCGTAAACGATCATTTGGGTTCCCATAAAATTATTCGTTTCATGTTTCCATAAATTTTTATTTTTACGATTACTGCGTTGGTTTCCTCTTTCGATGCATTTTAGTTTACATTGGTTTTAATATTCGTAGTCTGTGGTACGTAAATGGGGATGCAAAATGTTCCAGCAGCTACTTTTCTTAGTTTTGAACTTTAAATAGTCAATTAAGAGAACCTAGTTGCTGGTAAATGATGAACTTGCTCGCTCAGTGTTTGCGCCTGGTTTCAGAAATAAATTGAGGCCATTTGCAATTGCTCGGTTTGTTTTGACTTCAACATTTTGTTTTAGTTCATGATGTTTTTATTTATAAAAGGCTAAGTTAAACGGAAATGGCGTTTTGGACGGGAAGTCAGTTTAGAAGTCTTTTTATTTCTTAGTAATAAAACTATGACACTGTTTAATTAAAGGTTATTCCATTGCATTTCAAATTCAATCTTCAGCTTATTTATACATAGTTGAATATCGAAAGCTCTATTTTCTCTAAAGGTATGATTTAATCGCTTTTAACTTTTAGTTTTCAATACAAGCCGTGTTCATAAATTCCCTTCGGTACATTTTCCGATACAGTTTTAAAGTAATAAATAAATAGGTAGAAGTAATGGATGACCCCGAAACAGCTGGCCGACGGGCGTTCGTTATCGTCCGGCATCAGTTGTCGGTTATAGTACGAAACTGGAACTTAACTCGTTTTGAAATCGTCACGATCTCGTCTCTCACCTACAGTTTCAATTAAATGTGGAACAGTTTTGGATTAAAAGTAGTTACAGGTAGTCAGTGACCCAAAAGTCTGGCAACCAGACTTACCAAGGGTATCGTATTACCCAGAACTATTTGCGTTGTGGAGGTTAGATAGGCAGTCGCTCCATGTAAAATACTGGTATTCAGCTGCATCCGGTTAGACTGAAAGCCAACCCCAACATAGTTGGGAAAGGAGTAGGCAGATGATGAGTAAAAATTAAAGTGGATTAAAAGTTTTGACACTTTAACGTAAGTTATCTGGCAGTCTGTTTCCCGATAGCTTCAAATAAACTTGGGAGTATTCAAGTCTTCAGCTTGAGAGTGTAGCTGACTTCTTGGCGTGCATTATCATCGATCTTTTTATCGTTCTCTAATCATGTGAGATAGGAGGATATTACAATAACATTCTAAAAATAAGTAGATTAATGTGCTTATAACTCTTCCTGCACCATTTGGTAAAACAAGCATGACGATATGTGACTAGTCATCGTTCAGTAAATTGACTAACGAGGTTTAGTTATGTGATGTGGAACCAATTTTCAGAAGTGTAGGTAAAATACCAAAAACGATTTCTACAATTTTTGAAGTGAATACTCGTATTTAAGACGGTTCTAGCTAATAATCTTTGGTAGTTAGAAGCCAGTAAAGTGAGAACTTAGATGGTCTAACTTGAAGATATCGGTAGCCTTCCCTTAAGTTTAGTAGCAGTGGTCAGCACTATCAGCTGAACTATCAGCTGACTTCGGCGTGTTAAAAATACTTCAAGGTGTTATAAAGTTACCCGTATACCTAGAAATAGATTTAAACCTAACAACAACATACAACATTATTCATAGAGACAAATCTGTAACGAAAGCGACGCCTCAGTTGCTGTAGATTTCATGACAAGCGAATAAGAGATTTATATGGGCAGTATAATAGCATTTGGGCAGTATAATAGGGTTTGGTGAAGTCGCCAAAATAAAGCAGAATACAACACTATGCTGAAAGTAGCTTAAGTGTGGAGGTGCTCGCAAATATAAAATTTCCCTGTAAGGAAATACACAGAAACGTTGCTATTTGCTTACAAAACCGTTGATTTAGTGAAACTGGGAGGTAACAAAAGAGCTGACATTCTTTCGTCAACTTTCTCGAAATAAATTCCGTCGCCTGATAGCTGCTGACATCAATGCCACAAATTGTTTACGACAATCTTGACGTATCCATCTAACGACCTAACAGCATTATAGTGATATAGATAAGTATACATTAATTGCAACGGTTCGCACTCAACGTTTTGATAAAGATGAAAAATTGTTTTCTCCGGCTTAGAGGGTTTCTTCCGACGATTAATCTTTCCGCAAACCTATTGTTGAACTCGGCGGGAGGAACTTTTGTGTCCGAACTCCGACTGAGATCAAAAGGTTGCGATGGTACAAACCACTATGATTTTTAGAAACCATTTCTACTTAAATACAAGTAAAGGATCGCGAGCAAGGCCGCCAGAAATATAAATTGCTTTTAGCGGACAATTGAAGACGGCAAGATGCATTTTTATGGAAGTTTTTTGGAGTCACGTCTACACAATCTGCCTTGGAAGTCGTTCGCTTTCTAAAGCAATTGTTGTAGGAGGCTGAGTCATCCGTAGTCGCACCTCTACGCTTCAGCAAAGGTTAAAGGTAACAAGGGACCATTAGTGCTATAATTGTTTGGCTTTTAACAATATCTGTGAAACATTCTCATAAATAACAAACAATTCCTCTCTTGACTTTGCTCTCTGTCTTTCAACTATAAAAATCTGTTATAGTTTTTATAAAATCGGTTCATAAGCACAAGTGTGCACTCAAGTACACTTCAGCAATAGTGGTCCTACATTCATGCAACGAGTATGGATGTAAGGGGAAACATCATTAAAATTTTACAGAATCACGTCAAAGAAATAAGCGTAATTCCTAATTAATATTCATACTCAACCCGTTTTAAAGTTACGCATACAAACATAACACAAAGACTGGAACTGAATACTTCAATCTAAATGTGAATTGGCTTGAACATCATCCACGCCCGGTATCATGATGGTCTAGTAATTTACAAATACACACATCAATTTACAAATTAACCCGCGTCTGTAAAGCGAGAGCATTTTAATGTGTCGGACATGATGCACAATATTAGTAAAATGAAACGAGTTCATTAGCCGTCGCAGCTGGGCGCCATATTTCACTGCTCTACAATTTCCTCCCTGACATTTTTGCTGCATGTGAAATTTATACATAAAAAAAATTCAACATTTATTCAAAAGAACTGCGGATGGATTTCCCATTTAGTCCTCTTGGACGTAAATAATTCAGTTTATGTATCACCTTTTTCGGTTGCGAAATGTGGTGTCCACTTTATTAATACGATTTAAACCACACTTGACATTGGATGTTTGAAAAGGCTAATTATATTATTCCGTTTAAAAGAAACATCACGATTAAATTTTCGTTCTAACTCCAACGCTTTCAAGCCGTTTACGACTTTATTACTGCTGACAACAAGGTCCTATCTAATAGAATTTTTAAATATTTGCGGTACCCTGCACAATTGTACAAATGAAGGGAAGATTAATGCTTTGCGACCCCTATATATTTGTGTAGGGACGTTTTAGCGAGATCCGCACATCCAAAATTTATTTATAGGTTCATATAAATGACACACGTTTACGTGTTTCATTGGATCCACAATTTATGTCCGTTGAAAATGACATATTGCAGTGAAACAATTTTTAATACGCAATCACGTCAACACGATAGATTACGCCTTGTTTCGAAATCCTGACATCCTGCAGGTAGTCACTCACTGAAAATAAAGTACTGTGCAGAAATATTTTTTTTTATTAAAAGGTAGATAGCGTGGTGGCGGCGCTCACAAACAAATTGTATTTTTGGGTTCAAACTACGTTCAGCTTTTTATACATTCGCGTGGGTTCAATTAAAATAAAACATCGTACATTTTGAGCTACTGTATATTAATTTTACTTCATGAATTCCGAGTTTGTAAAGTGCTTGGGACTTGAGAGTAGGCTCTGTAAGAGTGAGTAGGTGGACAGTGACCAGGACTAAAGATTTGAAAGAAACGCTTTAAGAGCAGGGAGGAGGTAGGTGTTAATTATACAAAACTAATTGCGTAAATTGTGAAACTGGCAACTTTTTTCAGCACCATCTTCTATTTTCAAATGTTATATTAGAAAGAAAAAACTCTTAACGAACTACTTAATTTCCGTACTTAAATTTTTATCATTTTGAAACAAAATGGGTAATCTCATAACATGAACTCAGAAGTAATTTTGCCACCCCTCAGTTTCTCGGTAATGAAACATTTCAGAAAGGAAGAACCGAGATTGCTACATAATAGTGAACTAACATTAAATATAAAAGACATATAACCTCGTTGTAAATCTGCGCAGTTTTCGTATTCCAAGACTTTCCTTTGTGTTCGATTATTAATTATTATTCCCAAGTGGCCTTTGTTCCAACCGGGCCTTTTATTCAGTCCTTGACTGAGTTCGCAAGTAGTTACCACTTTCTGAATTAAAGTTACCGTTGGCGTATCGAAGGCGACATTTTATATCGGAAACCCTTGACTAGTCCAGACGGTATAAAAGGTGTTATAAATCATTATTATATTTATAGGAGGAGGGCATAAAATCGAGACGCGCCCTTATCGTTTAAGTTGAAAAATTTCATAGCGCAGAAAGGAAAATCTGTTGGAGGACGCCATCTATCATGTTGGCTATCCCGGTCCTAGGAAGTTGTATGTCCAAGATACAAAATAATACCGCCATCATCTGAGAGGTAAAATATTGGATTCAGTAAGTGATAGTGGTCTAATTTTTATACGGAAACTGGAATATCTTCGTGGTTCTTTAATGTTCTATTTTTTGCAGGAGGGACCAGCAATCAACGTTTTGTTTACATCACA
Organism: Cerastis leucographa; assembly: GCA_963082945.1. Classification (NCBI taxonomy): domain Eukaryota; kingdom Metazoa; phylum Arthropoda; class Insecta; order Lepidoptera; family Noctuidae; genus Cerastis; species Cerastis leucographa. The sequence continues at coordinate 9,837,924 of OY720356.1, read as the reverse complement.
AAATGTAGGGGAGATGGAAAATGGGATGGAATGGGTGTGGGCATGTCACTCAAGATGGGTCCAGTAGTTTAGGATACTTGATTTTGTGTCGATAAAATATCTATACACTAGCTATTACTTGCGGCTTTTGCTCCCGTTATGTTCTGAAATTAACCCCCGGACATTTTAAACGTAGCCTGAAGCACTCGGGGATACAGTAGCTTGCCGTTAGTGAAAGAATTTTCAGAATCGCATTAGTAGTTCCGAAGATTACCCAGTACATACAAACTTACAAACAAATTTGACCTCTTTTTGATATTGGTATAAAAAAAAATACACCAAATGCCAATTGGAGCGTTAAATACCAAAACGATATTCAGGCCCCTCGATAACTGTTGGAAAATCTCAATTGTTCGTCTGTACGAACTTTACGAACAACGATATTAGATGATACATCGATTAATCTTGCAAAAATTAATTAGCAGACGGGCAGCGCCGAGTGACGCATGAACGGCACAATGGCTGCCGTTAATAAATAGCATTCATTATAAAATTTTCATTCACCTATGTAAGTACTACAGTTTTAATTATATGAGGCGAAAGTCCCTATTACATTTACATGTGGAATAAAAAGTTAGTAATAAACGTCGAGAGAGAGCGAAATTTTACTTGATGTTGATCAACGTCGTATTGACGCTGCGTAGACGTTGCGTAAACGCTGCGTAGATTCTGCGTAGACGTCCCATCGAAGCTATACTAGCGTTGACAAACAGTAAACGATCTGAAAGTAACATTGAGTATAAGCAGCGTTAGCGTGACGTTGGAGTGGCGTTTGCTCACCAAATAACTCTGCCCTGCTAATTGTACTTGCAGTAATCGACATTTTTGGGATTTTCACTTTTTTGCAAAAATGACACCTCAAGGGGCTAATCTATACATAAAAAAATAATACTCATTATTTTTTTTATTATAAACATGTTTTTTATGTAACGAGAATCGCAGTACTTGCACAAAAATATTGCTTTTGCTAACAAGATATGCAGCATTCAACATGTGCTACAAGGTTGTGCAGTACTTGCTACGTTTACTGCAATTTCATTTAGCATATAAGTTTTTTGCAACCAACACTAACTAAACCTAAACGCAGTATTCTACAGTGCTGCGTTTGAGTGTAGCGAGTATTATAAAGAGCTACTCTTGCGCCTCCAAAACTTAACGCAGTATTCTACAGTGCTGCGTTTGAGAGTAGCGAGGGAAACAAAGAGCTACTCATACACTGAAGCCGCAAAGTACAGTGCCGCGTTTAGTGCTAGCACATCAGTGCGTCAACGTCATCCACGGACTGAACAAGTGTGGGGCTCAGCCACTCCACCAATCCTTTTAAAAGTATGTTGGACATATCGTTAATTCTGCCCCAACGCCCAATAGCGTTAAGATGTAATTAATGGATCGATCTCTTCAAGAAGATTTTATCTTGCTTTGACAACGTTTCTTGATTAATAGTCAGAGAAGAGCTACTTTTTGGTGCCCAATCAAATACTTAGTTAGATCAATAAAACCCGACTACGAATTAGCAAAAGTTGTATTAGTAGTTGTGTTTTCATTGAAAAGCACTTTCGAATGGTGTAATTGTATTGCTATTGGTCACCCTAACAATCTTAACTTCGCTTCGGTCCTTAATGTATTTAGGATAATAATTCCGAACAGACTACGAATTAGTTAAAGAGGTGCTAGAAGCAAAGGGTCACGTTAAAAAGCTCTATTCAATATTGTATATCTTATAGCTAGTGGTTGGGAAAATCTTAATTGGTTGCAAATAAAATCTTAACTTTGGTATCCAACTTGTGTACTTAGACCGTGAGAAAGCAAAAGTTGTGTTATTGGTAACCCAGAAAATCTTAATTACGGAGCTCAAATAGTCACCTATTTCAAATCTCCGTACGGACTACGAATTGGCGAAAGTCATGTTACTGGCACTATTCCTTGAAAGGCTTTATAAATTTTTACTATTGGTTGCCAAGAAAATCTTAATTGGTTGCAAACAACCTTAACTACGGTGTCCAACCGGTAACATATATAAAAAGTGTTGTTTTTCATCCTCGTCAAATTCAAGGAGGTAACTATGCTAATGATTCTCGTCCCGAATCAATAATGTCAATAACTCCGATCAGACCATGAGTTAGAAAAAGTTGTATCAGTAAGTAGTTAAAGTTTTCTCCATTGATACACCATTGGTGAAAACTTTATCTAGTCACCCCAAAAAATCCTAACTTCGTTGCTTTATGAATTATGAGTCACATAGTAAGGCCAATAATTCCGAACATACTACGAATTAGTATAACTGGTGCTAGTACCTAGTAAAAGTTTTAATTAAAAAGCTCTATTCAATAGTGTATAATTATCTTATGGCTAACGTTTGCTTGTCATCAATTTAGGTCAATAACTCCGAACGTACTGCGAATTGCCAAAACTCGTGTTAGTAGCAAGGTTGTCCTTGAAAAGCTATTTTTAATTATGCTTTGCAAAAATCTTTCCTATGGCTGTTAGACCTTAGGGCAGATGCCTTACTTCAGGACCCATTCTGCTTTCTGAGTAATTTTAATTTATAAGTGAGAACACAAAGTATATGCAGGCCAAAAATATGAAACCCTTTCATTAATATGGCACAATTGAACAAGTTTTCTTCGCCTTTTTTTTTTTTGGGACAAGTATTAAATATCTTATGTAAGTTAATCACTGAAAATATTGGCACTTGATTTTGTGAAACCTTGTATAATTACATGGTTTTACAAAATCAAGTGCCAATATTATTATTAATATTTATAGATTTTAATAAAAAACCTTTTGTAATCTATTGAAATTATTTTTACAGAAGCTTATTAAACTTTAAACTAGTACCGGGCATGAGAAAAGGACGTGATTGCTAACTAAAAACGCAGTATTGAACACGTGCTAGATGATTTTGCAGTAATGAACACGAATACTGCATTTGGCCTTAGTTATACTGTAATGCACACCAGCCGAGATGGTAGATTAAAATGCAGTACTGCGTTTTTTGTCCAAATGAGACAGTTAAATAAAGAAAAAAATATGTCAATAGAAAGCTTGTTTTTTTTCTTGTTTTTTAGGTACAATTCAAAAGTTAAATAACATAGTCTTGTTGTCTAGATATCAAAAAATATGTTTTGCGCGTTTATCTCCAAACCGCCATTTTGCAAGTACTGCGTTTGCAATAAGGAGGGCAGTATCACCGTACGCCTACGCTAAAGATACGCTCAGTATAATTCTTCTCCATAGAGATCTACGCTTTGAAATGGGTAACTACAGTACTTTCACAAGTTATTATGCCTTGTGACTGTAGCTTCGCGTTTTTTGTGTTTTTTGACTTTAAAAAGTTGCTGTAATGGTCTAATTGAAATAAATGCTTTGAGTTTTTTTTTAATGACATTCTTAGATCAATAAACTGTGAGTTGACATTACCACACCATCTTATTTATCATTCGTAGATACTAAAAATAAGTAAGACATTTTCTCCTTCTTTTTTCTGTATGGACATGGACACGTAAAACAGATTTTTGTTATAGTAAGTCTCTTTAACGTTTTCATTTTCCTATAATATAAAGATCTCTATAAACAGTTCACTAAACGTTCAAAGAGTGAATGGAAAGAAATTTTCGTTACCGATCATTCACTTCGCCCGTTTTCTCTTTTTATTCAGCCCGCATTACCCTGAAAGGTCTTTCTTGTAAAGAACTAATAAGGTTTCGCTTCTACTTAGAAGGCTGCGGGGAATGCAAAGAGAAGGGTTATTATTCTTTCACATTATGAGACGTAAGCATATCTTATTGGGTCTAAAATATCCATACTTCCATACTTAATATTATAAATGCGAATGTCACTCTGTTTGTTTGTTTGTTTTTTTGTTACCTTTTCACGACTAAACGGCTGATCGCATATTAATGAAATTTGGCAAGGAGATAGATTTCAACCTGGGGAAGGACATAGGCTATATATCATCACGCTACGACTAATAGGAGCGGAGCAGCAATTAAAATATGTTGCGAAAACGGGGAAAATGTGACGCAGACGAAGTTGCGCGGGACAGTTAGTAATGAGATAATTTTAAAATTCTGTTCTTTATTTTAAGTCTCACTTTAAACTGGAGTTCTCAGTATTCTAAATACGTTAATGTTAAAGTTTAAATAATTTATAAACTAACTTTTCTCGGGTGATTAACTAGTTTGAGAGTTCACGTTTCAGGAAACTTTTAGAGTGAAAATTGCTTCCTGGAATAGCTTTTAGAGAGACAAATGACAGCAATTAAATATTTATCTGTTCAGTTTAAAACAACTTTTTATCAGTATTAGGTATTAAGTTAGTCATTACGGTAAACAAACGACATACTCGTACTATGGATTTCTGTTAATACTTATACGTGATGAGCATGAAAAAGGGAATACTGAACAGGAAGCTAAAAACTCCGAAAAAGAGGAAATTTTTTATAAAGAAAAATGTGTCAATTTTAAAAAGCTTAAAGCAGTATATTGCTCTGCATTCACCACTGGTGGAATGCCCGCCAGCGGCCAAGGTCAGTAGGAAAAAAAAGCCTGTTTATGACGGCTCTACAGAATATGAAACAAAACATTATATAGGTAATCGTTCATTTTACTTCAGGCTGTAATGAGATTCCAAACCAAATATCGCATAAGCCGAGTTAATTATAAAACATTTCAATTATAATCAAAGCACAATCTCCATCATAATTACGTGTCGTTATTTAAATTAAAACTTTTACGTTCGAACTTCTCATTTCAGGAGCCATTACTCAAACGTGTAGGTTCACTCACAAATGAGATTTCATAATTAACGTAAGCCAGGTCGAGCCGTCAAGTGCATGTGAAAATTTAACGAGAAGAGCCGAGGCCCGGTGCTTCAGACCTATCTCAACCGTCATGGCAGCCAGTAGTCCGTGGCTTTGACGTGAAAACCACTCGTAAAAAGGAGTGTTTTTTACACTAGTGTGATTAAATTAATTCGTTCGATGCGATTTGTTAAGCTGATGGCCGCTGTGGTCTCGACGTAATGGACAATATAATAATGCTTGGTGAAGTCTTTAATTATAACGCACATTATATTGGATGTTTTGGTACAAGCTGCTTGTGATGTATGTAATTTAAATGAAGTTACTATTTTGGTAAACTTGGTACAAGACCAAGTTTAATAAGATCTCATTAATAGGCATTGGCTTGGCTTTGATGTGTCTTCAGCACATAGGACCAGAATTATAGTAAACAGTAATTATTAACTACTAGGGCGTTAATAACTGGTATTTCCGCAGTGCGCGTATGTAGGTAGGCAGCTGTTACTAGTTATCAGCAAAATGTATGTTATCCCACCTGGAGTTAGGCACCAAAGTTTTAGTCAATCTTGAACATAAAAAAGTTTCGTACGAACACAGAAAATTAACAAAATTCGTAGCAGGATGCGGAGCATTTTGCTGTTCACTAAAATATGTTATATACCTACGAAAGTTTACTCTTAAATCAAATATTTTAATCCTACAGGAATTTATATTCCTGAAATAGCAAAAAGAGGTTTTATAGAATTTAAACCCAAAATCTGTTGTGTTAAAAGCTGGTGATTGGTATAAATAATGATAAACAGCACTCGTCGCTTCCTAAGATGTTTAAAAACAGTGTTTAATTAAGTCCAAGTATATCTATATTTTATGTATAGTTCAATCCTCTCCGACAGACTGGGGCTTTAGTATAATTAGTCGAGATTTATCTTCTCTGCTCGGGCTAAAATCGTTCCGTTAACAAATTGCATTATAAGCCTTCTTAAAAAGTATTATTTTAATAGCTTATTATCTGTGGCAATCTAATTCTTCCCTTTTAATAGTAATACTTGGTTCTAATTTATTTACTTCAGAGAACAGAGGTTTACTTAGCTTTGTGGTTTTGATTAAGCCTTTTAGGGCTACCAAAGTAAGCTATACCTACAGAGAGGCTGCGCACATAGTTGTAATTCCAAGTGCAGTGGCTTAACTTGTTAAGGATATGCGGTTTTCCTTCGTTTGACGGTAAAGGCTGCCTGCACTTAAGCCTTCTAACGATTTGCTAAAAAGGTACGTGCTCAAACAAAACTTTATTTAGGTCTCGAGAGTCAGCCAACTTTAAAACAAATATAAGAAAATGAAGGCAGGGTTTTCTCTAGTTAAAATAAACGAGGCCCATAACTCGGCCACAATTACTGACGTTTCTCAACAGATGGGACGCCGACGCCGCTAATTATCCAGCCTCATGTATTTTTGGTGCAAACATTTTTTGTAGGATTAAATTATTTCCCGAAATATGTTTTTCGATACACTATCTTGAAAATTGGCTCTTATCGCACTGCTATTTGGTTCAGAATGCAGTGTAATTTACACTCGTGGTTTTTTTTTTTTAATTTGTTTTTACTAGTGTTTTTTTTCCACAGAAACTAAGTCCAATGTGGTTGAATTTCAATAGCCGGCGGTAACTGTTTTGCTTTAAATCTCATTATTCCGTTAATAAATAAATGCGAGTGGTTATAAATACCAATGGTATTAGTTTTTGGTATTAGAACGGAATAAATCGACAAAAGGGCTTCAGGGCCTATAAATGTTTTGAATATTTAAATTGGGTTTACATACAGTCAAAAAAGTATCGGGTTTAGTTGATTTGTTTATGGTTCCAAATTCAATTTGTTAGATAAGCACAACAGATTTACATTTTGGCGCGGAGTTTGAGTTGCATCTGTTTTATTTAGATTAAATACAGTGCTGTTTTTTGTTAGATCATAAAAATATTTAGTGTGTACGGCGAATTTCATAATGGACAAAAACGTCGAACAAAGAGTTTAAAATTTTTGTACGCCAATGGAATTCCGTATTCAGAGTCCCAGAAAATGTTACTGAAAGCTTACTGTGAATCAATTTTATCAAAAACACGTGCTTATGAGTGGTACAAAGCGTTTAAAAGTGGCCGAGATGTGATGGTAGATTTGCGTCGCTCTGGTAGACTATCAAAGTCTTCAGCTAAAGTTAACTTCACAAAAGTGTAGGAAATAATGACTGAAAATCCTCACTCAAGTTTAAGAGATATAGCCACTGAGCTTTCTGTGTGTCACGAGTCGATCCGTACCATTTTAAATAATCAATTAGGTATGAAACATGTTGCCGCTCGACTAGACCCAAAAGACCTGAATTTTCTCCAAAAACTCAATCGCATATGAATCGCTGAGGACATGCTAGAACGAGCCAATTCTGATCCCACAGTCATGAAACGCATTGTTACTGGTGACGAGACGTGGGTGTCGTGAGTTTGACATGCAAACTAGTCAAATCAGACAGTCGGTGAATGAATTTTTGACCAAAAACTCAACAAATACCATCCACCACAATATTATGTTTTATTGGTTGTATGTGTTTGTCTACAGCAATAATTATTACTTCAAAAATAATATTTCACCCTATTTTCCACTGACATTGAAAAGAAAACTCGCCGACATGTGCATCCTGCCCGTCCTAACCAACGGTGCACAAAGTTGGTCACTTACTGAACAACAGAAGTCCAAACTCAAGATTTGTCAACGAGCAATGGAGCGCAGCATAATAATGTGTTAAGCGAATATAGATCGCGTTAGAAACACCACACTGCGGTCCATAACTCAATAGCTGATGTTGAAGAAAAAACAGCCAGGCTGAAGTGAGAGTGGGCAGGCCACGTAGCACGGATGCAACCGGAGAGATGGGCAAAGATGGTAACACACTGGACGCCTGAGGTAGGACAGCGCCGTAGAGGTCGACCACTGCAAAGGTGGCGTGACGATCTGATCCTGTTTGCGGGGCTAACATGACCAGAAATCGCACACGATTAAGAGTTATGGAAGGAGAAAGGCCTTTGCTCAGCAGTGGGACGCTATGTCGGCTACAAAAATATATATATCTTCTCCATATAAAATTAAATATTATACACGACAATAATGCCAGCAATTATATTAATATCGGTTAATTCAATTAAAAGTGATTTTTATTACAATAAATGTCCCGCTCCTATGCAGCGGGGATATTACGACCAACAATTTTTGTGACAAATTGGGGGATCCTTACAATTAGTGCCATCTTCCCGTCTTTCAAAGAAGTGTCGTATTCAACTAGACTAATGAATGTCATAAATTCAGAGGAGGAGCTCTTCAAACAATTTCGAAGAATTATCACGACGGGTCCATTCAACTTTAAGTTTTAAGTGAAATATTGCCTGTATAGTATTTTTATCGCTCTTGTTTTAGAATAAAACGTATTAGGGTTTTCATTAGAAAACAATGGAAGATATTAAATTAATTTCGTTGGGTTTGTTTATTCAAATCTTTGAGACGAGACGTCTCCGACCTTGCCTGTATAAAGTTATTGTCGTTGTATTTATTTTCAGAAGTTAGTTTCGGAGTATTTGTGGTTTTATATTGCGGATTAAATGAAATATAAAATTAGTGTAGGCTAGACATATAAACTGAAAATCGGCTTATGTCTACGCAATATTACATTTGGAAAATGTTGTTTAAGAAAATATGTATATTTAATTTAGTTTATATTTAGTTAGTTTATGTAAATACTGTTATTTTTATTTTATTTTTATTAAAATCAATTTGTAGATAAATAAATAAAATATGTATCATCATATACTTTTAGGAGTTTTTCAGACTGATGGTAGTTTATGCAGAAGGTTAATTCGCAAAGAGAAGCCGACCCAAAATGTTTCAGAAATCAATAAGAGTTCCTCTTTCATACGAACCGAGCCGTACCCATTTAGTTTACCAAGCTCCAAACCTCTAAACTATATTAGGTAATTTGCGTGCCAACCGTCTATAAATTGGGCTTCAATAAAATATGAGTACTCCGTGACCTAAGTCTTGCTCAACGCCGTATTACCGAAGCTCCAATCTGCTTAATACATCCGCCATAGCAGTGTCAAGGTACACAAATTAATATTCAGCCTGTATATCACCGCACACACCTGGTGTGTTGATTCAGCTCACGTTATCTAACGTAGTGTGTCCTAGGATGCATTAGTGCATTAGTTGGCTAAATACGCGTGCACTAAGTGCGACGTTGTCCACGTACGGAAGATTATTACCCATAGATAGACGTACGGCTATAGTAAAGCGTTTGTTCGGGGTAATGCGTCAGTAATCTCGCTAAATGTTGTATAAATTCATGAGGTTTAGTCCGTTAATACGTGGTGGATTGGTTGTTTCATGAAATTATTCGATTTATAGGTCCTTGTGAGTTTGGATTAATGAAAGTGTAATTTACATACATCTAGTTAACATTAAAATTAATATCTCGCCTTGTAGAAGGTTTTGTAAAATCATATTAACAACCAGAAATTAATTAAATACTTGATGTCTTACTGTTTGCTTCCACAATAAGAATAAAAAAAAAACTTGAGAGGTGTCAAGGGACACCCGGATGGAACGAAGTTCCTTTCACGTACATAATATCAATACATTTTAGATTTAAGTTAGTGTGCGAAAAATAAAATATTTAATTTAAGGAAGATTAATCCTTAATTCGAAGCAATACGTCTTACTTAACCGCACAACCGAATTTGTACTTTGTAGTTCGGTCACTCAAAATAATAATCATATCTATCCTTACTCACATACACACCCCAATTGTACGTAATTTAAGGAAATTTCAACTTTATTTTAAAGAAATAAAGCTTACAATAGCTTACTATAGCAAAAAGTGTCGTGACAACTTTTCGTAAGAATTTTTTCCGTCTAGCCCCCTTTCACAACGCGCGATAAGGAACTTCGTTCCAAAAAAACCTCTCATTGACGTCTAAATCATCATCGGCCTAGCCTTTTCCCAAACTATCCTGGGGTCGGCTTCCAGTCTAACTGGATGCAGCTGAGTACCAGTATTTTATATGAAGCGACTGCTTATCTGACCTCCACCACCCAGTAACTGGGTAATACGATAATTCCCCTTAGTAAGACTGGATGTCAGATTTTTGGCTTCTGGCTACTCATAACGTCAAAGATCTACAAATGACAGCGGGGACCACCGGGTTAACGTGCTTTCTGAGGCACGGAGGCAACTTGGTATGTAATTATGGTCACCCATCCAGGGACCAACCTCGGCAAGCACGGCTTCACTTAAAGATAGCCTGTGCGGCTGTGATTATTTAGTCACGAGCTCCTCCCTCATTGACGTTTAAATGCAGTTTCAAATATCTACTTACGAATTACGTTCATTCCTGAACAATTTTCTGCTATGAAACAGTCTCTAAATTATTCGGCCATAGCAAAAATCACAACAAAAACGGACAGCTCACGGCAGTTGTTATTTTGATATACAATCCAAAGCGACGCCCGAAGCACCACCGGCTACTACCCGGAAATATTCGACCGTACCTTTGTATGTATGGGATGTTAAAACTGCTATAATTTTACCATTATGAATCTGTTTTTTTTGGGGTCAACTTAACATGGCTTAGTTATTTTCCTAAGGTAATGAACGGCCCCAAGCTTTTTAATTTTGGCTATTTGATACCTGGAAATACCTTTCAACACATTTGTTTACAAGTTATATTTCCATACTTCCCTGATTTAAGATAGAATGCTGCTAGATACTTGTGTTATTGGTGTTAATTTTACGAGATCCTTTATTTTGGACAATTAATGTGTACGCCAATACCAGCGGGCTCCAGAGAAATATTGTCTTTGTACGTTTTGTTTTGTTCTCATTTGCGTGAACAGAGCGGTTGCTTTAATTTGCCTCTTGCGATAAGGAATACAACAATACAAGGTGTTTACTTGACGCACTTTCCTTGGCGAATGTTTTGTGAGACGTTTTATGAGATGCCATTAAAGAGAATTATTGCCATTGTTCAAGATATAGCGGTTCAACTTCATTTTAAACGAGCCCGCCGTCCTCAACACAGCTTGTGGATTATTTTACTAGCAAGTCTGATTAGTTCGCTGGGATCGTATAAAAAAAACTGTTTCATACATCTTTGACCATTATATTACAGTTACAGAGGTATACAAATTTTTCACGGCTTCGTTATAATTTTCAGAGACTAAAGTATTAATTTACTAATCGTTAAGTGACTGAAATTCACAGAAAAGCTCGAGGCCGACTTTGCAATTGAGCTGGGGGATTACGTAATATACCGATGCGGTTAATACTGGTTTTTGTTAAAAGGATGCCCTATTTAGTTTTGGTCTATTCCTTTTCTTCTTCTTCGGTCTGCTCGATAGAAAGATTACGATGAATTGTGAACTATTGTAGGTGTAGTCGTAGCTCGCCACACGATCTCTCTCCAAGTCCGAACGTCATTGGTCTATTCTCACCATTTGACAGTAAAACAGGACAGTTTTTATAAATATATGTACTTATTTTTTCAATAAACACGTAAAACCTTTCACCAATCCTATTAATCATAAAAGTATACAGACATTTTAAACAGTAGGTAGCAAATGAATGTCTCCATAGTATATTATTAAGTGAACCTACTGCGCGCCACGTGACGGCCAGTTGATGCCCCCGGCATTACGTCACCGCGCGCGCGGGACGGGGCGCCGGCACTTAATGTAAACAAACGATGTTTACGACGTCCTTTCTGAGTATTTCGTTATCGCTTGTTGTTTTTTACAATGCTTATGAACAAGCCCTTTGAAATGTGTTAGTTTTGTTTGAAAATATAATTGCTTTCATTTACAAAATTGGTTGTAAAAAAGAACATTTAGAGATTTTTTCTTATATTTCAAGTAATTAGCAATAACAAAAAATAACAAGTGATGAGCCATATGTTTTAAGATTTTAACTGCATGGTGTGTTTATTCTTAACATAAGAAAAATAGAAAACTGCATTGGATAGTACAATATTTTTTATGTACAAGCACTAATTATGGACTACCTGAGTCGGACCCGTGACCATTTTTTAGGTTTTGAAGTTGAATAGTATTATTTTCGTGATCAATGGACAGATTCATCTTTTAATCATCTTTAAATAACAATTGTTCGAAGATTTGAATCAATAATAGAAGCATTTACAACATAATTACACCAAAAAAAACAAAACATTTCATACTAGCATTGTTCGAATCATGCATTACGGAATATTTTAGAAATTACGTACTAATTAACTTACCTGACTTGAGCCCTGCACAAAAGTTTGTCACAACACTCACACACAACACACACACTTTGTTTTCAGCTGGTTTTAGTTCAGAATTAACCGAAAACTTAACTAAAAACACAGTTCGAAACAAACAAAACAAAAAAAAAACGCTCGTAAAAAACCCCACGCTTCACTGACAGAAAATATATTTTTTTTAATTTTTGTGTCTCTGATCATAGTGTTGCCGTTATTAGAAACGTTGCTTGTCATTCTGGGAACAAGGTAAAATGATGACATAGAGGGAAAACTTATAGAGTAAGCAAAAAAAATTAAAATTCTATGGCAACTATGTTTGGGACGTGTACTGCCCAGAAGCATCTTGAGGCAAAAAAAAAATGGGACCGGAAGTGCCCAGAACCCGTAAACCGGATATAGTTGACCGCGCCAGTACGCCGCTATAAAGAATGATCTAGGGCAGATAATACCATAATGACCACGCTTAGTAGCTGGATTAGTCTCGCGATAATAATAATTATACCTATTTATTTTACCCTTGCTGATACAGTAATTAACAGCTGATTTTCAGCCGGTTTTTCAGTAATTTAACGTGTAGTCGGCTTTTTATAAGAAAATCTGGGCAGTTAAATAATTGGAAAGGTATCAATCCTATTTTAAGAATTATACTGCTAGCCGATTCTTATTTATACATCTATCTATTTTATCTATGGGTACAAAATAAATACATACAAATAATTAAAGTGTGTGTTAGTAATTTCAAAATAGCAGCCTTTTACTGAATGCATGTGAAATTATCACACTTTTTTTTTTTTAATTTTTGTCTGTCTGTTTGTTTCGGCTAATCTCCGAAACAGATTTTGATGGGACTTTTATGGTTAATTCTTCAACTCGTCCCACATGCCTACGGCCCATTTGGGACGACTTGCAGAAAATCAAATTGATTGTTTTTTTTTAATGTGGTACATTAATCTATATCAACGTTAGGTACAGTTAGTAAGCCAAGTTATAATATAAAGGGTGTAAAACACCTCTTAACGAAGCCGAAAGGCACTGGTTCTCCCTGTCATTGCGATCATTTTTTTGTTCTACACCATACCAAGTCAAAGTACCAACTTTTTGACGAGTATTTTTTTAAATACAAGTTTTTAATGACAAGTTTTTAATGACAAACACCTCCACGACCCCCGTACTATTCAAACCGTCCATCAGCACAATGTTTTGAGTGCGTTACATTGAGTTCTACCACAAAACATGATTTTACACCCCCCAAAAAAAGTCGTTTCCCAGCAATAATATTTGCGTAAAGTTACTTAGTTTCTACGGCTTCGTGATGAGGTGATTTACACGGTGTATATTTTTTTAGAATTTTTGGGTTATGTTTACAGTCGTTTTGTTCATAGATTACAAGTTCAAGTGTTATCCGATATTAATACGAATGGTAGACATGTATGGCTTTCGGTTATTATCAAGTAAGTAAACAATGGTGGTTACTTCTGAAGTAGGACAGACCTGTGATAAGATTGAATATTAATCTTTTGTTTTGACCTGTAATGTTTCCGCGGTTATTATCAGTAAGTAAACAATGGTGGTTATGGCGGTTAATTTTGAAATAAATGATGACAGGCCAAACCTATGCAAAGAATGGATATACTTTTTTTTTTGTTTCAATTAATAAAGCAATAAAACTACTTATTTTTGCACAACTGGATTTGACTGACTTGAAGAGGGAGTGTTTCATTGAAATATAAAAAAAAAACGTTGAAAAATATAAAAAAAATAGGTTTATGATTGCAATTCTTGCACTCGCAGCATACAGACGTGCTCTCTGGCAATATTTAATTAATATTTAAATAATAGCGTATGTATACCTCCTTTAGCGTAAAACTAACAAAATGGAAAGCAGCCCCTGTAATCCAAGCGAGCCAGTGCAACCCTCCGCCTCGCCGTCGAAATGTTATTGTTTCTACTCCCGAACTTCAACGATGGATGGCGACCATCCAGCAGTACTTGAACGAAGTTTGCTCTACTGCCGCGGATGGAAAACTCAACAACGAACAGAAAATGAAAATTACAAATCTTTGCCGTAAAGTCGAATCTGGTACGTCACAAACGGCAGTCCTGTACCAGTCGCTGAAGCAAAAAGCTATTCAGGCGGATAACATGATCGAGAGCCTTAAACAACAGCGTGACCTGACCGAACATATTTCTGAGCTTGCAAACGATACGGGACTCTAGTTCTACTGGAAATACTTCTTTTGCCGATATGGTGAAAAGGGGATCTAACAATTTCATCCGGCCTGTAGCGACCGACAAAAAGCAACTTACTTCAAAAAGTACTACAGCGCCATCTATGACACGACAGAAGAACTATTATATTATATTATATTGGTCCTCAGCTGCATCCGGTTAGACTGGAAGCCGACGCCAAGATAGTTTGGGAGAAGCCTAGGCAGATGATGATATGATGTAATAGAGAGCGAGCTTAATGACATCAACCGGGCTTAAATCAAAACTCCGTGCGGCTTTTTACCTGAGAGCAGCAGTGGCCCAGTGGTGGCAGCCCCAACTTACGAGCAATAAGCCGTGGGTTCAAACCCAGGCAGGCGCATTACTTACTTTGTGTAATTTATTTTATCACTGCTGCCCTCAAAAACGGTGAAGGAAAACATCGTGAGGAAACCGGCATGCAAAAGGACATCCTAGAACTAAAAATCCGAAGACATATGACATATTTTATAGGCATCAAATTACAAATGATAATTTAAATTCAATTCAATTCATTTATTTCAGATTTTTTTTATCCATAACATTTGGTTAGTACACTTAAGTCTTAGTTTTAATACACTTAAAAATAATGTTAGTAATAGTTAATCAAATCAGAGACAGAAACACGCCACATTACGACTAAAAACATAAAAAAAAAATATGAAAATTAAATTAATACAAACATTTATGTCAAATGAAATGTCTACAATTAAATTTAAAAATTAAATGAAAAATAAATTTAATTAAATAATAAAGTAATAATTTTTAATAATAAATAATTGAAAATCTACATTATAAATTAATTAAAAAAAAAAAATGAATGAAATATATGTATATTGTGAGGCGAACACGGAATAACAAAATTGAAGTGCAGTGTGCGTTATTCTAAAAAATTACATTTTTTTTTTGACATGCAACTACGCAATGCCACAATATTGGGCAGTCGAATCGGCCAGCCACAACACTAAGAATGCTGTTGCTACTGTCACGGACACGACTAAGCAAAGATGCTGCTCTTTTTCTAAGGATGGCATGGAAGCCATCAATATGAGCGTTTGCAAACATGCCCGAAGCACTGCAATGCCTCGGCAGCCGCATCAGCATCCTAAAGGCATTGTTATACTGTACGCGCAGGGCGTTAACTGTCTTCTGCGTATAGTTGACCCATAGACTACACGTATAAAATGATTGGCAAAACGCCCGAAACAAAGTTACTTTTACTTCCTTACTGCAGCGTGCAAATCTACGAGCCAACATATTACATCGAACAGCCAACGCCCGGCGCTCCCTCTCGATGTCCTCGTGGTCTGAGTGGTCATCCGAGACCCAGTGGCCCAGGTACTTGAATCGCGAAACTCTGGGTAATGCAACACCATCTATGAAGAGGGGTGGTACGTGCGTCACCTTATGACCAGGAGATTGAAAAACCAAGAGTTCGCTTTTCTTAACATTATACCTGAGCCCATGAGCCCCGGCATAATCCACACAAATGGCGAGGAGTTTTCGAACGGCGCTTATGGAGGGGCCCAGCAACACCATATCGTCAGCGTAACTAATGTTATTGATGTGCTTTCCGTCAATAGAACAGCCAACTTTGGTATCGCTGAGCCTCTCGATGAGTCCATTTACGTACAGATTGAAGAGACGGGGCGAAGTTAAACCTCCCTGCCTTACTCCACACTTCAGTCTGTACGTTTCGGAAAACGCGCTTGCCCACCTTATAACATTTATTTGGTTGTTGTACCAATAATCAAAAATGCTAATTACTTCTTCGGGAAGGCTGGTTTCTGTCCTCATTTTATTCCACAGCACGTTATAGGACACCAAATCGAAAGCTTTCGAAAGGTCTAAAAAACAGGCATAGACCGGAGTCTTTCTATCGGTGTAGTACCGGACAGTGTGCTTGAGGCATAAAACTGCCATTTCTGTCGACAGCCCGTTCCTAAAACCAAACTGAGCATCATTCAGTCTTATATGACTGTTCAAAATACGATCAAGTAGACTGTCCAGCACTTTCGCCACGGTAGTAGCTAACGAAATGGGCTTATAATTGCTTTTATCCGAAGCGTCACCAGTCTTATTTTTGATTATTGGCACAACTACGGTCTTCATACACTCATCAGGCAGGTAAGAGTGTCTTAAACAAAATGTATAAAACATAGCCAGAACTCTCGGCAGATGAATTCCCGTATGCTGTAAATGCTCAATACTAATACCATCGTGCCCTGGGGACTTACCCCTCGTCATTTGCTTTATAACAGCAGATACATCTTTAGCAGTAAAAGAGGGTAATACTGCTGGTCCAAGGTTGTTCTTCCCGACTTCGTTAGTATTGAGCATTCCCGGCATACAAGAAGGAGGATCTAGCTGAAACAGACCTTTAAACATGTTCGCAATGTCACGCGGCTCTGTTACTCCGTTAACATTTAAAGGGACTGTAGATCTACAGTTCAGTTTTCTCGTGCCTTTCCAAAAGCTTTTGGAATTTTTATCTGCATGGTGTGATGCGAGAATATCCATTTTAATTTGCTCCGAATTATTTTGACACCATCTTAGTTTAGCTTTGAAACTGCGCCGAGACTCCACCATGCTGTTATATACAGGTCCATTTGTAGGCTTACCATATAGTAGCCAGGTTTGAAAATTTAGCCTGGCCACTTCGTGAGCACCACGAACATGCTTATTCCAGCCCAACACAACATGCTTTCGTTTTATTAGATTCTCCTTACAATTTGAACTAGTCACAGCCGCCTCACACATAGTCAAAATAATTTCTTTGTACATTTGGTCTACAACTATTTTGTGATCTACATTGTGACATAAATGATCGCAACACCCAGACAGTTCTAACGGAAAATCTACCTTTCTAAAGTGATCGTTGCATATTTTACTGTAAAGTTGTGTTTGTTGCTCATCCCTATCAGCCCACAGTATACCGTTATGGGTATTTACATGGAATAGAAACTGTGGTTTCATTACTGCAATGTTACAACACACTTCTAGGGGGTAGTGGTCGGACCAAGTACAGTCGTAGTCCACCCTTATAGTCTGTATGGACTGCCACGCCGACTCTGTTACCACGCAGTGGTCGAGCCAGCTTGTGGTGCCGTGGGCATCACTAACGAACGTAAAGGTGTCCGATGAGCTTCCTAATTTTTCTATATCTGCACATACCCATTGCTGATCGTTACAAAATTTTAAAAGTTCTCTTCCAAACAATGAGCAAGGACTAGCATTAAAATCTCCTAAAATATACACATTCGCAACTTCGGTGTTCTCAATTATGGCACTTATTTCACTAAGACAGTCAGTAAATTCGACTAAGTTTTCAATTGAGTTCACAGGCATGTACACGGAGAATACAACAAAACATCGATCGGAAACAACAACCTTAATTGCCGCGAGACGCACACTATTGCACGGGATTATTGTAACCGAACTAAACGCACTTTTCCGCCAGAGCACTGCAACACCACCATATGGTCTACCTCGTACTAGACCAGCAGACGAGTCTATAGCCGATGTGCCACAGAAATCAAAGTCTGGGTCGACTGTAGCAAGTATCGGCAAGTCGTGCGGGAACAACCAAGTCTCCTGTAGGGCTATTATGTCTGCTCGGCGGCACAATGTTCTTACATGGTCCAAAGAACGTACGAGCGACTTACAGTTATAGCTTATAAAGCTGCTGTTAAGTGAGGGTCTTCTTTAAATTTAGACAATTCTTTATTGATTTATTACTATTATTTATTGATTTATATATTTTCTTTTTGATTTATTACTGATTTTTTTTTTATTTTTTTTTGACATTGTAATATAATCATTTGAATCATTATTACTGTCACAAAATTTCCATGCCGAATTTAGTAGGCGGAATATGAAGAACTATTGTGTATATGTTATTAAATCTGTACAATATCATATTTCAGGCAAATAAATGAATCTATCTATCTATCAACCCGCACTGGGCCCGCGTGGTGGATTACAGCCCACTCCCTCTCATAGAGAGGAGGCCTGTGTCCCAGCAGTGGGAACATTATAGGCTGATGATGAATTATTACCTCGTGAGTTAGTTGGTGTCAAAGTTAATGTGGTTATTCTTTTTTAACCGACTGAAGGAAGGGTTATGTTTTTCAGGCGTATCTTGTTTGTATGTTCGCAAGTTTGTTTTATCATATCCACACTAACGCTTTTGTTAATGATTGTACAATTTCCTCATTTTGATAGTAACGTGGGACGAGTGGCACAATGAGAATAATATTGAATTGGATTTTCTGCAAGTCGTCCCAAATGCAAATGGGCCGTAGTCTTGTGGGATGAGTTGACGAATTTGCCACTTTTACTGGCAAATAGCTGGTTTTATAAGGAGTAACTAGCCTATTTTATTTTAAAAAAAGATTAGGGTTGAATAAAAAAATCGGATTTTTAATTCACGCGAACAAAGATTGCGGGCAACAGATAGTCAGTAAATAAAAAATTCTATGGAAATCGTCACAGTACGAATGTGTGTACTGCTCGTTGACAATGTTAAATCTCTATTTTCTAAACAAAAGTAACCTCGATACTTCGGTTTTACAGAATACCACGTTTTCCTTAAAAGTAATATGATTACCTTGACTCAAGGAAAAACTTTTTTCATCGTTTTTAAGGCCGAATTAGAATCTTATTCAATTTAGCTTAGCCTGCAAAGCTGGGGTACGGGCTAAACAATAATGGTGATACTTGTGCAATACTAAGGTAAGCTCGTGGCTAAATAATAGCAGCCGCACGGGTCGATCTTTAAGAGTAGCAAAGAGACTAGCACTCTTAAAAAGTTCTGACTCAAACCGCCGTCTTTCCGACCTCGCCGTCGAGTTCCGTCGCGACGTCCCGGTCCATGTCCTCCCCGACTCGCACTCGAGCCAGCCCGCGATGCTGTGCCAGTAGCTTTAAATCAGCCCCTAAATAATGATACCATTCAGATCCAGCCTGTCCCCATGCAGTCTTCCCCCAGCGACGCCCTAAGCCGAGGTTCGTACCCCACAGGGGGTGCTCTTAGCGTGCAGTCGCTTAGTTTGTAAGTTTTTATGCCCTGGCTGGAGGCCTTACTCTTAAGGCACCCACAGGATAGTCCGGTTAAGCAGACGACAACCTCATAGGTTGAACTGCGAGATGCCATTCACAAAAAAAAAAAAAAGGTCGATCTTTAAGGTAAAGCCGTGCTTGTTGAGGTTGGTCCGTGGATCACCCGACCATAATTACATACCGAGTTTCCTCCGTGCCTCGGAAAGCACGTTAAGCCGTTGGTCCCGGCTTTCATTTGTAGTTTTTTGACAGTCGTTGCGAATAGTCAGAAGCCAAAAGTCTGACATCCAGTCTTACCAAGGGGTATCGTATTACCTAGCTACTGGATTGTGGAGGTCAGATAAACTGAGGTCCTGTAAAATACTTGTACTGGAAGCCGACCTCAAGATAGTTTGGGAAAAGGCTAGGCAGATGATGACTTGTGCAATACTGCTTTGCTCTCGAAGAATAAAACTCAAAAAATCTTATAATTCAAGTTTTATCGGTCGAGTTCCCTAATATGACTGCCTCGTTTATCTAGTGGTCGCAGATGTTACTGCTGAGCATGACGTCCTGAGTTTGATTTCCAGGTTGGGCAAAGTGTTATTGGGTTTAACGATCAGGAATTTATCAGTAGTTGTCACGGAGTTGGAATTTGGGCCTGGTTGATGTATGGGGACTATTACATTTCATAGCTGGCGAAATGTGTGTAGGTATACTATCTATGGTACAGTCAAAAGCAATGAGATGATACACTTAGCAAAATTCAAAATATATAATTTGGAAAAATTACTCTGAGATAAGACCTAATAAACAGCAGCGGTGGCCCTGTGGTGGCAACTCCGACTTACGAGCAGTAAGCCGTGGGTTCAAACCCAGGCAAACACATTACTTTGTGTAATTTATTTCGTCACCGCTGCTCTCAAAAACGTTGAAGAAAAACATCGTGAGAAAACCAACATGTCCTAGAACTAAAAATTCGAAGACATGTGATATCTATCAACCCGCACTGGGCCCGCGTGGTGGATTACAGCCTACTCCTTCTCATAGAGAAGAGGACTGTGTCGCAGCAGTAGGAACTAGGCTGATGATTAAGACCTATTCCGTAATGGCTCTAAAAAAATATGTTCCAGAAAACGTGAATCGTTAATCAATACAGTATCTAAGAGAATATCACTGTTAAAAGTTGCTGCGTGTATACATTTTATTGCTCGTGACTACCGCCAAACCCTTCAGGGGTTCCAGTCTTAACTTTGTGTGTAACAAACAAATTATACAGGTACCTAGGTATACATGACACATGACGTGCGGTACACCGGTAAAAGACGTCACAGGTATTTTCAAGCAGTCTTACCCTAAATATCCCAGCTCGTGTCATGTAGGTACTCCACAGACTCCACTCTGCATTGCAGTAATCTGTTTGCTTGCTAGTTTGCGATGCGACGTACCCAGAGTGCTATTTCGACACTCCTTGGTCTGTATACACCTTAATTCTCTAAATAATATTGTTTGCGTTCACTCTAAACGTCAAGCCGATGTTCCTTTGTTGCTTTTATATTTTGATGACAGCTTCGCTTTGGTGGAGGCAGGCTGTACGGGTTCCGACTGCTCGGATCGTGCAAATCTTCCTTCATAAATGGAATTACGATGTTTATTTTAGTTGAATGTAAATATGCATTTCTGTAGGAAATGTTAGAATGCAAATAAGCCTCTGATCAGATCACTGTAAGAGTGTTTTATTGTTTGCTCTTTTTTAATTTAAAAATCCAGAAAGTTTTAAAACTAGCCTTTCATTTGTTACCATCTTTATTAGCTGTACTTTTATTCCACTAAACAAGCGTGTACTCCCCTATGTAATTGTCGAACCCGGTAGTACAGACCAAAACAAGACAAATAAAACACATTGTCAAGTCTAAACCTGAATGAAACAGTATGTGAAGCGCATGTTTAATCATACAAAACAATGGGCGTTGTTTAATTACGAAACGCTTGGAAGAGCGAGTCAATTCTACTGTAATTGCTGGGCCACATACATGCACTGTAATCATAAAACAATAGATACACAATACTATTATTGAAGGCATGATATTTCCTGTCAGTCGCCCCAGGCCTGTAAACGTCGGTTTGGACTGAAGCCAATTTTTCCTCGTTCCCTTTTTACCTCTTTCAGAAAAAACCCGTTGTGTCTTTTGACTGATAGAATTAATCAGTTAAATGCGTATTACAATTGCAAAGTTTATGTTTGTTTTCCATAAATGTAAGTTGTAAATCTTCATTTGTTTTCACTTATGCTAGCTGTTTTGTTTTGTATTCTCGCGGATTGTTCGTGAATAATTTTGGGATAACTGCATGTTATTATTTCTGATATTTTAGCTTGCCATTTATGTTTTTTGTTTTATAGAAAATATATACGAGTAGGTGTAATGATTATGAGCTTCTCAAAAAATAATGAGACTCATTTTAACTAGAATATTTCCAAAGTATGTACCTAATGGAGTGAATTTATTCCGAACAGATTATAACTAATTATCGATATATTCAGTAAAGTTAAAGTTAGATAAATGACCGAGCGTTTATTGGTTCGCCGGATTAACTGAAAGTTAGCCAGATATTTCACTTACTAATCGATAAGTACTTAAAGTTTGCCGACTGCCCTCTCGTAATTTCTTGAGCGTATCGGAACATATGTGTACATGGAGATTATGACTTGGATCCTTGCTTATCCTCAGGTTTAGGACGCTCAGTTACATCGGACGATTGTTTAGTGAGTGAGTATTTCTCCTAGAGGGCGGTCTGCATTCAGCAGTTGACTGGGAAGTCTAGTGCCGAATATGAGTTTTCAAATATATATGTAATTTAGTTGCTTTTTACGACTCGTTTAGGTAGGCAAGATGTGCCAGTTTGGACCAATCACAGGAGAGACGATTGAGAGATTATTTCAATCAATGTGATCGGTCGATTCCCAATCGTCTTTTGTCTGCTCTAGTTATTTCCGCTTTGATAAAAACCGAGCCTTAGTCACCTGACCAGAAAGCATTTGAACGTAAAAGCATGCTTATCCTAACTAATATTATAAATGCGAAAGTAAGTTTGTTTGTTACCTTTTCTTTTTCCTTTTATTTTTGAAGACCTATGATGACATTGAAATATTGCTGCAAGTATTGTCAATATGACTTGAAAAGAAACACACACGCACTCACACACATACACACACGCATGCACACACACGCTCTCACACACATACACACACTCACACACGCTCTCACACACATACACACACTCACACACACTATTTTAAGAGTGTTTTCAAAGTTCTTTTATTTTTTAATTTTAGATATCTTATAATGTCTTGTTTAAATTTTATTTTATTTTTGTATACCACTTTTACCATTTTTTTTATTTGTAATTGAAGAGCGGGGCCTTCTAGCACAGGTATATAATTTACTTAAAAGGAGGTCCCTATGTAAGATTTACTGTAAAAGTTGTACAAGTTTCTGCAATAAACCTTTTTACTTTACTTTTTTTACTTTACTTTTCACGACTAAACGGCTGATCGAATCTTAATGAAATTTGGCAAGAAGATAGGTTTCAACCTGAGGAAGGACATAGGCTATATATCATCACGATACAACCAATAACAGCGGAGCAGCAATGAAAAATGTTGCGAAAACGGGGATAATTTGACGCAGACAAAGTTGCGTGGGACAGCTAGTTACTAATAATATACATTGAAATGCTGAACACCCGCAAAGTTGCTTTTGAAAAATGCATTAGTCATCTTATTAGTTTAACTCTAAAAGGAACTCGGTAACCTGACGCTCTACAATTCCTAGAAGGTATTCGTACACAATAAATACAAGCTTTGAAGCTCTTGTGTTTAGCAACGACTAGCTTGGTGTCATCGTAC
The DNA here is from genome assembly GCA_963082945.1 of Cerastis leucographa. Taxonomy (NCBI): domain Eukaryota; kingdom Metazoa; phylum Arthropoda; class Insecta; order Lepidoptera; family Noctuidae; genus Cerastis; species Cerastis leucographa. The sequence continues at coordinate 9,814,563 of OY720356.1, read as the reverse complement.
TCACGTTCATACTAGGCCGTATCGGTATGAATGATCAGAATAATTGCTTCCTTCAATCGCCAAGCCCGGCAGTAGGTAACTAGTAAGGTCGCATGCCACGCTTAGCGCCAACTGTCGAGTCTACGAGGCTACGCAACTGAGCGCAGCAGTCCCAGCAATTAGTCGTCGGCGTCAGTTGGTAAATATTAACACTGGTAATTGTACGTTGAACGTCAGCTCCCTCGATGTTCGTTACAGTGCCCACTAGCAACCTGAATACAAATGAATCCATTATGCGAAAGTGCGCAGATAGCACATCGACACCAATATCACGTAACCGACGTGTATGCTGAAGTACTAACGTGTTTTTGCAAACATGTAGACTGTCTAGTCTTTTATTAATTTATTCCCCTTTTTCGTTGCTTTTGTTACTGAAATAGAACTTCTCTATCGAAATGTCGCTTCTAAGGATTCCTAATAAATAGGGCCTGTAAAGACCTTCTTTCAGCCTTGTCTGAATTGGGACTCTGAAGCCTAACATTGTAATATATATTTTCCCTTCAACATATTTTTTATTAGAAAATAACAAAATCGTCCCAACGAGGTATTATTCAACGAAATAATTGTTCCTATCTTCAAAATATTATATTATTGTAAGTGTAAGCTGCCTATACCTATACAGACAATCGAAAAAAAGGAATTTTATTATAAAGAGGTGTGTAGCCTATAAACAACGCCGTCATGTCCAAATTACGGACAAATCTTTGTGTTGTTGTTGACAAGTGGTTTCTTGAGTGAATCGTGTTGAACAACAGCACAATTGTAAACAAGCATGTTTTGTGTGTAAGAAAAAATATTGGAACAAGTTGTCGACGGCTTCCTTTCAATTTTGTATTCTTCATTGTTTATTTATGTTTTCTCTTCTTTTGTATATAAGTATCTTTGTAAGATATTTTATGAAGGGAAGGTCTGAAGACACCTTCTGTAATTGAAACAGTATTTGTGTGATTAAGATCGTATATGGAATACAATGAGTTACAGAATGTTGTTTATATAGGTCTAAGAAAAATATAAGTAGGTTGGATATGTATATGGAGGAGCTCGTGGCTAAATAATAACAGCCGCCTGGGTCGATCTTTAAGGTTAAGCCGTGCTTGTCGAGGTTGGTCCGTGGATGGGTGACCATAATTACATAACGAGTTTTCCTCCGTGCGTCGGAAAGCACGTTAAGCCGTTGGTCCCGGCTGTCATTTGTAGATCTTTGACAGTCGTTACGAGTAGTCAGAAGCCAAAAAGTCTGATATCCCGTCTTACCAAGGGGTATCGTATTACCCAGTTACTGGCATGTGGACGTCAGTCGCTTCATGTAAAATACTGGTACTCAGCTGCATCCGGTTAGACTGGAAGCCGACCCCAAGATAATTTGGGAAAAGGCTAGGCAGATGATGATATGTTTAAGTTCTAAAAGTTTCAAGCAAAACGATTCCAAATGAACATTACCTGCTCATGAAGATACGCTGATAAACTCGAGCCTCGTTTCGATACAGTAAAAGTTAATTATGTACGATGAGCTACTATTGTCGTAACAACAACGCTATGCGTAATGAACAGTAACATTTATCCCAATCATTGAAACTTTCCCTAAATATCCGGGATAATTAAAGCGTAATTTCACAATACGAGCATAATGCTTAATTTAATTCACGTCCAATATATTTAACATATTCAGCCATTCAACAAAGGATTTATCCACAAAATACTATCATGTGTTACGTAGATTTATCGATTCATCCAAGTACGTTAACGTTTCAATCTATAAATACAATAAGCCGAACTTCGACCCAATTAAATAACATGGCAGGTCCAACAAATTATCAACGACGTCATTAGACATTATGTATTGCATAACAAAGATCCCCCTATAAGGACTAGAGATGGGGCAGAGTACTTAGTTATTTATTTTGAGAGCTGGATTTATTTGCGGAAATGGGTCCGACCCACATTACTCAAGGGAGATTTTGCTGAATAGGACTGTAAAGTATGCCGTTCGAATTGAGATAATTTATTGTGTTTTGAACGGACCTCGTTTGTGATATTTTTGTATTGTGATTTTTTTGTCGGTTGTTTGAATTTGCGATTAGGCTTTTTTTTAATCAAAATGGTTTTCCTAAACCAACATTGCAGATTAGTCATCTGTTGTCAAAAAGGTGGACTTTTTTCGCTTAAGAAAATATCGTAAAAAACACGTGATTATTTTTAGTACGTATAAATAGGTACGTTTAAATAGAGAGCTTTGATTAAAACACAAATTAAATTTTACTTTACTTGCCAACTACTTACAATACCAACTCCTTTTACCGGCCCATCTCATTTTGCAACGACTCCTAATTAGACATTTATTTAACGTTTTAAGTGTTTACAAACAGTGTATTACCTACTAATTACATAGCGCTACTATATGAAGATCGCTGATGTTGCATCCGCCCCGATACAAATTATTGCCGATGCACCTATGACGTCAATCGGTTTCGCAAACTGTTGTTTGTTCAATAAATTGTAAGAATGATTATTCTATTGTCCCACTTCGACCTGGAATCATCATTCATAGGAGTAATTTTGTAATATTAACTAGTAATTAAATTAATTTAAAATCATTTCGGTTTTTTTTCAATCCTCCGATCGCAGCAAACGTAATTGGCGCAGTCGGTAGGATACTCGCGGGCCGGTTCGCGAATCGCGTTAGAGTCATCTCATATCGATAACCACGATCGCGAGTCACCCGGGCGGCTATCCAGTCACATCACGAGTATCCAGAATCTACGGACCTGCTGCAGACCAGAAGGAGAATCCAGCCATCGATTCACGGAGAGGAACCAGAAATGAGATACCTGTAAGTACACTTGAATCATTCTCGTGTTGCACCCCTTTGAATCTTAAACCTCAAGATTTACCATCCAAGGGCCTCCAGTGCGCGGGAGCCTGAATCACGACAGGCTCGCCAACGTACAGTAGATATAAATAGAGATATAACTTTAGATAGCTTAGAATTAGACAATATGACTCAAGCTCAGAATAACCCAGATACTATCTACAAGGCTCTTCGCCTTATTCCAGAGTTTGACGGCAACCCAAACATTCTTACCCGTTTCATTAAAATTTGTGATTCGTTAGCCGCGCAATATTTAAGTAATACTCCTGGCAGTGAATTTTCCAACTTATGCTTACTAAACGGGATACTTAATAAAATAACTGGGACAGCGGCATGTACTATTAACGCCAATGGAATACCAGAGAACTGGCTAGGCATTCGAACTGCCTTGATTAATAACTTCTCAGATCAGCGTGATGAAACCGCATTGTACAACGACCTCTCTTTAGCTACTCAGGGTAATAAAACGCCACAAGAATTCTATGATCATTGCCAAACGTTGTTTAGTACGATCATGACATACGTGACTTTACATGAGACTGTACCGACTACCATAGAAGCGAAACGCGACTTGTATAAGAAGGTTACCATGCAGGCATATGTTCGAGGGTTAAAAGAACCTTTAGGATCCCGTATACGTTGCATGCGCCCACCAACAATAGAAAAGGCGCTCGAGTTCGTTCAAGAGGAACTTAATGTAATGTATTTGCAGCAACGTGAGACCCCAAAAGCCCAAGCTCCTCCTAAAGTCGCTCATCCCACTCTAACACCAGTAGCGTTTACTCCACGACCTCATAACTTCCCAACACCAGTACCTAATTGGCCATTACCCATGGGCCAGCGTCCAGCGGGACCCGCACCTCAGCCTTTTAAATTCCCTGCTCCAGCACAACATCAACAGCGTATGCCAACGAACACACAAAGAATGTTCAGTGCGGCACCTCCTAACTACAACCCCCGTAGTAACATATTTAGATTAACACCCCGGAATAATGCACCTCAAGGCCCTCAGCCAATGAGTGGTGTTCAACGTTTTACTCCCAAACCTCTACCTCCAACAAATCAGCCAGCAGCCCATGATTGGAATAAGTTTGGAAATCTACCATCATCAAATTATTTTAAAACCCGAGAAATGAATATGAACGAGTGCATGACATATGACGACTCATATTACAACTATTACTGCGAACCGGTGTACAATTACTATACTGACTACAATGACAGTGTCTTTGACCCAAGTCTCGCCGCTGACTCGACTCATTATAACGTGTCAATGCACGACCAAGTATTCGATGAATCGCAAGCGGATGTAACCAACCATTCTCAGCAGGATTTTCAGGAGGCTTCGACGTCGCAAAAACCAAAATAGAAATAAATCTCCAGACACAGAGGCAACTTCCCTATATACAAATTAGAGACCCACCTTTAAAACTTTTAATAGACACAGGAGCGAATCAATCCTTTATTAGCCCCGAAGCTGTCGAAAAATATTTCGCCGAATACCCCTTGAATTTCGACCCTTTTGAGATAACCAACATACACGCAACAAGCAGGAACGACTATTCTATAACCTTGCCGTGTTTTGCGGAATTTAATGATGCCAAAAACATGAAGTTATTCATCTATCGGTTTCATGATTATTTCGATGGCCTCATCGGTTTAGATCTGTTAAATGATTGGGAAGCTCGCATAGATTTGAAAGAAAACATGTTAGTGACTCGATCCGCGATGAACCCTATTGTAATGTATAACTCGTGTAACGTAAATTTATACGAAGATATTATACCAGCTGGAAGTACCAAGGTTATCCGTATCCCCATTGATGTGCCAGAAGGCGACGTTTTTATTCGGGAGCAAATTCTTTGCAATTGCATAATTCATGAATGTATTACTACCGTAAACAATAATCGTGGCTACTTGGAAATCGAAAATCCGACACTAAACGACGTAATATTTTCCATCGATCGCCCAGCGCACGCGGAATTATTTAATATCGAGTGCAGTAGTACTCAACAAACATCGACACGCACTCAGGAAGTAGTATCGCGTTTAAGAACTGATCACCTAAACCCAGAGGAAAGGGCTAACCTTATAGCTCTTTGTTCCCGTTACTCGGATGTTTTTTATATTGAAGGTGAGGGACTAACTTTTACAAATAAAATAAAGCATCGAATAAGAACTACCGATGATGTTCCAGTGCACGCTAAAAGCTACCGGTATCCTTTCGTACACCGCCAAGAAGTTAGGGATCAAATAACTAAAATGCTTGATCAAGGTATCATACGACCATCAGAATCCGCATGGAGCTCGCCTATTTGGGTGGTTCCAAAAAAGATAGATGCCTCAGGAAAGCAAAAATGGCGTCTCGTTGTAGACTTCCGTAAGCTAAACGAGAAGACACTAGACGATAAGTACCCTATACCTAATATCAATGACGTTCTCGACAAATTAGGTAAATGCCACTACTTTACGACCCTGGATTTGGCAAGTGGATTCTACCAAGTGGAGATGCACCCCCAGGATGTAGAAAAGACCGCATTCAATGTAGAACACGGTCATTTTGAATTTCTCAGAATGCCGATGGGACTAAAAAATTCGCCGTCCACGTTTCAACGTGTGATGGATAATGTCCTTAGAGGACTCCAAAATGAGATATGTCTTGTCTATTTGGACGACATCATTGTTTTCAGCACATCCCTTCAGGAACATATAATTAATCTCGAAAAGGTATTCCAGAGACTCCGAGAGTCCAACTTTAAAATCCAGATGGACAAATCAGAATTCCTTAAACTTGAAACAGCTTATTTAGGTCATATCATCAGTAAAGACGGCATTAAGCCAAATCCCGATAAAATATCTGCAATTAAGAAGTATCCGATTCCAAAAACACCAAAAGAAATCAAACAATTTCTGGGCCTACTTGGTTACTATCGAAAATTTATTCCCGACTTTGCCCGAACTACAAAACCACTTACTCAATGCTTGAAAAAAGGACGAAAAATCACCCTTGACTCCGAATACGTGAATTGTTTCGAAAGATGCAAGACCCTCCTGACTAATGACCCCATCCTACAGTATCCAGACTTCAGTAAAGACTTTAACTTGACGACAGACGCTTCGAATGTAGCCATCGGCGCTGTTTTATCCCAAGGACCTATAAATTCGGACAAACCTATCTGTTATGCATCCCGAACTTTAAATGAAAGCGAGATGAACTACAGTACTATAGAGAAGGAATTACTTGCTATAGTTTGGGCTACGAAATATTTTAGACCCTACCTATTTGGACGTAAATTTAAAATTTTCACTGACCATAAACCGTTACAATGGATGATGAACATGAAAGAACCAAATTCCCGACTGACAAGGTGGAGACTTAGACTAAGCGAATACGACTTTTCAGTTATTTATAAAAAAGGGAAATCTAATACAAATGCTGACGCCCTCTCTCGCATTGAAATTCACACGAAAGAAGCCATGTCCTTAATAGAGGAAATTGATGAACTCAACTCCTTAATGGGTAATCCATCAGAAACCATCCTTGGCAAACCAAACTCCTCAACCGAAACAGTACATACAAGCGTTGAGAACCCCATCCTAGAAATTCCCATAACTGACGAGCCATTAAATAAGTTTAACAGACAGATATGTTTCACCATTGTAAATGACGTTAAAAAACGACCTGTAGTTACTAGGCCATTCGATACCCATACACGTATAAGTATCCAGCTATCCGAATCTAACTTAGAAGAAGATGTGATCAGTGCCGTAAAAGAGTACGTTAACCCCAAGGTTAAGACGGCTATTTTAGTTAATCCACCTCTAGCAATGTATTCAATTATACCGATTATACAGGACAAATTCAAAAGTTCATCCTTAAATCTTGTTTTAGCTAAATCCGAATTGGAAAATGTCAAAGATTATCTACGACAACAGGAGATAATACGACACTATCATGACGGTAAAACTAACCATCGTGGAATTACCGAGTGTCATTTAGCCTTATCTCGTAAATATTACTGGCCAAAGATGAAGGACCAGATAACTAAATTTATAAATGAATGCACGATTTGCGGTCAGGCCAAATACGACAGAAACCCGATAAGACCCCAATTTAACATTGTACCACCGGCTACCAAGCCGTTTGAGACAATCCACATGGATCTTTTCACTGTACAGGGCGAGAAATACGTAACATTTATCGACGTATTTACAAAGTACGGTCAAGCTTATCACCTACGTGACGGGACAGCTATTAGCATATTACAAGCTCTTTTGCAGTACTGTACCCACCATGGGGTCCCTATAACTATTATCACAGACAATGGGACTGAGTTCACAAACCAATTGTTCATGGAATTTACGAGGCTTCATAAAATCAACCATCATAGAATACTAGCTCATTCACCTAACGACAACGGAAATATCGAACGACTACACTTCGACCTGGAATCATCATTCATAGGATTAATTTTGTAATATTAACTCAGTAATTAAATTAATTTAAAATCATTTCGGTTTTTTTTCAATCCTCCGATCGCAGCAAACGTAATTTACTAGACTTCATACGTAAGCTAAGGTACCAACGTTTACATAAACATGAAAAGTTTGCCTCGAATTATAATTAGACATCAAACCAGCTCAGAGGTTGCCTCGAGAGGTAACAAAAACGGGTCAAGTGTAGTTTTCATAACGCACTGGTAACACGCAACGATCGTTGTACTTAAAATGGAATAAAAAGAAATTATTTTGTTTCTACCCTTTGCTTCCAGTCACTGCTTTACCGTACATAAAGTAATAGCGAGAAAATCACGTTTGAGCTATATTTTTCTTTGTTTAGCTTTGTTCTTTATTCTGGTATATTTTTACAAAGGATTCACTTTTTTTTTAAGATGTCTTTGTATTATAATTTTAACGTAAATAGTAAGCTTTTAATTGCAGTAATAGTATAAAGACAATCCTGATGGAGACGTGATAGGAAAAAAATACAGTAGTCAAAATTTCCAACAATACGTGATTATAATAACCTCAGAATATTGAACCTCTTTGAAAATTAATGATAATGACAGTGTCTCATCTAAGATTTAATTACATACATATTTAAAATCCGTAATACGTCATAACTCGATTAATCAAATTGGAAGACATTCTGTTATTTTAATTTATTCAAGAGCCAGGGCCACTGTCCTTGAGGAAAATAAGATAACAGAAAGTCTTTAAAATGTAAATATGGAATAAAAGGACCGTCTCTCGATTTTTCCAATTTACTTTATGGCCGATGGAGATATTGATTATAAATCGATTGTTAATATTCGTTGTGGACGGAAACTGGAAAGAATGGTGTATTGAAATGTAAACATAGATATGTTTACATTTGTGTATTGAAATGTAAACATAGATATGTTTACATTTCAATACATGATTCGTGATTCGAAAAACATCTTCAACATTAATTTCTGTTCAGCCAATATAACTTGATAATACAATAATACCTACGTGATGTAGAGATCTGTCAAGTAATCTCGGTGGATTTCATTTTAGTGGGCGAATTAAATCCTTATGAATATTTCATGTAGGACTTTGTGTTTTCACCGAGTGAATAAATAAACTTACATTATTTTGTGTCGGCGCATAACATTGCCTTTATTATATAGTCAGTATTATAAATATGATGTTTGACCCTAATTTATCGTAGGACACAACTATAATGTGTTGTAATAATAATATTGATGCTCTAAACTCTGCAAGGTCTCGTTTATTTTAATAATATGTAGCTTAGCAGGCATAAATCAAAGAAAAAATGTTCCTATACATATATAAAAAGGTTCTATGAGCCAAAATATAGGATTATATCGTGGGTTCCGCAGTTCATTAAATGTTTGTGAGTTCATTTCGAATTTATTTCACGCATTAAACAGCTTTGCATTTTATCAAGATTACAGCCGCAGCACGCAAATCCTGCTTCATTTACTTTTCTTTTCTAATTTTCTGTGCCATATTCATAATTTGGGCCTTCGCATAAAGAGGTTTACGAAAATATATACAACGGATTAATCTATTTTCCTCCTCATTAGAGTTTCTAAAAGAGGAAACAAAAATGGCCCAATTTCCCGACATTTTTGGTTACATTTTAGTTACGTTTGGGTTGGGTTATTTGAGTGGAACTGCAGATTTTTTTAAACCTGGCTAGTAGCCGAAATTAGCAAGAGGCATTAATGTTTTGCTTTCTTTGATTTGAAAGTGGAAACAGTTCCAATCGACATGGAGAACAATACTATAGTGATAATTTTAAACAAAGATTTCCATTGTTAGGTAATTTGAAAACAAAGATGTTATTCAACTTCATATGGAACCTTGCTCTTGATACGAATACAGACAAGAGTTGTATAATCGAGTAACAAATTTAGAGACGCGAGTTTGCTTGATTGTTGGTTGATTAGTTTACGCCCGTTCGAATTTGTCGAACTAATGTCAAGTCAATTTGCGTTCAAGCCAATAACGGCGGTGCCAACCTACAGTTGATTAGAGGATACCATAATAAGATGGTATAATACGTCACAATACCTTTGTCCCGGAGCGTCAAAGAGATTGTCGCCTTGAAAATTAATAGAACTCCGCATTGATCAGGTAGTTCTCAAGTTACTGTGAGGGTTTGAGTATTCACAAATGCTATGATTAAACCTCTGGAACTCGGTCTGTTAACTCCAGTTTAATTGTGTACGGGCATTGTATTGTTCTGCAGTGGACCAGATGGAAACAGAAAAAAAAATCGGAATGTGAAAAAAAATATAGAAGATGTATTTCTTATTGGATGGTATTTAAAAGTACTTCAATTTATTCCCATTTCATTTACCTAATTTTGCCTGTGTTCCACCAAATATACTGAATGTGCACCAAAATATGTTCATTAAAATAAGTCATAACGAGCATCTATTTAACAACTGTTGCAAATTTGTAAAAATAGTAATACACCTAATTTTAAAAACAAGCATATATTTTTTTAGTTTTACGACGTAGCCCCGCTACGCGGGGCTCCTATTTCTGTCTAGAGGGTTTAAAGTAACCTGACACGAAGAGAACCTGTCCAAGTCGGGGTGCCCCAAGAAGTCAGGAATATTTGGTGTACGATCAGTATTTTTTGGGGAAGAATAAAATAGTTATTGTTACAATAGAATATTTGCAGCGCACTACAATAAAAAAGTGTTATATCTTGGTGTTAATTTGGAATTTGTTTGATGTAACATACACGGTGTAAATCACCTCATCACGAAGCCGTCAACCAAGCATTCTGTACATGAAACTAAGTAACTTTACACAAAAATTATTGCTGGGAAACGACTTTTTTTTGGGGGGTGTAAAATCATGTTTTGTGGTAGAACTCAATGTAACTCACTCAAAACATCCTGCTGATGGACAGATTAAATAGTACGGGGGTCGTGGAGGTGTTTAAAGTAAAAATCTTACTTTAAAAACTTGTATTTAAAAAAATACTTGTCAAAAAGTTGGAACTTTGACCCCTAATATCTCCGTTACTAGTTCCCAGGTATGGTGTAGAACAAAAAAATGATCGCAATGACAGGGAGAACCAGTGCCTTTCGGCTTCGTTAAGAGGTGTTTTACACCCTTTATTTTGTTGGCCGAGTAGTTTAATTATAGTAAAACAATTAAACGGGTTTAAGATCAATATTTTAGAAATGCATACATAAATGTACCTTTAGATTTTTGGTGAACACAAAAATATTATCCTTTCTTATTCAGTGACTTTAAAAAATGGAATCTGTAAGTTTTTGACAGGTTTTTCCTAATTGTCGTTCGATTCCTAAGGCGCGGTTTATACAGAAGAGAAGTGGCGTGGGCGGATAATAATAACTAACGTTCACACAGACCGGCTCGGAGAGGAGAGCAGATTTTATATCACGTTTAAAACAGAGTTTTGAATCATTGTATAAGGTTTATTTTTACATAACACTTCTTTTATTATTGTGAATGCCTGATAGCAAACCTAAAGGTCAGCTCACACTGAGACGCGACGCGACGCGACGCTGCGCGTACACTTTTAAAGAGCGATTCAAAATATAACTTTATTTCCTTCACGAAAAGATACACATTTCGTTGTGAGAATTCTGAATACTTTGCACCATGCAGCGCTACGCCGCGTGACGTCTGTAATGAAATGTGTATTTTTTCGTGTAGAAAATAAAGTTATATTTTGAATCGCTCTTTATAAGTGTGCACGCAGCGTCGCGTCGCGTCGCGTCGCGTCTCGGTGGGAGCTGACCCATAGGTTTTCTATCAGGCATTCACAATAATAAAAGAAGTGTGTAAAATAATATAATAACGCTTAGTGTAAAATAATAAGAGGACCCAACCGGCTGCCTCTGATGACGTACTCTTTCGCGCTTGCGACCGACCGGTATCGAAAACAAAACCTGTACTGCGCCGAACTAAAGGTATGCCGCCCTTGTAGAGCACCCGCTCGGCTCCGAGCGCATCCATCTGGCTCCGAGTGCATCCACTTAAAAACAGTACTCTTCCGGCCGGTCTATGTGAAACGGCTGTCGGTTCCAGTCTTTTCCAAACGTATAACTCGCGCCAGCCGATGCTCTCCGAGACGGTCTGTGTGAACGGGGTCTTTAGTCGTTTCGCACCGCGAGCGGTTCGGACCGCGGTGTGAATTAGTCAAGAGCTCTTTTAATGGGTCCTTTCGCACCGCGGTGCGAATCGCCCACGGTCTGTGAACAGACCTTAAACCGGGCCTAAGAAATCAGCGTGCCCGTGCCTACGCCGTAGCGCCACGCTACGGCGTAGGCGCAACGCTTGGGCCACGTAGCAGCGATTGTTTCAAAACGAATTTCGCTTAGACGTGTCGTTTGCGTTCAACTAACGCCTACACTGGATGTGAAGGGTGCCTTACATTGTTTACCTCTATCACCAAACAATCCACAGTCATGTAATTAGAGAAACTCCCTCGACAGCCCAACTATGTAGAGGACACGGGCGTCAATATTGTGTGAGGACATTAGCTCATTTCTCCCGGGTCAATCACTTGACAATTAGAAATACAATCAGTCTAAGTGACGCGTGCGATTTTGATTCAATAGTCATGCTTTAATGAATATTTGGTTCATTCTGCTTAGGTTTTGACAATTGAGGTGAGTTTAGCCCTAATGAAAAACAAAGATGACATTTTATAATAGATCTACACTAGGCACGCCAGAGTCAAACCAACATCTCCACGATTCCGTATGATTACCATTGGGTAAGCTACTCCATTCCTTTTCTTCCAACCCCAAATTCGTGCTGCGTTATTCTAATGCAAAAAATTGGTTAGGCCATGGATAACGTTAATTTTCAGGCCAGACACTATTCCTACTGATCATTCCAAATTACCTAAAGTACTTCACTGCCGCTGACCTGCGATGACCTAGTGATGATTGCGGGGATCCGCTGGATGCAAGTCGCACGGGACCGGTCAACTTGGGGGAGGCATATGTCCAGCAGTGGACGTCTTTCGGCTGAAATGATGATGATGATGATAATACGATGGACGTGGAGTTAAGGACACCAGCCCGTTATACAATACAAGTACTTCACTAACCAAAAATTATGTCATCATCAGCCTAGCCTTTTCCCAACTTTATTGAGGTTGGGTTACAGTTTAACCAGATGCAGCTGGATAGGACTGTAGTGACTGTCTGTCTGTCCACAATCCAGTTTGTAATGGGTAATGGGTGTAATGGTACCCCTTGATAAGATTAGGCCGTCAGACTTTCGGGCCAATGACTACGGTTTAACGTATTTTAAAAGGCGCGGAGAAAACTCGGTATGTAATGGATGGTCACCCATGCTCAGACCAACCTTGGCAAGCGCGGCTTAACCTTTAAGATTGACTCGTGCGGCTGTTATTATTTAACCACGAGCTCCTTCTTCACCAAAAATTTGTATGACCTCAATAAACATAATGACTAATAAAATTAATAATTTAAAAGTACTTACAAATCACACTTATCCATTTAATATAAAGGGTGTAAAACACATCTTAACGAAGCCGAAAGGCACTGGTTCTCCCTGTCCTTGCGATAATTTTTTTGTTCTACACCACACCTGGGAACCTTCTAGTTACGGAGATATTAGGGGTCAAAGTTCCAACTTTTCGAGAAGTATTTTTTTAAATATAGGTTTTTAATGTGAGATTTTTACTTTAAACACCTCCACGACCCCCTTACTATTCAATCCGTCCATCAGCACAATGTTTTGAGTGCGTTACATTGAGTTCTACCACAAAACATGATTTTACACCCCCCAAAAAAAAATCGTTTCCCAGCAATATTTTTTGCGTAAAGTTACTTAGTTTCATGTACAGAATGCTTGGTTGACGGCTTCGTGATGAGGTGATTTACACCGTGTATGTAAGTATCTATATAATTATACAATAATTAACATGTGAAGTGGAAACATTTGTGAGTTCCACTATTTAGTCTGTGATATCCAAATAGCTTCATTTCCTTTTAAATTATGCCAAGTGAATAATTACTTTGAAAGCACCACGTTTGTGTAAACTGTTCAAGGGCTTATTAGCTTCGATCGATATTTACAAACACGTCATAAGTACTAGCGCCTATTTATAGATTCATCATGAACTTATACTTACTAACAATTAAGTGAAATAACGACTGAATCAGGCAATTTTACCACTCACGTACTTTGACCAAGCATTGTTTCTATCTCTGTCACACAATCGTCAAATTGCTGTTGGCCAGCCAAGCCGACCATCTGCGGTGATAAACTCGCGTGGGGCCGCCCAAACCCCGCAGCGCCGGAGCCGTGACAGAAACAATGCTTGCTGCATGTTGCATGCCTGCTTGCACACTGCATGCTTGCGTGCATGCTGCATGCCTGCTTGAAACAGTGGAATAATGTATGTTCAATGTGTTAATTCGGCTTAGTGTAACTTCGGTAAAAAGTTTTTCGACCAAATGAAACGTCGGAGTAACGAAAAAAAGCGAATTGATAATAGGTCAACCGATACAGCGGAGTCGTGACTTCGATGAAGTAAAAAAAACTAAACGGAAATAGTTGAAAAGTTTTAGGTGAAATGAAATTCGGTCAAACAATTTTCGAAATTATGATAGGTAACCCTTGCAGGCCATACAATGATCGACAGGAATAAAGACGAAAGTAAGTAATCATTGCAAACTTGTACCGGAATTCATTCAAATGTCTCCGGAAATAAGGGTTTTCAAAACGTAAAAACCATGCGCTAATATTTTTAGAGATGTTTAGTATACCTAGTTATTTTTTTCCAGTTCATGCCGAATTTTATTGTAATCGAAACTAAGAAGTAACGAAACTAAGAAGTGTTTCTCTTTATGTAAAAACCTATGTCTCTACTATTCATCAAAACTGCAAAACCTGGTACCTAGAATAATGTAGAAAGAGGCGAGAATAACAAGTATAATATGTAATATTAAAAGTGTAGCCAAGTACTACTGCGCAGATTCAACAATAGTGAAACGAAAATTGCAAAATGTTGATTCATAATGAGCTCTGGAATTTAAATGGATTTCCTAAAACAATGTTTGCTCAATAAAATATTCTTACTCTTCAACGAGAGCTCACTTACATAAATTAATTTGATTTTCTAAGGCCACGTCCTCAAAATGTACTTCAAAGACGGACTTGCTCCTGCTCCCCTCAATGGCTCTTGATAATCGAGACAGTGTTATAAGAAAAAGAAACTTCTTTAAATACACAAAAAAATGCTTTTTGAGAACTTTTATTAACTCATTTTCCACTTCTTTACGAAGGATCGCCGGCTCGCGAAACGGCTAAATTGCTTTTATTATCTTTTCGAAACATTTATTAATTTACTCATACTTCTATAACTTTTATGCATTTATAACATTTTGCTTTGTATTAGCTGTTTATGGAAAAATAAAACTCGTAAAATAACTGATAACCATGCCAACAGTTTTATTTCATAGTTATGATTCTATGACTAGGCTACCCAATATGTTTTAAAGTTACAATTTTCCTACTATGTAGGCACTACATTCTACCTCTAAAGTCTAGCTATCATAAGCGAACAGTCGTAAAATTAAGCATCTATTAACAATATAAATATTTTACTAATTATATCGAATTTAGAATCTTATTGTTCACTTCAAAGGTATATCTGCCTACCTAGGTCTAAAATCTATGATTACTTCAAATGATCTAACGAAAGTTTACGATTTTTTGCCATACCCAACAAAATGTTGTCAGTCGAAGCTGTAGTGGAACTTTGTAAAATATCATCTTTACTCGCCATTGAATGGTAATCGTTCATTTCAGACCACGCTGGGTCAGACTTGGCTATTCTTTTTCTTTCTTTAATTTTTGTGTACAACAAAATGGAAACCATGATGAAAAACACAACGCACCCTAACGAGCAGCCGACTATTAATCCCATTCGGCGATTTAAAATTGACGCTATGTTGAATTTTTTAATCGGTTTGGATTTTACTGTTGCCGGTTTCCTAAATGTATTAAATGAAACGCATTCGCTAGAAGGGGATCGCATTAGTATAGCAGCTGCCACGTCCTGTGTGATCCTGGCTGTAGAATTAGCACTGTCGTCAATTGTTTTATTGACTTCATTTACTATTATCTCATCGTCGTAGTCCACTGGTTCCTCAGATAGAGTAATGACACACACTACGTAGTTAACATTTGGTTCTAAGTCTCTAATATGAACCGATACTTCACTTTTTTCAAGGTATTTTGATTTAACCTGTAAGAAACACATTTTCAATATCACGTGGAGCATTCAAGGTGTTATTGCTAGTTAGTATTTATAGTTTTAAACTTACGTCAGTATTTCCTTCTTCACCGTAGTATAAAATCTGCAAAGCTTTAATAGCTGTGCGGTTCCTTATAAACCAGGAAACTGAGATAGAGTTATCTTTATGTCTGTCCACAGATAGTTGCGATATTACTGGAACGTCGCATTTCTCCCTTGGATATTCATCGTTGTAGCAAGTAATTGAATTGGATTTTATAACTTTGGGATGATCCTGAATCCACACCCAGGCATTATCTTTTTGGCAGCTGCATAGAATCACATTATCTGTAAAATAATACATTATTTTGTTTTAGTCAAATACCTCAATTGTAATTCTTATTCATATTGTATGAACACATGCTAGAATACAAACCTTTTACTGATATATCTTGTATGTAATTTTCAACTGAAGTCAACAGTTCTATAGGAATCGTCTGAAGCTTGTTGTGCTCCAAATCGATCTTTATTATTTTATTCAAGTTCTTGAATGCTGTTACTGATATATACTTGATATTGTTGTAGCTCAAATGTAATACAGTTAACTCTTTTAAGTTTATAAGATCTTCATTAAGAATGTTTTGCAATTTGTTGTGAGAAAGATCCAAAAGTTTCAAATTACTCAACTCTTCGGCGAAGGATTCTATTGATTCGATATTATTATTTGATAAACACAGTGTTCTCAACTTATTGAGGCCACGGAAATTGCTGGTTTTCAGTTGAGAAATCCTATTAAAGCTTAAGTCTAAACTTTCTAAAACACTTAATTTCGAAAATGGGCTCACAGACAGACGTCTTATTTTATTGAATTTGAGATAAAGATGTTGTAAACTAGAGAATAGTTCAAACGTGATATCGTCTATGTTTGTCATGTTAGTGGCACATATGTGTAATTCGTACAGATTTGCTATAAGTGTATTATTATGAACTCTGTTCGACGCAGACCAAGATACTTCGGGATTCTTACTCAAATCTATATTGATCAGAGAGACGCCAGACTTCCTATAAGTCAACAAGAAATCAAATCTCACAATCTCATTGTACGAGATATTAATATTTTGTATGTTTGGAAATATATCGAAAACGAAAAGTGGTAGGCTATCCAACTTATTGTAACTGATATCAAAAAGTACTAAATGAGGGTATTCTATTTTCTTACTTACTGTTATAGTTCTTATTTCATTTTTCCTAAGGATCAAGTATTTTAATTTGATTAATTTTTCAAAGCCACAAAGCTCTATTCTCGGTATAAGGTTATCTGCTAAATCTAAACTCTCGACATGTGTGAAATTATGAAACGTGTTATATGGCACAAAATCTAAAAAGTTGTTACTTATATTGAACTCCGAAACTGAGTTTTGCGAGTCAAACAATATAGAAGGAATGGTACTGATGATGTTTTGTGCCAAGTTCAGTCTCAATAAATTTCTATTTTGTCTGAATGTGCCCTCAAAAATGTGTTCAATATTGCAATGTTCCATATAGAGAACTTCTAAAAGTGGAAGTTGAGCGAACGTTTCTACAGGGAGATAGTCCAGGACGTTGAAAGATAAAGTTAAGTATTTCAATCCGGGAATATTAACAGATAGTAAATCTCTAGCTTTTAAGGAATTATTTTTGAGAGAAAGTAATTTTAAATTGTTCAACCCTATGAATGTACCGTTTTCTATAAATTGTATTTCACAGTTGTCTAAATATAGTGAACTGAGTGGCAAGCCATGCTGAAATACATGCTTGTGGAGTATTTTCAGCGGATTAAATGAAAGGTTCAAACTACGCAGTTTTTTCAGAGTGTCAAACGCCATGTCGAAAATAAACATAATCGAGTTGTGCGAGATATCCAAATCTTCTATTTCGCTTAAACCGAAAAATGTATAATTTGTAATGTTACTAAGCAAATTGTTTTGTAAATCTAGATAGCGTGCAGAGCTTAAGTGCTGTAATGAGAAATCTTCTATGACAGAAATATCGTTATTATTTAATTCAAGCCTCGTTACAAAACTCAAATTACGAAACGTGTTCTTTGTTAAGAACTTCAAGCGATTATTTTTTAAACTTAAGTGATTTAATTTTTCTTGGGATTGCAACATAAAGTTGCCTATTAAAGACAACGAATTTGATTCCAAGTGTAGCGTAACTAAATTAGAACTTAATTTTGGCAAAACATCATTTAAAACTATGATATAATTATAATGTAGACTGAGATATTTTAAATCAGTCATTTCTAAAAAAGTCCCTGGTTCTATAAAAGTAATCTCGTTGTGGTCCAAGTAAATTTCTTCTAGTTTCATAGAATTTATAAAATAATTCTTTGTTACGACTTTAATCTTGTTATTATTTAATCTTATCTCATTTACGTTTACTAAGGGTCCTAGTGTGTCATTATTAAACTCTGAAAAATTGTTATTGTCTAATCTTAGTTTCAATATATTCTTATTATTTATAAAAATATTATGTGGCACTTGATTCAAATAATTAAATTCTAGACTAAGCTTATCAAGGTTCTCTAAGTTACTAAAGCTCTCACTATGAATGTTGCTTATACAATTCTTATCTAAATGTATTGCATTAATTTTCTTTGAATTAAGAAACGAGTCTATTGGCACATCCAAAATATTATTATGACTTAAGGTTACTTCTGTGAGTGATTGTAAATTACAAAACAAACCGTGGATGTGGTGCAAATGATTGTGACTTAGATCTATATATTCTAAATATTTGTTGTTCTGGAACAAATTGGGGTTCAATATTTTTATCCTATTATGACTTAAATCAAGAGATTTTAAATTAACTAAAGAGTAAAATGCTCTATAATGTATAGTGTTGATGAAATTAAAATGAAATGACAATGTTATTAGGGACGGACAAAATTTAAGGCAGTCTTCTGAAATAAATTCAAAATTATTGGAACTTAAATCTAGGTACTCTAGAGATATCAAATCAGAATTATCGACTGTAGGAAAAGATGACATTTCATTCCAAGCTAGTCGTAAAGATCGAAGGTGCCTTAATTTTGCAAAAGCTTCTATAGGGAACGTAGTGAGATTGTTTTCACTCAAATCGATTTCTAAGAGAGTCAGCTCGAGACTTGAGAAAGCCGATTCCGAAATTTCACGAATAACATTTCCTTTTATGTTTAGTTTCATAAGCGGAAGACCATAAAAGCTGTAGCTTGGTATGTCTTCGATATAATTAGACGTAAAGTCGATCGATATCAGCTTCAGCATGCCAGACACAGCTTTCTGGGGAATAATTTTGATTTTGCTCGACACGACGCTTAACGTTTCAAGGCACTTTCTCAGCGGCATAAACGTATCATCACCGATGTCTTTTATGCTTGTTCTTGACATATGAATATGCTTTATACAAACGCCTTGAGGTATAAAATGGGGTCCCAGAGCTTCTTCGTTGTCGTCGAGGTCGTAAACAGAAAGTGAGTGTATGTCAGACACACTTTTAAGAGCATTTTTTATATCTTTGGAGGCAGTATCCTGACAATCAAGAAACAAGCCTGAAAATAAATCCCTGATTAATATAACGTTCACGTCGCAAACGATTTACAAACAGGCAGCAATCTTACCGTCTTCAAATGTATAGCAAGAACATTTGTTAGTTTTTATTAAGTCGGGACAGCCCACGGTATTCTGAGCTCGCAAAACGGAGGGTAGAACCAGCAGTAACGAAACAATTTGCAAAACGTCGCACTCATTTTTCCTTGTCTTGAAGAGTAAAACTTTTTTCATAGTTACATTATTATGTTTTTTTTACATTTTATTTCTCCTTTGTTATCCTACCTGTAACAAACACAAAGGTATTGTCATGTCCACATCAAAGACAGACTCGATACTGTACAACATATTACCAATTATTGTAAGTATATTATATTGTTTACTTAACGTAATGAATAGATCAAAGACTCATGCTGTGTAATCTTGGCTCGACTATGCAGTAACATGATTAAAGTATATTGTTGCCTGAATATACTATTATGAATTACTTATTGGTAACAATAGTTCCCTCTCCCAGTCTGCGAAGATGGGAAATCCTTGTACCTTAACTATTGTATACATACATGCAGCGCTTAAGTAGATTACACAGATGAAATTACTTGAGACCACAGATTCAGTTTAGATATTGTTCGATTCAGTAAATGGAGACAGCCTTGCTGTAATACTCGGCTTAGTAGAGTAGTAGCTAATATTATTTGAAGATTATGTCTACAGTAAGCACTTCTAGTATTTCTGAATGAATAATTATTACATGATAATAGCATGAGTACATTTTTTAGATCACTCATAGCAAAATAAACAAAAAGAAATTGAACATTTTCCGATTGACAGTTAAAAAAAAGAAAAAGTCTATAGGTTCAATAGACTGCAAGATCAACTTCTTTGAAGAATAGCGCAATCAAAAATTTTATTTAAGCACTACACACAAAACAAATAACTTTTAAAGCAGCACAAAGACTTTCATTTCAGTTCAAAGATACAACATAAGCAAAATAAAAAGACGCGACAAACTTGTACATAATGTCTACATTGTTCAATTAGGTAACTAGTTTCGATAAAAGTTGTGATGAAATATTTATGTACTCACCCATCTAGGTTTCCTTTGCGCTGACACACACAACTCGCGGTTAATTACAAAACGGTGTTATCCTGGAGGACATAGAGTCCATTTTCGCGTCCTGTCCTCTTTCGCGGGGCGAGGGCCGAAGTGCGCCTGTCTGCCGTAGTAGAGTAGTACGCGTGAAACAAGGCTGAATTTCAATCCAGTTGAAGTTTTTATCGGTGGTATTGGGCTTGAGTGTGCCTTAACGCGCAACACAGAACGCCTGGGGTCATTAGAAAGCTCGACGAAAGACTGCCGCGGCGGCGCGCGCTGGGTAGGTCACCGCCGTTGTTGCGGCACCCCCGACCCACTATTATTATACTTTTATGACGAATCGGATTTTGCTACCGAACAACCGGCTTTTTGTAGTGACGTGATCATGTAAGTGTTTATCGTAACATGACGTACACACTTTTGTGTTGCGGTGTCATGTTTGTATGGATGGAGAAAAAAATGTTTTAAATGTGTGTTGCGTTTGGGTTATTAAAAGTTGTGTGTTATTTTTGTGTGTTATTTTTGTGGGGTACTGTTGTATACGATTAAATATTAATTAGTCAAGTTTTTATTTAATTCACTAAAAAGTGAATTATAATAACATTTCTTTAAGCACGCCACTTTTAAAAAATCTTCATTTCCGGGTTCTCCTTTCAAAGAAAAAGAACAAAGCACCGAGTACCAGAGACAAGTAACTTGGGAAAAATAAAAATGTAAGAGTTTCGATCGTAGCCTTGAGGTTTGACGTTGCACTGTCGAAAAGTTGGCAGTAAATACAGCGCCGTACACCGCGAGAACTTTCACAAAATCTAGGTCATGAAGCAACTCATAAATACTTGAAAAAACACGAGATATAAATTAGGACCTAACCCCGTATTATGACGAAGGGGAGTGAGCATGGTCGAATATGAAATACAATCTTTCTGAATTATTTTGCTTTTGTACATTTTTTGGAAAGTTTTTTCGTTCGAAAATAGACTAAGAAACAATGGAATAAGGTTTATTTTTAAATGAACGGTGCTGTTTATTCTGCTTTCGGGCGGTCGGCTCTTGGTCATGTATGAGTACTCCTCGAAAGCAAAGGTCATTATGCTTTTCTGTTTTTTTATCTTTATTGCTTTTTATTTCATATCTTTCCTTGAATACGTATTATTATACTCTTCAGCAAGCAATGTGTGAAACCTAAATGCGCGTAGATTTAGAAAAACTTTTAAAAAGAAAGTTCGCAACCACTATTTAAGTCAGACTAAATAACTCTTAATTTTAAGTCTTGTCATAGTAATTATTATTAAGTTTCTCCTTTTTTATTTTAGTATTAGTTATAATATATATTAGTATATTTTATTTGTATAATGTGTATTAGTATCTATGTAAGTGTATGAATTTTCGAAAACTAGTAGTTGTTTGTAATTATTTTTTTTTGTACCCTACCACTATGTTGTCGTATTTTACCCTATGGTTGACTGGTAGAGAATGCCTTGTGGCATTAAGTCCGCCTATGTACCACTATTGTACATGAAGTTTAAATAAATAAATAAATAAATAAAAACTTAATTATTTTAATGCTTGCTTTTAACAAAAAATGTTTGTAGACTTTCCGAGTAAACTTTGTTTTAAGGTAAAAATAAGTTACTAATGTTTTGAATGACTGATCGCTTAAAATATTTAATTTAATACAGAAATTCTCCAGAGAAAAACTTTCTTTTTCATGTTGCCTACCAACGATATAATCAATTTCCCAGCTCTCACTGAAATATTTTCATTTGGTTTCTAGCCTCTTTGCCAAAACATACAACAGCACATTACCCTACTTTGCCAATATCAAAGAAATCAGGCCATGACATAAAAATCCTATAGGCTGGATGTTCTTAGAAATGATTTAGGATAACATTGCTGAAGTATCAAGCTCCCGGAAATGGGGTATATGCGTAGAAAGGTCTTCGCGCATTACACAGAGTGGACTTCAACCTAACACGGTTTCAACTTCAAATTGACGCAGACGTGACGTGTTGTCCATTTTTTTAAAGTAAATGTTAAAATTTTGCTGTTTTCAACAAGATATAAAGGTCGCATTTCAATGCTTTACCGTAAGCTATGCGAAGTGACTTCAAGTCTGTGTATAATGTACACAAAGCGTCAGTATGTACTAACCCCTCAAGATTTGAAATGATACACTGCTACAACATTGAATTCGTTTCGAATAATCTAAACAATACATCAAAAAGTTTCGACTTGGAATCGAATTACCACATCAGCGAATGTGTTCTTATTCATACCAGCGGTTTGTCAAATGAGCCAGCAAGTCCATATGATCTATGATGAAATTTTTACCTACTATCGTCCGAGTCACTTTATCTTTAGATCTCTGTCTAATCGATAGATTGTATAACTTGAGGGTATCCATTATGTCCGTCCGTCTCATGACGACAGGCCGTGTCGACGGCGCGTACGTGTTCCACGCGCGCCTCTAGGAGATGTCAGCAAACCGGAAGGGGTCCGAAAGGGCCGATACCTGCCAGGGCTGCGGGTTGTTCGAAAGAGATACCGCGGCCCTGGAACACAAAGGGCTTAGAAGGAACATGGGTGGGTTTTAGTCAGTCAAGTCTGACACTCCCTCCCGCTCCGCCCAGAGTGGGAGAAGTCATTTGATGATTTCCCATCCGCAAAAAAAAAAGGTATCCATTATTTTTTCTTACGTACTTTTATTATTGAGAAATCTCGTGAATTCAACAAGCCAACATACATCTGCTTTGTTGATTTTTCCAAAGCATTTGACTCGGTAAAATGGCCAGTATTGTGGAAAAGTTTACTTGACATGGGCACGCCAAAACACCTAGTTCACCTTCTGAGAAGGTTGTACGAAGAAAGCACAGCCTCAGTACGAACAGATGACATTCTGTCCGGTAACTTCCACCCCAGTGCAGGTGTCCGCCAAGGATGTATTATATCGCCACTCTTATTTAATATCTACACAGAGCTTATAATGCGCATAACTTTGGAAGA
This sequence comes from Cerastis leucographa, assembly GCA_963082945.1. Classification (NCBI taxonomy): domain Eukaryota; kingdom Metazoa; phylum Arthropoda; class Insecta; order Lepidoptera; family Noctuidae; genus Cerastis; species Cerastis leucographa. The sequence continues at coordinate 9,791,227 of OY720356.1, read as the reverse complement.
TTGGACGGATGGGGTTACAGTTGGTGGTCTTTTTGCATCTGATGCTCGCCATATGGAAGATTTACTACGCAAAATTGAACAAGTGAGCCTTGAATTTGGATTAAAGATTAATCGCAGTAAGACCAAGGTGATGATTGTAGACCGTGCCAACAATAATTCGCCAGCAGTAACTCAGATCGCGAACGTAGTCCAAACCTACGTATATCTTGGAGCTTTAATCTCGAATAACGGCGGCTGTATTGACGAGATAAGGAGACGTATGGCGATCACGAGAACTGCAATGGACAGAATGAAAAAAATATGGAGGAACTGAGACATCACCAAAGCCACGAAGACCAGGCTCGTGCGCACGTTAATTTAACCCATATTTCTGTACGCTGCAGAAACGTGGACGTTGCAGGAGGTGGAAAGGAAAAAGATAGACGCTCTGGAGATGTGGTGCTGGAGAAGAATGCTCGGCGTATCGTGGACCGAGTTCCGCACAAATGTCTCGATACTCCAAGAACTTCACATCAGGCAGCGTCTCTCCACAATAGTACAGTCCCGAATACTCACTTTCTTCGGACACGTTTCAAGGCGAGACAGTCAGTCCATAGAGCGGTTAGTCGTCTAAGGAAAAGTGGAGGGCACTAGACCGCGTGGAAGGTCTCCCATGCGTTGGACCGACCAGATCAAGTCTGCTGTGGGCGGTCCCGTGTACGAATGTACCCGGATGACTTCTGATCGGGCGAGGTGGCGGGACATCGTGAGGCGTATTACATCTGCCGCAAGTAGTAGCAACACTTCATGACGCCCACGACCGCTCTGTCAAGAGCGTAACGACTAAGAAGAAGAGACTTTTATTATAAAAATTCATACTCTCATGTTATAACTATAACGTTTGAAGTATAGGTAAGTTCACTTAAGAGTAAACGACTACGATATAGGTACCCATTCATTTATTTTTAATTATTTCGAATTTTATGACTATTGAGTAAACAAATAGAATAGATCTTTGAAGTAAAATAAGATCAAAGTTTTGTTAAATAATAGCAATAATAGATATTATAAAATGATTATAAAACTCTCAAACTTAATAAACTCTTTTTAATTATAACTAAAACAGAATAAAAAAAATACTGTATATTAAAAAGTACACTAAAGCCTGACAAAAAGCACATTTCAAGGCAAGGATTTAAATTACCAATCGTATGCACGGCAAGCGGTCTTAAAACCTCTGGTCTATTTAGACGTCTAATTATTTAGCGTAAATGTTAACCCTATTATTACTGGTTGTTGCACGCTGTAACAAAAGTTTTAACATTTTATTGGAAAACCCATATTAAAAAAGAAATAAAAACAAACTTAAATGTATTTATTCAGTAAAACAATACATTAATTGTAGGTACTAAAACGTTTGTGCAGAATACATAAACCAACTAGGCCTAACACGGATTTCAACGCACGTGTCTTTTAGTGGGGTAACCTCTTAATGGAGTTGTGTGTACGAAGACTTAAACCAATAAAACCTTAACTGCTAGCTATTGGTAGATGAATAGGGTAATGTGATATCGGATCGTGCGGACATCAAGCTTGCGCACGCTTCACCTTGTGTAAAACACCCTGCTGCTAACTTCAGTCCTACTTAAGTGATTTTAACTGCTTTGATGCTAGAATGCATAAAAAACCCCAAAATTTTAGCCTCAAGGGAAACTGGCGATTACAAAAGTCAAAGTGAGTTTAAAGTTTTAGAGCCTTTTGATCTGTTGTTTTTAAAGTACCAAAGCCCAGAACTTCGTCCTGGTTATGATTATCACGGCTCCGCAATGCCACCAAATCTCCTACTTAGCAACGGCAGGTGTTGGATTAGTATTTACGGGAAACTACCTTTCATAAATTTTCTTTTAAAAGTTACTATAAGTGTTCCTGCTGGACTTCCCAGTTCACTTTTAACTTCTCAGTTCTGTTAACATACGAACGTAAGCAGAAGGAAACATTTCTAATACCGACCAACATTGCTCTGACACGATTTCCGGCTGCAAAACCTACATTATATTTTGCAATTTTTGACAAATCTTGTAAAGGTGTCACACGTTTCTATCAAACAGCATGTCCCCTGTCCACCAAAACATCCTTCAACCTCGCTTTCCTGCAACATAAAAACTACACTGTAGCTTCGCGTTTTTTATGTATTTTGATTTTCAAAAGTACCTGTAATGGTCTAATTGAAATAAATGCTTTGAGTTTGAGTTTGAACACGTTAGTGAAAATTACCTTTTGATTTGCTTCTGCAGTGTACGAGCAAAAAATGTATAAAAAGAGTGGTCGCGATGGCTGGGTCACGTCATCACGACCCATCTGTCATGAATATGATTATCCTCGTTTTATGAACTAAGTGTTTTACACACGGAAACTCAGTAATTAGTGCTCGGTCGGCATCAGTTTGAAGTTTTTGTTTGAGTCTAACAGAAAGTTAAAAACTAACGAACTCTTCGTGAAATTCGTCTATTGAAGGGTAGAATGGAAGTAGTGATTAGTATTGCACGGTTTTGCACGTAACATTGGATTTTCGTCAAAGGATTTTTGGCTTTTGGGTGAGCAGATTTTTTGAAGAATATGTAGGTACTTGTTCGGCAGCTTATCAGATAGGCAGCCTTATGATTTTCAAGGAAATAAGAGTAGCCATTTAAGAATATTCCACAATGAAGGTTCTTTCTTATACCAAAACAGTATTCTACAGAGTAAACTTCGGTCTCTCCTGATGTGAGAGACCGAATTTAACTAAGAATCCAATTAAACACGAATGAGGAAAGCAATTTCTCACTGCAAGGCAAAGTTTGACTCAAAGCTACCTATGAAGGTTTTCCAAACACAGATTTTTATGTAACAGACTAGTAAACTATAATATCAGCGAGAAATTCTCACTCCACAGTGAGAATTTCTCGCTGATACTATAGTTTCCGAGTGGCCTAAAGTTGCAAACTGGGCGGTAGTCTGACACTTCGGCGAAGCTTCTTGTAAATTTAGCTCGTTGCCCCAACGCCAGACAGCATTTAGGTCAATATGCTATGTTTAGGGTTGCCAACCGTTCTAAATGTGCTGAGACATACGGTTTCTTTATAGCAACCCATATGAAGTACGATATTTTTGCTTTGGATACGGTATACGTTCGATTAACATATTGTTTTCAAATAAAGGCAAATGTTTGCTCTTTCTCCAAAAGAATTACGGAATTATATAATTTTTGTACAAATAATTGAAAGGCGTATTCTTTGTAGTCTTGGCAATTAGATGAACTTAAACAGTGATAAAAAAGATGACATTTTTCGCACCCTTTAAAATACAACAAAAGAAAATGGTGCCATTCAGAAGTTAATGGTGCGTCACGACAGTAGAAATGCCTCCACATACATCCATAAATTGATATTTTAATAAAAAAAGTTCATAGGCATGCGTGCACTCTTTTTCTCTGAAAGAAACCATGTCAAGGATATACATACAAGTCATGCAGAAAAAAACAAGTTGTACATGTATAAAGTTCTTCGAGCAAATGCTTTTTTATGCCTATCTTCCGCCTGTTAGTGTCCCATAAAACATGCCCTCACATGTAGTTACTATCTGCTTATAAAAACTAGGCTAGAACCCACTGCATATTTTGAATTGCTAATTGCAATGCAACTTTTCCACTTTCGCTGTCACGCGATTGAAATATTACCTTCTGTGCTACGAATTCGTGTTTATGAGTGCTTTAATACACTAAAGCTGTGTTAAACTCGTGTGGCAGTTTTTTAATTACGTTTTTGGCAAAAAGACTTTTCTGTTTTATAGATATGATTTTACAAAATTTATTTATTTATTCACACATGTTTCCTTTGCCATTACAGAATATAATAAATATGATGCGGGAAAGTAATTTTGAATATACTTAACTATAAATTACATGCTACACGGTATCTGGCCCTTGTGAACTCACCCAATGTACAGATGAAGTAATTTATTTTATAAAAGGGAACTAACTAACTATATACATTACAACGATTACCAAACTAATAGGTGATTATGTCTCTGACATCCGCCACCGTGTTGAGGGTGTGCAGCGCACGAGTCAGCGGTGCGCGCCCAAGCAGGTTAGTGCGCGCACTCGGCACCACCAGCAGTTGCGGCTTGCGTCGCTGCGCCACGTACCTATCCGGTAAATTAAACCTTATTTCTGATAGTATACCTGAGTTTTGTATACTACCTCTTAAAACTTTGAAAAGATACGTAATGTAGCGATTAACAGGTTGTTTTTATTGGAGTGATGTTTTATCACAAAAAATAATATTATGTTTTTAATTTATTTAGATGAAAATGAGGACAACGGCGAAAAGTACTCTGGATTAGCAAGTTTTCAGTTCCAGAAAAATAGCTAGCTCTCAATATTTTTTTGATGCAAAATATTCCTTTTGATATTAACAAACTGGATTCCTTGTAACATAAAAAAAAAAAACAGAACAGAAAAAGGTAGAACAACAAATCAGAAGATCCAATACCTCGCTAGGTCTGTTTTGTATCATAGTTTTTATTTCCTTTCCGGGACATTTCTGTAGGGGTCAGATTTTTATATTTTCCTTGTTTCCCTCTTTCTTTAGGTCGCAGAGAGCATTCTTATGAGGCGTTGGCATTGCTGATACGCCGCCATTTGTTCCTTATTTACTGTTTCAGATTGTGCTTCTCCACCTTCTATACAAGGCCTTTGATACAAGAAAAGAGGGGTGGGTAATGAAGTGATTTTTTAACTTTGGGACAAGGGATCTTGGTGTTTAGTAATTCATATAATTCTTTCTTTGCTTAACTATAAGCGATTATAGTATTATCACATTATGACCTTATGATCTTCACAAAAGTTACAAAACAAATGAAAATTGACGACTTTGGCTTTAAACTAAAATTCAAATAACTTTCTAGGTCTTAAATTTTATGCTGATGGGGCTGCCTCGCTTCTGTAGCGCATCAGGGATGTTCGCGGAAATGCGAGTAGATTGCTTTTATGCTACAATGCGGAAAAAATGTGCATCCTTGGTGCGCAGGGTGCGGGCCAGCTCTAATAGCGTCCTGGGCATGATTGCTGATAGGCTAGATTGTTCTATTGTTAATCGTTGCTCCAGAATTTCGAGTGGTGTTCTGCAGCAATGATTAATATTGTGTTCGTTTTGTAGTGTTTTCTTTGTAATTAATATGATAAAGTACTAACATAGTCTTAAGTAAATATTGTTACTAACCGTTTATATGAGTCATAGTTACTTGAAATAAATAATTTATTATTATTATTATTTCATGATCTATGACTAAAAGTGGGATAGTAATGAATTTAATTTAAAGTAAATTATATCTTTCGTATGATCCAAATAATTTTACTCCACTACACAAACACATATCAAATAAGTAGATAATTTAAATAACGGTCGCCACGATAAATCATATTTAATGTAGTATTACGACACAATTCAATATTTATAAATATAATATAACAAAACATTATTAATCTAATAAACTTAAGCCTTTATTAAACAGAGAAGCTTTTTGAATACTTTTGTATCTTGTCGTCTGTCACAGCAGTTTAGCACTCTAACGTTTTTAGTTAAACTAACTTATTCATGTCTAAAACGGCACTGGATTGCACCTTTAAATTTAGCGTATTGGGAACAGTCTAGACAAACTAGGTCATGCCTCGATTGCTACCGGAGAGACTATTTAGGCTTTTTTTAAATTTAAACCTTTTTGCTGTTGTTTGTTTTGGAGGGAGTAACAGCGATGCCAATTAATAGAACGCCATAGATTGATTTCTAGGTTTTCCATGGTACACTGGAGATTTGTATAATAAATGGAAACTTTTAATAAGCATGTTGTTAAATTTTCTAAATAAAATCTTGCCGTTTTTGTGTATTTTTTTTTTTTTTATTTAAATCGTAATAATTGGTTAGTACCTAAGAGTTTGTCAAAAACGTAAGTATATATTAGATGTGAAAAAAAGCTAAGCGGTACGTATGTCGGCACTTTACCAGCTGTTTGATAAAACGTTTTCATTTTTTGTAGGTTTACTGTATCTGATATCTTGTTGTAGCAGAATTTCAATATCATGCAGTCCGTACCAATTTTAAATCAGTTTAAAATAATGAAACGCAATCTCAATAGCATTGAATAGAAGCGGTTTTCATTCGTTGCACCATCCACAGGGAAATTTGCTTTTTCACAGAAATAGTTTGGGATTAGGCACTGTTAGCAAAACGACATTATTTTAGATATATGAAAACCGGGATTTATATGGTTTTGGTTCTTTTTAATATAAAGGGAAAGTTTTACCTTTTATTAATTAACTTATTTATGAGATGTATTATAAACAAAGCTTTGTATTACCATAAATTATTTTCGTGCTGCCTTATTCGTAAGGTTACTTACAGTACCGCTAATAATACTTAATAAACATTTATGCATAGAACTTGAGCTATTTTCAATCCAAACAAGGTACACAGCATCGACACATCACGCAGGGCTCATCGATTGTTGATACAAACGACTTGTCGCGTTCGTTCTGAGTGAAAGGAGGTTGATATGTACGCGTTGTCACGGCCCCAGCATTAAAGAGATATTGCGCGGCATAAATTTACCAGTCGGATCTCTGAATTAAGTGGGCTTTTATTTGTTGCGTCACGTGCCACGCCGAGGCCTCCAGATCCCACGCCTGTTTAGGCCGCCATAAACTTTCAGGTTTCCGTTCTCGCTGAAAGGGGACTAATAATAACGCGAAGCGTCCCGTCACAAACGGCGGCCACTCCTTACATTATGTGAATAAATAAAACATATTTTGTGTTATCCACTCGCGCAGTTTTTCTGCGGGCCCCCGGCGCTTTTCATTTGCCAGAAGCCACAAGGTAAAGGGTTCACACGTTCTCCGTGCCGTGGTTGCAATTTCCTTTTGTGGCGGTCATTCGTTAAATTTTCATCGGTCGGCAGGGTCAAGTGCGCACACACTGCCCGCTCGAACGCTTCATAATTTAATTCTAGCCGGACATTTGGAGCTCATAAATAACGCAAACCAAACTAAATTTGCGCTATATTTATAATTCACGAGGCAGATTCAAAGCGCGGTTGATAGTTAATAATTGAATACGGTGTTTTGTTGATATTTTATTAATATTAACTGTATTCGAACGATTTAAACATCTCTTGTTTCAATTAATCATGTTTTCGTGGAACTGATAGGCAGGAAATTAATTGTGTCAAACGTTCGCTGCCAATATACTGTCTACCAAATTGGTCTACCTTGTTGGGAGCCATATTTTAATTTAGTAAAATGTACCTTGGTTTTACTGTGCCTTTAAAAAGTATTAAACTCGAATAGGTTCTATAAGAAGACCAGTGTTTAACTGGCAGTTATCGATTGAAATGTAAATATAAGGTAATAAATAATAATAAATGTAAGGCAATTATAAAGGATTTCCAATTTAAAAAACCATTATTGATCACAACCATCGTGTATGTTATTATTTTGGTTAAATGTCATATATGTGACCGTATGAAAACGTATATTTAAGAAATGCTTTTAGTCTGACACGCTAAAAGGACGCTTTATATGAACGTAAAGAATTCTCGGAAATTCCGGCAGAGAATTTTAACGATTTGCATTCACTGTGTGAGTGAAAACTTAATTAAAATATTCCATATATTCAGTATTCACTCAACAACACGCCCGTCAAACAACTCATTCGCAATACAATTCGCAAAGTTAAATCCAGAATACTTTATTTATCTTTATCCGAATCCTCTCAGTAATAAAAACAAAACTTACGGGTGTTGTGTACGTACGGAACTTATTGTGTACAAGGGATAATCCGATGGTGCAAAGGATTAAAATGAAATTACAGTATTAGGAAGCAAAGCGAGGGGTGCCGTTGATTGCTTCGCCCGGCTCAAGTCGAGTCACGTTAGAGGTGTAATTTTGCAAAAAGGGGTGAGTGTAAAGTAGAATTCGAGAAGAGTCCGTCTAGGCTGAGTTCGTGGCTCGCGGACGCGAAGGAGCTACTAAATGAGTTAACTTTTCCCATTTATACTCACATTATTCCTATTAACTTCGTCGCCGTTCGCAGTATGTACCTCCTTGATAGCTGCTGCTAATTACAGGTGCTCCAATTAACGAGTTATATCGTTCGGTTGTAATCTCATCAGTGAGTTGAACTTGTTAAGCGATCTTTACAATTAAATAGTTATTTTAAGACCATTTTGGAGGTGGAACTTTGTATGTACTTGGTTTTGTGTTAACGTAAGTTTAATTAATAAGCTGATAGCTTTTGTGGAGTTAGGTTTTCATAGAGGTAATTTCAATTAAAGGTGTCTGTTTATTTAAGAATGTAGTGATTATATTGAAAGGATATTGTAAGGTATTAGTGTAAAATATGATTAAGAAAATAGTTGATAAGTAGAAGGTAGCTGTCTATACTTTTTGTGTTGGTCACTTCGCTAATAAACGTCTTTTGAATAGCTGTTGTTTCCTTGCAATATTTAAGTAATTAGCTGAATATCTCACAGTGGCGACGAGAATACGGGATTTCACATTAATCGAGTGTTATAAAGACGTATTAAGAACGTAAATATGTCAATCGGAAAAATTACCGAGTTTAATGTGGAAGTGGACAATTGGCGGTTGTACGCGGAGCGGTTGGAACAATATTTTATCGTGAATAAAATAAGTGAAGAGTTAAAGGTGCCAACATTAGTGACCGTGATGGGAGCGAGAGGTTATGAACTATTGGTAAATCTCTGTACTCCAGAAAAACCAACCAGTAAAACATTTAAAAATTTAACGGACATATTGGAGAAACATCTTCAGCCACGCCCCAGTATTTTAGCGGAACGTTATAAGTTTCATCATAGGAAACAAAATACGGGGGAGAAAATAACTGATTACATAGCTGAACTGAAGAAAATGTCTATGACGTGTGATTTTGGGCAGTGGCTGAACGAAGGTTTGCGCGATCAGCTGGTATGCGGGTTGGCAAGTGAAACAATAAGACAGCGATTATTTGCAGAGGAGAAGTTAGATTTCCAAAAGGCATGCACTTTAGCTTTGAGTATGGAATCTGCAGAAAAGGACGCAGCCTTGATGGAATCCAAAGGCGGGAGCGAGGTTGCATCTGCAGATTGTCAGGCGATTGCGGGGATGCAGAGGAGAAGGGAGGCGGTGGTGCCACGGGGCCGAGGCAGCGGACGAGCGCCGGCGAGCGGCAGCACGCGCTCCAACGTGATGGTTGGCGAGATGCGCAATGCGGCTACCCGTCGCGGCACGGGCAGATCTGTCACCGTCGTCGCCAGTGGACCGGGCGGGGCCCAGCCGCGCCAACAGTGCCGAGTATGTGGCGCTAATCACGACTCGAAGTCGTGCAGGTTTGCACGCTATGTGTGTCGAGTGTGCAACCAGGCGGGCCATCTACGACGGGTGTGTCCAGTAGTAAATAATGCTGAACATAACTTTATCAATGACACCACCGAGTTCAGTAGCGATGGCAGTGATGAGGTAACAAATATTAATCAGTTATCCTTAGAAAATTATCCCCCAATTTTTATATCTCTAGAGATTGCTAACAAATGTATAAAGATGGAATGTGACACCGGTAGTGCCGTATCATGTATTAATTATGATGTTTACAAAAAGCATTTTGCTAATATGAAGTTAGAGAAATGTAACTTGTTATTGAGATATTATACGGGTGAAACTATTCGCCCATTGGGTGTCATAAAACCGGTTGTTAGATACCAAGATAGAAGTAAAAACTTAAACTTGTTTGTAATTTATAATGGAAAGACTATTTTGTTAGGTAGACAGTGGATAATTGAATTAGGTATAAATATACCCACAGTCAGTAGCAGCGGTTGTAATGTAAACAGTGTGTCTTGTGAAGATTTTAACTTTAAGGAATTTAGTTCCAGATATTGTGAAGTGTTCGAGGACGGCCTGGGTCGCTTCACGGATGGCAAGGTCACCATTCATTTGCGCGAGGGAGCGCGGCCGGTGTACATGCGTGCACGACCGCTTGCCTACGCGCTTCGCGAGCCTGTGGAGCAGGCGCTCGACCAGCTGGTGCGTGATGGCGTGCTCACTCCTGTCGACCGCTCGGACTGGGCTACGCCCATCGTGCCCGTTGTCAAGAAGGACGGTAACATTAGGATTTGCGCTGACTATAAATTAACCTTGAATAAAGTGTTAGAAGTCGATCGTTACCCATTGCCAAGAGTGGAAGACTTACTGGCTCGCTTACATGGTGGACAGCGGTTCTCAAAAATTGATTTGTCACAGGCCTACGCACAATTTGAACTAGATAAAAGTAGTGAATACACGGTAATTAATACCCATAAGGGCTTATTTCGGTATAACCGACTCGTATATGGTCTTGCGTCAAGTCCAGGAATTTTTCAAAAGAAATTAGAGCAATTATTCGCTCACTTACCATATGTTGGTGTATTTCTAGATGACATTGTTATTAGCGGGCGAGACACCCCTTCACATTTAGAGAGTCTACGTAAAGTTTTCGATATATTAAAAACAAAGGGGTTAAAGGTTAAAAAAGAAAAATGCAGTTTCTTTGCCGAATCCATTACGTATTTAGGATATGTCATATCGAAGGAAGGCGTACACACTTGTCCTGAAAAGGTCAAGGCCATAATGAAAACTCCCACTCCTACAAACGTAAGCGAATTAAGGTCATTTTTAGGAATGGTAATGTATTATGCAAAGTTTATTAGGAACATAAGTTTTATTCTAGCACCACTCTATAATTTATTACGCGCAGGAATAAGTTTTGTATGGAACGAACAATGCAAAACCGCATTTAACACCGTAAAGGAGTTGTTGTCCTCTAGTAAAGTATTGGCGCACTACTCCCCCGACCTGCCACTGATTCTGACAACGGATGCAAGCAGCGTGGGGGTTGGCGCGGTGATCTCACACGTCACGCCGGACGGCGAGCGGCCTATTGCTTATGCTTCGAGATCTCTTACGAAGGCAGAACGTGCCTATGCCCAAATAGACCGAGAAGCACTCGCTATAGTGTATGGTGTTAGGAAGTTTCACCAATATCTTTATGGTAGGCATTTTAAGTTGAGAACAGACCATAAACCACTGACAAGCATATTTGGTAGCAAGGCTGGTATTCCTGTAATGGCTGCCAGTCGTATGCAGAGATGGGGAGTACTGATGTCAGGATATAATTACGAAATTGAATATGTCTCATCCTCTAAAAATTGTGCAGACGCCTTGTCGCGGTTACATATTGACTTCTTAGGTCCTATAAAGGGCATGAAATTTATAGTTATTTTAGACTCAACCTCAAAATGGTTAGAAGTGTTCAATATGGTACGCACCACAGGGGGAGCAGTAGTTAAAGTTTTGAGAAGTTTGTTTGCTAGGTTTGGGCTTCCCTTAGAAATAGTATCAGACCAGGGTCCACCATTTACGAGTGCCGAGTTCAAAGATTTTCTAAGGGTCAATGGTATAAGACAAACGTTTTCCCCTGCATATCATCCGGCGTCGAACGGTGCAGCGGAAAATGCGGTGAAGACATGTAAGAATGCAATAAAGAAGGCATTTACAGATGGATTAGATGTCGACGCGGCATTACAAACATTTTTATTAGCCTACAGGAATTCGGCACATAGTACCACGGGAGAGTCACCAGCTCAAATTTTGCAAAAACGACCATTACGATCACGGTTAGATTTGTTAAGAAGGGAGAGAGCCGTTGTCGATCGTGTAAGTGAGGCGCAGCGCCGTCAAGTTGAGTACGCTGGTGGTAAGATGCGCGAACTAGAGGCAGGTGAACCGATTTGGTACAGGGATTACAGTGGCCAGCAAAAATGGGAAAAAGGAACAGTAGGGCATAACGAGGGTTCACGTCGTATTTGTGTCAATGAAGGTATCGGTCGACAAACCACTAGGCACATAGATCAGGTACGCCGCAGATCACGCATGTCCAGTGTTACCTGTCCGGACGACAACGCGGTGCGAAATACTAATAACAGACAAGAAGGAAAAGATAGCCTTACCCCTACAATTGAACAAGGTTTGACTTGTAACGAGCAAAGCGAGATTGAGAGGGGAGGAGGTACGAGTAGTAGTGGGCACGCCGTGATGCAGGAATCGGACGAGGTTTTTAGTACTCCTCCACCATCCATACCACCTGCTACACAGGCTATTCCTGAGTCTAAGTCTTCGCCATCCGTGTCGCGCCCCACGAGAGTCCGCAAGCCGGTTATAAGATTTCGGGTCGAATGATTTCTATTGTATTATGTTCAATGTCAATGTGTGTCTTAATTTAAGGGTGGAGGTGTAAGGTATTAGTGTAAAATATGATTAAGAAAATAGTTGATAAGTAGAAGGTAGCTGTCTATACTTTTTGTGTTGGTCACTTCGCTAATAAACGTCTTTTGAATAGCTGTTGTTTCCTTGCAATATTTAAGTAATTAGCTGAATATCTCACAGATATAACATTTTCAAGACTCATGGATAGTCGCACACACAGATTTTTTTTTTTCAAAGGGACAGTAAACTGTTACATTATGAGAACTTACAACTAGTTTAACAATAACAATTATATAGGATATAATTTAACCCACAACACTGTCGACAGGCAGACATAAAATATTAAAGACAGAAAAAAATTTAATCGCTAGATAATTTAGTAGCAGTGCGTGCAGTAATATAATATAAGAGATTGAAAAATAGAAAATAAATCTAGAATATTATTACGGTAAAATTTAACAGTAAATTATGACATCTTACAGGTTTCACTTAATTTTAATATTATAATAAAGAACGGTGGATGAGGCTTTTAAATCTACTCAAAGAGTAAGTGAAGATTACGATCACACGGAGATGTAAATTATATCTGAGACTTGCTGTTGTGAATAATATTTATTCTTCTTCAATATCTACATATTTATGTACTTAATATTTTACAGCAGCCTACAGTTTTAAGTTATGCAACCATCGTCAAAATATTTACGACACAAGCTTTTCTATGTTTATCTAATTTTAGATGACCTTAAATTTTAATAAATATTCAACACTTTTAATAAAATAAAACATAAAATATTTCTGTCTAAACCCAGCTACGGTCAGCAAATTATTCAGCTTGTTTTTGCACTTGTTCGCAGTACGGTCGGGGCATAAAAGACACGTGAAATAACCTATGAATATTAATCATATGGACGAAAAAGGGCAAAAACATTATGCCTTTAGGCTTAATTATCGTGTTGCGTGTTTTTCGTTATTACAGTGAAAGCACACCTTTATTTTGTGCTTGAGAAATGTTTAATTTTCACAAGGTTTAGATAATAGCTTAGTTAGAGTAATAGGCGATGTAGTGGCGACGCCTACTTAGTGGTCGATCGAAATTGAGATAGAAGAGGATTAAGGCTATTCGTTTAATATTAATCGGTAATTAAAGTAGGCTTTAATGAAAGTAGCTATGAAATATTTTTCGGTCTGAAGAATAACTACTTTTGTTTCTTTTTTGTATGGTTAAGGCCTGGATCGAAGGATTAGGAAGTCATGGGAGATCCCTTTGCCCAGCAGTGGGATGACACTAGCTTACAGTAACAGTACCTAGTGCTTTATCTAGTGTCCGAGTTTTTATGTCGCCTATGGCCTTTGATTTGGCTTTAAATGCCGTCGAGAAATGTCTCAGGCATTTTGCATTTCCTCACGAAAAATGAGAGGTTCATGTCTTGGGTTCGAATTTGTGATCTATGACTTGGCAAACTGACGGTCACACCACTAGGCTAGCACCGCTTTTTTAAACCTACCTATACCTACCTAAAATACGTACCTATCCGTACGGATATTTATAAACATAACAGCTGATTGAATCACACTACTCTAAAGCGAAAACAAAATGACGCTATATATGCACGTCCTATACAGGGTGTAACGGAAAGGGTATATACATACTTAAGGGTGTGCTACAGACCATCAAACAGCACATGTTTCTCATCATAAAACATGTTTTTCAGCGAAAAAATTATCTGATGCCCCATACAAAATTGCAATTCCTATTCGACGCAAATGTATGGGGCAGCTGATATTTTTTTCGCTATTACGATGTTTGTCCGATGGAGAAACGTTTGCATTCAGTTTGATCATCTGTAGCACACCCTTAAGTATGTATATACCCTTTCCATTACACCCTGTATAGCCCCACGTTTTATTAAAACTGACGGACAGTACACAATCCACGGAACAAACTACTCTGACAACCATCACTGGGTAGCAGTCACATTAAATTATTAACCCCACTCACATTCAAACAGCATAAGCACCCCACAAAGTGCCTCACCAAAGAGGTTCTATATGAAAAATTTAAAATTCGAGGTAGCCCGAAGAAGCACGAGAAACCACGAAAAGCTACGAAGACAGATGTTCAAGCACGTGTCTAAAGAATGCCACTGAGGTACTAAGTTACTGACACAGAAAGGTAAAGTCGCACTTTACGAGCCAGCCAGTATTCACCGTCGCTAAATAGCCACTGAACTCATAAAATCTTTCAGAAGTCGTCTGAACTATTTTATTCTTATTGTGTCTTTATCAGTACTGGAATATTTCTTTGCAGCTTATTAAACTGTTGGAACTGAATCGTTGAGAACTTTTCGTATTTTCTTTTGCTGCGGATAGTCTTTCTTTTGATTAGCGTTCTCTTGGCGTGAAATGTTATATTTTATAAGGAATGTCTGATTAAACATGGATGTTATTTCTCTCTTTTTGTGACTTTGTCTGTGTGGACTATGTTTTTGTATTTCATTCCGTGTTAAGTTTTAAAGACGCAGTTTCTTTGACGGTGGTATGGTTTTTTCAAAGATTTCTTTCCGTAAATTCTTTTCTTATATACTATCGAATAAATTACCTCACACGATCGCTAAGGTTAATTAAAATTCTCAGAGAGACTGTTGCTTATTTAACTCGGCGTATAAAAGTCGGCTAACAAAAGATCCCAAGTGCATAGCACCACATTATCCCATTGTGTTGCGAACTCTTTTGATCTTTAACCCGCCACAGTAAGTGGGTTGAGCAGTGCCAAGGCCAGCTTAATTGAGCTCGCGTCACCCATAAGGCCGAGCGTAGATCAGAGGAAAGTATTAAAGTTACAATATTTGATTTAGTAAAACATCAACTCACGCCTACATAACGTCACCTACCATGCCATTTTATGTTTATTAGGAACAATAAATCATTGGCAATACAATGGCAATGCGGATTTGATATTTTAATTTGTCTTCTAAAAATAAATTCTCCCCGTAGCGCAATAGCTTTTCGCGTAGCTAATTGCCAATGTGCTACGACGTCGTAGCGGCGTAGCGGTAATGTCACCTACAAATGTGCCAAAAGCGCATTCCTTGGAAAGCGACAAACGTCTTTTTTACTTTTCTAACTCCAAACGTGTAGTTAAATGCGTAGTGAATATATGATGAGTGTGTCATTATAAACTGTCAAAGTAAACAAGTATTCGAGATTTTAACCAAAACAAAAGACTATAGAGATGTCAAAAAATTATTGTTCTTATTCGTGTGCGCAAAGCCCCTTTTGGCTGGAGGCTGGCCAAGCCATAAGTCTGGTTCCAATACCAGGCTAGTTTTAAAATTGAACGGAGGTGCATCGACTTTATTCTCTTAAATACATATAGATACATGGAACTGGCACATTTACCTTCTACGTTTTATTCAGTAACAAATTTTGTATAAGCATATTTTTGCGAGAACTCGAATAAAAAGGCGTGAAAATTCAGACTACGCGTATTTTAATGTCATTTTATTCCTACATGCAAAACCGTCCATTATTCCCAATACTCGTTATGGACGTTAAGTTTATTTAAAATTCTACTTTGTTACGATAAATATCAAAATACGACTGAAAATGTAAGTTTACTAACGCGCTAATGGATATTTTATGTACAACGTTGATTTACAAAAAAATTCACTGACTACGTTTACAGTCATCATAATTAGAATATAATTTTAAATCCAGCTAAAAAGTATTGATTTAAATATACGCCCGAAAAAATGTTATGGCACGTTTAAAAAATCTAATAAGTATATAAAAATATTTAAAACTCACAAACTTATAAACTGTTAACTCCATTGCAATAAAACGCTCAATTCAAATTGTAAACAGGTTATAAATCCTGAGTAGTTCATGTTATATTATATTTCTTTTTATAAAACAATTTTCAATTTTAAAGCTCGGTATAGATATTTTAAAATTCTCGTCTGAAATCCAGTCTGCTTTAGGACCATATGTCTCATGAATTATTCAGTTTGAGTCGCGGGTTGTCCCACCCGGTGACACATATATGTATGTTATATACATATAACACTCCCTCGTATTAAGTACGAACGTATATGCTGAAAAGACTGCAACCTGTCCTTTATTTATTTACTTATAGATGCCTCTCACGGCTAAATGGATGTCTTCAGATTACCCTGGGGAAAAAACAGGGGATCGAACTTGAATTCCGTTTTTCAACAACTGTATTTTGAAGGTAAAGCTGCTTTATTTGATCAAGATAGATAGGTAAACATGAAAGGAATGTATTATGTTTCTTTAAGATAAAAACAAGACGTTTGGATATGTTTGCTTTTGGAATACTACTCAAATATTTCAAACTATGAAAAAAATGTTCAGATTAAATTCCAATAGTGACGAACAGCCTTTGAAAGGCAGCTGATAGGTGTGTTACAAACCGCTCAATGTATTATAATAATAATAATAAAAATCATTTATTTTCTCTGCACAAGTTACTTAATGCTAGGGTTACAGTGGAGCACGAACATGGAATTAACTAGTGAGAGACTGGTGCTTGAGGTAGGTGTCTATAAGAACATGTATTACAAGTCACCAAGGCCCTTCCGCAGCTATTTGCCTGCTGTGTACTACATTAGAAAGTAACAAAATTTGGATATTAATAAGAGTGCAGGACACTAACACAGGTTGCATTATAACTAAAAGACACAAAAAATTAAAAATTAAGTAAAAAATAAAAATTAAAAACAAAAAATTAAAATACACAATGTTTAAGGTAGTTTCAGAACGCGGTGAGTACCTGAAGAGTGTGTGTGAGTGAGTGAGTGGTGTGAGCATGATTCAAGGAAGACGAAGTATTGATGGCGATACCACGGTGGGGTTGCCAGCGAATCGTATTGATTGACACTCGATTACATTTACATCTATCTACCTTATAGGAAGCAATATCTGATATTTGTGTTCGAAGGAGGGAGCCGCACGGGTCAATTTTTAAGGTTAAGCCGTGCTTCCCGAGGTCGGTCCGTGGATAAGTGACCATAATTACATACCGAGTTTCCCCCGTGCCTAGAAAAGCACGTTAAGCCGTTGGTCCCGGCTGTCATTTGTAGATCTTTGACAGTCGTTACAAATAGTCAGAAGCCGAAAGTCTGACATCCAGTCTTACCAAGGGGTTTTGTATTACCCAGTTACTGGGTTGTAGAGGTCAGATAGGCAGTCGCTTCATGCAAAATACTGATACTCAGCTGCATCTGGTTAGACTGAAAGCCGACCCCTACAAAGTTCGGGAAAAGGCTAGGCAGACGATGTGTTCGAAGGAGGGGAGGAAATTGAGTTTTGGTTGGTTATCAGTTCATCTGATCGAACTTCATTCAAGTAATCACGCGTACCTAATTTTATCAAGGAATCTCTTGGTGTTCCTAAGCTTAACCGCGATTGTAGACCTTATGTTCAGTGTTTTTACATTCAGTTTCGCTTATCAAGTGAAGTGTCGGTGTATTCTAAAATTCTTGGAAATATTTTACTCTCATGAAAATCTCGGATAACTTGAACTTTTAATTTCATTTTAAAGCTCTGAAGTTTTATGAGTATATCCTATATATTTTATACGTGGAACATCTAGTAGTCTAGTGGTTCACGACATGGTTCTGAGATACAGAACCATGATACTTCAAAAATAACTCTGCCAGTAAGTATGAATCACCTACATTTTACACTAGTAACATTTTTACGTACGTACTTTCATATTGATATTTTCATTAAATAACTTCTATTACCTAAGACTCACTGCTAAAATAAATACTGTGTTTGAATTTACACCTTTTCATTTTAATTGACAATCGAAACTCGGATAGTTTTTTCCGTTGACTGAAATCAACTGGAAATACTTTTCATAGGGGTTGGACCGTCTGAAAGGAAGTTTTTTTTAGATTCCAACGACATATTGCCAGACAATGTGGAACAACCATTCGTAATTTTTTGGCTGTATGTTTTCATCATTTAACTTGGTAGTTGCCTGTTTATCCGTGATCATAGTGCTGAAATATCGGGTACTCATAACAAAAAATTAATAGGGTAATATCTCGTTTTTAGTTTTAATGATAATTTCCCTGGCTTTACATTATGTATATAAGTATTTAGGTAGATTCTACCTTAATCCAAGCCCATCTTTGGACAGAATACGACAAGATACAGTATGCACTGTTGTGCAGGCATTGTCACAGACATGAATGGGTCCCTAAGGCCATACACATGGCGTGCATGAATCGTTAGTGTAAGAGAGAATCCAACACAATGCCGTCCTTAACAGCTGGTATATATACATAGTATAAAACAAAGTTGTTTTCCATGACGGTGTGCGATTGCGTCATCATTTGCATGACTAATTCCGGTAGGTGTACTTAGTTCTTTTGTTTTTAACCTCTCCAGCACTGCGGCTAAACGGTAAAACACCCAGCCGGCCTCACAATGACGTCATCGAGCGTGTCAAGTGTCCTGCGCTCATAAAAAGCTTATCGCGCGAGTTCTATTAGCTCTTATCTCAAGCGGTAAACAGTTTCGGGTTCTTGATTAACGAGACCATGTATTACAATATAAACAACTGTTTTATAACTACTTGAGAATTATAAACATCGCACAGAATTCAGAGAGCTCGCCGCAAACATACTGTTGTCGTAGTTTGTTTTTTTTTGTTAAAACTACTGAATCAATTTACACGAAACTTTAGATCTAACATAACAAATATACAAGTAATCTAATGACAGTGTTTTTCAGGAGTCCTACATAAATTATTCTTGCAAGATTCCAATTCAAACGTCTTATTAGAATCGGCCATTTTCTAACTGCGCAGTTCAATGCATGAAAATACTTGAAATATCAATAAATATGAATAAATATGCCTCGAATGCATGAAATTATGAATTATCACTATTTTTTCGCTCATTACTAATGTTTCCAAGACCATATTTCATTGTAAAAGAGTCAAATTCATATTTTCAATTTCGACTGACGAACTTCACAACAAAGGAATTTTTGGAGAAATTTTTGGGTCAAAAACATAATTTTTAGATATTTTTTCCAGCAAATGACTATCTAAAAAGTTACATTATACACTTATAACATACTATACATTTACTTACCAAAGTTTAACAACACAAAACACAAAAATTTCACTGCATTCCGAAACAAAACACCACCGTTCCACACTGGCCGCCATGACTCATTTTGACAGTCGACAAAGACGCGTTTCTTTATTTTTTTAATAATTTTGTGCAGTTGTTAGGTTGGTATGTTTGGTTTCATTTTAATCGAACTCTAGTTGGCCAGAGACGTAAATTTTTACAAACGAATTAGACCCTTACTGTACGTACGATAAGGGTTTAAGTTTGCTTGTACGAGGCGTTCCCATATGGGAACCTCGGGGTTCAACCGAATTGTTCGGCGTTCCCATATGGGAACCACGGGGCTGGAGAGGTTAAATACGTGTAAACGTGTTTGTAGTAGTAGTTTAGCATTAACCTCAAGCCAAAGTCAAGGAGCTAGTCCTTGGGTCGCGGAAAGCGTCAACAAGGCGTTTAGAAGTTTCCTTCCTGAAAAAGGTTGTCAGCATTCGGACCCCACGCCCCCAGAGTTTCAACCCTAAACGGCTAGCTATTTATGCCGCTTGAGGTTCCAAACAACCGCAGCAGCAGCACCAGCACAACACGATGAACTTAAATGACATGATGGCGTATGATGTACCAGACCAAATCAAAACAAATCAAAATATTTTATTTTACATAGGCCTACATGGGCACTTATAAAACGTCAACAAAAGGTGCACGGTTCGGGTTGGTCGTTTCCTATGGAGAAGAACCGGCAAGAAACTCCATGGTTTATCCAAAGGCCTATCTATCTTCCAAGCAAACAAAGACATGCCGTCCGGTCTTTGAAAACTATTTGTTAAACAAGAAATATGAATAAACAAGAAAGTTGGTTATATTGTATGTCTCTAGGATACGATTGACAAAACAATATCCGCTACGGATGCATCTTTGTTCCATAGGAATACATCAAAAGGTGTATGCAAAACCTCTTCGCTTTTCTCGATAGCTTTGTGTGAGTTCTTTGATGTGGGGGAGAAGTCACTGCTGTTGCGATTGAGATATAATGTAAACAGGATGCTGGAAGCTAAATAATAAAACTTATAGCTTAGTTGTACGCTCGCGCGCTTTTTGTCATCCTGAACTGTCCCAATGTGCCAAAAAAATATTTCAGTTACTATTAACGAACATTACTATTACCATTTTACCATTGAGGACACCTAAATAGTGATAAATTGCCTATCACATACACATACACAGTCCCGGATTGGCCACACATGAAAATCGGGCAGATGACCGATGGGCCGGATGCCCAAAGGGCCGGTATGGCCGATTGGCGGGCGACTTTGTTTTGTTATTTTAAAAAAACAATACATTATCATCAAGTAAAATAACGTCAAGTTGAGTACCTAATTAAATTTACTGTTAGACTACATCTGAAGTAATAGTAGTCCTTGCTTTCTAAGAGATAGCGCTCGCAACACGCGCGTGGTTTACTTTGAACCCGTCGAAACGGCTTCTTTTTTCAGGCTCTGGATTGGCCCTCTTATTGGATTTTTGCATGATTGAGCGGCATCATCATCAACATCCACAGCCCGAATTCCCCCGCTGCTGGGTATTAGGCCTCCCTTTTCTTGGACCGATCGACCGGCTTAGACAGGCTGAAACAAAGTAGCAGCCCCTTGCCCCGAGGCCTCAATAGACTTTAATTGCACTCAAGGCTGTAAAAAATGGAGCATGTAGACATTTTGATCTCAAATTACATTTTATCTAAATTTATTCGTGAAAGACGTATACATTTTCGAGCTAGCTTCGCTCGCTCCTGCAGGCTACTTTTTCTTGAATTTTAAAGTTGTTATAGGTCTTAATCTTAACTTTTTCTAAAATTTTACCAAGTAACTAACAAGATTTCCTTGGTAAAATTTAAACAAAGAAAAGGATTTAAACAATTCTATCCTGTCCAAGACAAAATGTAAACTAAAATCTATTTAATAAGTATTGTCCCTAAGTCGATTAAGTAACATCTATCTCTGAATAAAAGGGTTATTGACTGGAGAGTTTAAATTTTCTTTTAATTCCTAGACTTTTCAAATAACGTTTCAAAATTAGTAACTTTTATAGAAATAAGTATGAAAAATCTGACCAATCCGAGGTGCTAACGGTTTTGAAGTGGCTATTGCATTTTATATTCTTAGAAAAGCTTCAGCTTCATCAGCTTTTACTGGCATCCTTTTACACCCCCCCCCCCCCGGCTCGAAAGTTGGCATCGCTCTTGTCCATTGATGAATTTTAATAGCGACGACATAATTGACTAAGCTGAGAGCAGCGAGCTTCTACGGAAATCATTGACTAGCTAATTATTGTTAAAATTGGAAATATATCCATATGATTCAAAATGTCCATTGGTTTGCGTTTATCTTGAGAGTGGAGGACCGACCGTCTCTAAAATACCTGGGCTGGTTACGGGTCCCAGTCCGGGCCTGTACATACCCTATACTCGTTGTACCCAGTAACCTTCAATTGGCGGTCATTTTAGATATAAATTATAAACGAACATACTTTTTTATGCTATTAAATTATTCTTTTATGAATTTTGATAGTCAATTCAATAAATATTTCCGATAACGTTTTGTTCAATTTCAAATTTCAATTGGAACTCCGAACTTTGATTCTCAATTCGAAAGTTCGAAATCATTCTTTTTAAGCCAATAAACTGGGCTCAGCGTATTTTTCTCCGTGTGCTATAACCGTGTGTTTACACTGTACACATGTACCTTGTAAAATATGTATTATCAAGACCGCAGCGATGCATAAAGTAGACATTTTACAGCTTTTTTACTATGCGGCTGTGGACGGTTATTTGGAGAAAACTCGCTTATTATGTATCATTTCCAGGAGTAGTAAACTTGAAACGGTTTATAAAAAACAGACTTGGGTGTAGTGGTATACAGTAAAAAATATTGTTACAAGCATGTGCAAGTTGTGAGACGAATGCGAATCCAGTAAATAGGGCCTACTCCAAATATTGTGAAAAAATCGTAAGATAAGATAAGATTTTGAAAATATTATATGTCAAACGTTTTTTTATTTTATTTACGTTACGCTTACACCGGCCGCTAGTGCTAGGGCCTATGAGGTTGAAAACACAAGAGAATACCACTTTCCGAAAACTATGAACAAGTACAGGCTACATCTTTATAAAATATTTGCTGCTTGTACGTACGCTTTTCGAGAGTAGTTTAGAACGTTCAGAGGGCCTATAAAGAGTAGCTGCACATCTTATCAGCTGTATCGACAAAGGAAAAGTGAAAAATTCAAATAGGCTATTTTGATTTTCTTTTGAAAGTCGTTAGTCATTGCAGAAATAAGAAATAATTTGAAAGCGACTGTGAATGTGCGAAGCCGACTAAGGCCGTGTCCTAACCAAAGTGATCGTGACACGGACGTCGAAATAAACTAAGGGATGTCGAAGTTCCTGGCGTTCCAGTTTTTCAAACAAATTATCGCCATGATCGCGTATTTGCGCGACGCTCGCATATAGTATTAGGACACAGTCTAACCAATTGATAAACATTTACAATATTTTACTTGTTCTTCAACCAAGATATTACGAGTATACTTCCATTCTGATATTAGAAATAAGTTTTCCTTCTGAAGTAAATAAATGCCTACATATTTTTCTTCATCTTTGAATACGCCTCACCCTCACTGTCAAAGTCTACAAGGAATGTACCTACGTACTAATTAGTAAGCGAAGGACGACTGCCTAAGTTTCTTATTGCTTTTGAAACAGAATTAGATTTCAAACCAGAACTAGATACTAATTGAACGTAAAGCCTGAAAGCCAAAAAAATGTTGAGTAGAAAAATCTTTTTCTGCTAATAAAGTAAAGTATTTGTAATTAATATAAAACCGTGACTGCCAAGCATGAGGTCCTAGGTTCGATTCCCAGGTCAGCCCAAGTGTTATTATTTTCCCATCAGGAGTTTCTTAGTAGCAGCCACGGAGCCTAGATTTGTGCGCGATTGATTGCAATAGGCTCGCCCCCTATTACATGGGACATAGAAGATAGCTGGTGGAATGTGGGTGTACTAATAGTTACACTTCTGCTTAACCATTCGGGGAATATACAAGGTCATCATCATCATCATCATCAGCCTGTATTCGTATTCGTCCACTGCTGGACATAGGCCTCTCCCATGACACGCCACTGAGCACGATCCTCGGCCACTCTCATCCAGCTCTTGCCAGCCGCCTTGCGAAGATCATCGCTCCACCGAGTCTGAAGACGTCCTACGCTACGTTTACCGATCCGTGGTCTCCACTCAAGAACCCGTCTACCCCAACGGTTATCGATTCTTCGGGTTATATGGCCGGCCCATTGCCACTTCGGCGTGCTAATGCGATGGGCTATGTCGATAACCTTGGTTCTCTGTCGGATCACCTCGTTACGAACTCGATCTTTCAGAGAAACCCCGAGCATAGCCCTTTCCATAGCACGTTGAGCGACTTTAAATTTGTGGACCAACCCTACCGTGAGTGTCCACGTTACGGCACCGTACGACATGACGGGTAGGAATATACAAGGTGTTGTTTTGCATCCTCGTCAAAGTCTATGCTAATGATTCTCGCCCCGAATCAATAATAAAATGGGTAGGTTATTTTTTATTATTATTTACGGAAATCGGTAAGTTTGAACCACCAGGGTTTTAAAAGTGGCCCGTCTGATTCTCGTCCTACAACCACGCTTTCACTCATACAAACAATCTCAAACGTTTATTCGATAATTTCTTATTCCCTAAACCACGTTAAGGGGGTTATTCTAAAATACTGACAAACTTAACAACCAAAAAAAGGACACAAGGTTTATAATATTTACCTAGGTACCGTAATTTAAATTGATTATTTATGTGTTTTGTGACAACCTCCTGAAGTTTGACGAGGATGCAAAAGAAAGCCTTGTATAGGCGTGAAAAGACCTAAAATTACTTTCAAAATGTGATGTCACTATATTATGTAAACCTCTATATATTCATTCGAGGATCAGTGGCGTGACGAGTACCTGTAGTGTTTTGTTTTAAAGTTATGTTTGGTGCCAGTATCGACAATCTACCGCATATTAGTGGTTACAGTACTAAATTGACAGCAATAGTTATGGGCGAGTTTCACAGTGCAACTGTAGCCACAGATGGGTGCTTCACCACCGCACAAGCATAAACTGATTTTGTACTATTAAAATCAAAATATTTTTATTTCACATAGGCCTGCAAGGGCACTTGTAAAACGTCGACAAAAAGGTGCTCGGTTCGGGTTGGTCGTTTCCTATGGAGAAGAACCGGCAAGAAACTCCATGGTTACTCTTTTAAAATGATTTGGCTTTACAATTTTTCTATGTTACAGCGTTGGCACTTCAGTATGAGTGGACATCGTAGGCCCGACAATAAGTCGTTGCTTACTACAAAACGTAGAACAAGATAAAAAGTTACCAAGGATCTAGGAATCTATAAGGCCTACAATGTCCACACATTTACAAACAATCGGTAAATAATAAAAGGAGTCTATAAAAAAAAGAAGATATTGCAAAAAGATTAGATTAAACAAGTGACACAAATGTTGTCATCCGTGCTGTAACTATTCTAAACAAAATGGTGTAATGATTAAGAAACTATTGTAAAACATCTGATTAAAATAATGAAAAAATAATATTGAGAATTAAATAGTACATCATCATCATCTACCTAGCCTTTTCCCAAACTCTCTTGGGGTCGGCTTCCAGTCTAACCGGATGCAGCTGAGTACCAGTATTTTACATGAAGCGACCTATCTGACCTCCACAACCCAGTAACTGGGTAATACGATACCCCTTGGTTTGACTGGATGTCAGACTTTTTGTGGCTTCTGACTACTCGTAACGACTGTCACAGATCTACAAATGACAGCCGGGACCAACGGCTTAACGTGCTTTCCGAGAATTAAATAGTACAAAATCAGTTTATCTTTTATCTATTGCACCGTCTTCTCTCTTTTCTTTGTCTGTATAAATAACATATTCCATCATATAAGAGATGAAACACACGCCATAATAAACAAGGAAAAATAAAGAATACATCATACTGTTATCTTGTAGTACACACACATAAGTTACGGAACTGAAACTCACTCGCGAACAATAAGAAAACTTTGTATTATTACTACATAAAACTAAATAAAGTATAATGCGGTGTACTGTACACGTCAGCAGTAGGTTTTGGTGTATTTCATCCTAGAGATTGGAGTAGTGCCTGGTTGATGGCAATTGGCTTGTCCCTATTACATGGGATTTATACATAGCTGGCAAAATGTGAACATACTAAAGATACATATTTGCCCTGTTATGTTATTAAAAACTAAACCAAGTACAAGTATTAACTAAAATATAAGTTAATAATAAACAAATAAGTTCGGCTTGACTAATTTCAAGCTTGACCGAAGCGGTGCGGCTAGATGAATCAAACGAGTTTGTAACTGTTGAAGCCTTGAGTGAGTTAAGCACTGAAGGGTGTTGCAGAGAATCCGTAAACGTAAACCACAAAGTATGCACCATATACCTTACAAAGCTTTAGCTTTGCAAGGAAACGGTTCGTAGCTCTTCGGCTAGGACTCTCGTAGTGGCGTAGGCCGTCGTAGCAAGGCGTAGCAATCATTCAAAAACAAAACCATAGATTAGTTGGAATGTGTCACATGCTCATTGAGTAGTTTAATCAGGTTTTATTGTTCTACAAATTTTAGTTTTCGTACAGACAAATTATTTTTGCCAGCTTTGTTAAATATTTCCCTTATTTTGTGGGCAATGATTTGCAATAAATGTTAACCACTTAAATATTTCGAGTGACTACCACAGCGTTAAACACAATTAAAGAAAGGTAGTTTATTGTCATCACTCACAAAGAGCAATAAACATAAAACATCTTTGTATTGAAAATTACAGATCGTGCATTAAAAATTCGTGTTATTTTATAAAGAAACAATGTGACAACACTCGACAGTGTATACAAATAATTTTATTGACCCTTTTATTGAAATTATTGACAAGCGCCGAATGTTTGTCGATGTTTCAGTAAGTGAGTCCATATTTTGAGTAATGGAAATAAATATTTAATTTTTAAGGATATGATGTACTTACCTACGTGCTGGTATTGGCATGCAACATTTTTTGTATTTCTATGCGATGACAACCTTTATTATTTGAGTAATTTGTTTTCTCAAGTCTCTAAACAACTTTTATTTTATTTTTAAACTAGCACTAGCTGACCCGCGCAACTTTTTCTGCTCAGCTCCTATTGGTAGTGTGATGATATGTTCCTGAGAGTAGCGCGTTAAACCAAATAAACAAACTCTTCAGCTTTATAATATTTGTATAGATGAGCTGAGAAGCTTGACATTACGTTTTATATTATATAATAAAAATCTACTTTAAAAATTAAGGCCATGTTCACTAAGTACTTCGAATGACCTTAAACTCTAACGTAGGGTAACGTACGTGAGTCGACCTACGATTGATCTACTTCAATTTTGAACAGCACAAGTTTCAATATAGAGGACAGACTCATTATTTTCATTTCTTTGTCAAATAGCTTTGTCAAGAAATATAAAGATTTAAATGAATGAGATATTTATGTAAATTCAAAACAGGTTTCAACAGTAAGATTGAAAATACGCCCAAAAATAATAAATCAAATTAATAGTAGTTATATGTAGATGACGATAAAACGTTAACTCTGCAGGTGTTCTGCAATTTATGGCTAGACCTAAATACACAACCTTATGATAAACAATCCGTCATCATGTGAACATTATTATGAAAATTGTATTGCTTAACAAGTTTCGGCAGTTATTGATTAATGGTTTATGGGCACGCAACAATTTAGGCAGGTGCTGTGATGTCGGTAAATTGATAATTTAGTATGGCAGGTTGCCTTGGAGCGTATGAGTTTGAACCGCGATGCAGCCCGAGATATATGGCGGGATAAACCGGGGCTCCACCATGTTACGAGATTACCGGTTCGACGTATGGGGACGTTTCAAATGCTCAATACGGACTCCGATTGAAAATGATGGACTTTCCTGCCGCCGGATAAAATAGATAATTTGGTCCATTTGGAGCTGATCCCGTTCTATTACGTTAATGGATTAGATTCAGTTTGTAGCCTACGAGCTTTATGGATATGCTGGATACAATTTGATTTTATGGATGGCGTTTTTTTTTTTTCGTTTTGTTTTACCTGAATGTTACAAAAGAAAACTAAGAGAATACAGAAATGTAATATAAATTGGAGGAAAACTAGTCTTTCCTTCATCTCGTCCTACCTTCGTCTAATTATTATAACGCACTTTTTCATCATTTCATCCGAAAGACGTCCACTGCTGGACATAGGCGCTTTTTTATTATACGTCAATCCCGAGTTCCGATTGTTGTTCATGCAAAGTATATTGCTATCGTAATGGAACGTTCAAGGAACGAAGACAAGGAAATGCAAATTTATAAAGAACTAGCTGTCCCGCGCAACTTCGTCTGCGTCACATTTTCCCCGTTTTCGCAAAATTTTTCATTGCTGCTCCGCTCCTATTGGTCGTAGCGTAATGATATATAGCCTATGTCCTTCCCCAGGTTGAAATCTATCTTCTTGCCAAATTTCATTAAGATCCAATCAGCCGTGTATAGGTTATATATATAGGTTATATATATATTTAGTCGTGAAAAGGTAACAAACAAACAAACGTACATACAAACAAACAGAGTGACTTTCGCATTTATAATATTAGTATGGAATATGAATATGGGAGACTCAGAGTTTTGTTTTCTTTAGCATACACTGTCCAGTGTATGTTAAAGAAGAAAAAAAAAACGATTTTAGCTAATGTTGATTTAATGTTTAACGAGTTTAGTCAGGACCGCGCAGCAACTGAATAAATATAAACCGCACTTAACTAAGCTTTGTTAATATTTAAACTACAAACCATTTACCGGATGCACGTTTTAATTTAAATGTTGATTTAGGTAGTCATTTCCTAATTTACTACAAAATGTAGCACCCTGATCCAACTGAAATGCTACTTTATTACTTATTTAGGTAGGTCTATTATTTATAACTAGCATAGTATTCAAGATTATAAATATAAGGTTCTTGTAAATGAGGACGTACATGAATGGAAGCTTCTATGTAAAGAGCCTTGTACTCGTACTATATGATTGAACAATATGTCAAGGATAACGAATACGCAGAACATCTTGCTTACCTACTCATGCAAATGATAAACATAAAAGAAAGGGTTACGCGCTACTAGATACAAGTAAATAATTCTAGAAAGAAGAAAACTATACCTAGTTGCATTGCATACGCAATTGAATTTACACGTTTTCAAGCATCTCAGAATACTGAACACCGTTATAACAAAACTCGTATCGAGTCACCAGGGAATCTCTTCGTATATAGAAAAGACGTAAAAATTCACACCCACACCGTTAAATCCATGTATAAAATATTAAAAGATTTCTAACACAAAGTTCAAGAAAATTTCAAATAAAAAGTAAAATTCATTTTAAAAGTAGCTCAGGCCCTGCCCGCGGCTACGAATCTGCCCCCGAACCAGGTCGTTACTCTTTGCCTCAAAGAGGTCGATACAAAAAGCCTCTCACAGGAACCTATTCATTTTGTTTCTCTATTATTAAGTTTTCAGGAATTTAAAAGTAGCAAGAAACTTTTTAATGACATACCATACTTCGGTCCTTTTTGAAACCGTTTTCATAGCTATACAAATAGCTTTATTACGAAATGAATAATTTTAATATAAATCCATTAATCATGCACAATAACCACGATCCAATTAAAATTAGAATGGTATAGAGCTATTCAATGATTAAATTGATAATATAATAATAAAACAGAGAGCTAAACTGTCGTGTCATTATGTAGCAAATTAATGGAAGCCCTACTAATACATAGTTAATTACTGACAGCATATTCCTGGTTATTTTTATGATATCGCCAAACATTTTCAGCTATTAACTGTTTTGCGCATAATGTCTCCGTATTACTTGCAAACAAGTTGACAATAGCGCGGCACATTCCTCTTCGTCGCGCCGAGGTTGCCACTGAGATGAGACACGGGAACTTTGAGAGTAATTCATGGTCTGCGGTTTCAATGAAAAGCTGCACCTCCAGAATGGTTTCCCTAATACATTGTGCCGCGATCTATAGGCCCTGAGATATTCACAATGAAAAATGTGGTGCGAACGTCGTGTTTATTTAACAAGGTTAGGGGTAGGCCTACGTAATTTATTAGCACAGATAAATTTTAGCTCTAAATGCCGGAGAGTGGGCGCAAAACATATTGCCGCTATTGACGATAACGAAGTGAAAGCTCTTATGTATTGGGACGGGTTTTATCAAATCTGTGTAAGTTTGTTACTGAAGTCTCATCTGGACAAAGTTTGTTGCAGTGTTACAAGCTATTCCGGGTTGACTTGGGAATTGGCAAACATCGTTTTATCAGAAAGTTATTGAATATATGCCCGTCTTGTGTCTTCTTGTCTTTTCTGATTTTGGAGTTTGAGAAAAACATTGAATAGTTCCAACTGGACAAACTTATCAACTGGCATCAATTACATAATTTCAAAGAAACACTTTTAAGAACTGTTAAAAACTTACTTTGTATTGCATTTTTTGGTCACATATTTTTGAAGATCTTATACTTTGGGATGCTTCCAACGAATCACATCTAAAGTTAATCGTTGAAATGGATTGTTTTTTTTTTGCCCAAACGTTACAAAATGGACACCAAGTCCTAATAAAAATGTTCTAAGTGACGATTAAGAAAACTTCTCACGAATCTAACAAATTCACACGTGTTACATTGTATGCCGTCAACTTTCCGTGTACAAGCGGTATTCAGTTTCGTACGAGGGAAATTACTTGAATGCTCCAACATTTTAAGGTATTTTAAAGCTCCCCTGAAACGTGTTATGTAGCCGTTCGGAATGACAGCATTACTTTTACTTTATAATTTTCCCGTGTCGTACATATGCGTACGTACCTACTTACTACTTAAGTAATTTCATGTTTCTGCCTCAACTGTTGAGTGTTGACTGCTTTGTTCATCTTGTGGTTGCAAGCGCGACTGCTAAGAATGAGCTCCAGGATTCGATTCTCGGGTCCAGCAAAGTGTTATTGGGTTATTCGATCAGGAATTTCTCAGTTAGCAGCCACGGAGTCTGGATTTGTTCCCCGTGTATGACAATGAGAGAGCAGCGGTGGCCCAGTGGTGGCAGCCCCGACTTACGAGCAGTGAGCCGTGGGTTCGAACCCAGGCTGGCGCATTACTTTGAGTA
The DNA here is from genome assembly GCA_963082945.1 of Cerastis leucographa. Taxonomy (NCBI): domain Eukaryota; kingdom Metazoa; phylum Arthropoda; class Insecta; order Lepidoptera; family Noctuidae; genus Cerastis; species Cerastis leucographa. Next base: position 9,760,476 of record OY720356.1, on the reverse strand, counting down.
ATTTATTTCATCACCGCTGCCCTCAAAAACGGTGAAGGAAAACATCGTGAGGAAACCGGCATGTCCTAGAACAAAAAATTTGAAGACATTTGACATCTACCAACACGCACTGGGCCCGCGTGGTGGATTACAGCCCACTCCCTCTCATAGAGAGGAGGTCTGTGTCCCAGCAGTGGGAACATTATAGGCTAATAATGATGATGATGATGATGTATGGCAATAGGCTCGCACCTATCACATGGGATTTAAACATGAATGGCGCAATGTGGGTTTACTTGTTAGGTACACCTCTACATAAACCTTTGGGGGTTACAAGGCGTGATGTTACGTTATGTAATTTCATGTTCCTTTTATTGTACCTGGAAAGTTTTGATGTCATTGTTTCGTTAAAGAGGTGCTCCGACGTATTTCAAACGCTTATTGTGAGATCAACCAGCTTTATAACGGCTGAAGCCCAACAGGCTGATTCTAATCTGTGGTTATACAGCCCCATGGAATATTTCCCACAGTAAACATTGCGATTAACTTAACAATTAACGATAATGTATGCGAATTTGCGTTTGATATTTATTCCAACGGATTTGTATTACTGGGAATAAATTGAACGGCCACACGTTTGCAAAATTGTGATTGCATTAATGTTTAGTTAATTTGGGAAGCTTCTCGTGTCGGTTAGTTTGCTAGTCTGACAGACAGTGTACCACCTGTGCAATGTGGATAGGTACGCTTTGTTGTAACAACATTTCTCGCTGATTGACATGTAATTAACCGCCGCGTTTACATCCCTAGGGGTACGTGCGTCATTATGTACTAGACTATTCTCAATTACATTACTAACATGAACATAGCTTCAGTATTGTGATCAAAGTGAGGTATTTGCTATTTAGATCTATTTACGATTACGTACATGTTATGATCAGTTACCGGTTAAGATAAAAAATGTAATTTCCTCGTTCAGGTTGGCAACTCCTGTTTTTACGACGTTCATATCAAAATAAATCAAATCAACTGTTATGTACATACATTATCCCATCTACACATTCTTTACTTACATAACGTCCGAAGCAAGGTATCCTAAAACCACATACTTCATTAAAATAACTTAGGTATTATAAAATTCAGCAAAAATTCAGATGAAAGCTCAGCTGTGAATGTAATAGGATGGGCACACTGTGTACAAAGGAACCCTTTTACACGAAAGTGAAGCATGCGAAAACGTAATTAAGAACAGTGGGTTAATTCCCCTTTCACGTGCCTATATGAATTAACAGAGCTACGGAGCTGTATTGGATCCACGCATCCCTCCCGGATAATCTGAAACTATGGAAAATTAAAGGATAATAGGTAATTATAACGCGACAATGTGATGCCATTAAAATTTCATGCGTCATTGATTTTGTTGTGAAAACTTGTTCGGAGGAACGCACCCTTGTGTATTCAACGGACACAAGATATCGGGAAAGTTTCGGGATTTCGGGAAAGAGATAACTTGCGTGTTCAATTTATTACCGAGTTCAAAAGATAAATAAAAAAGGTTATTAGGATCGGAACATGCTTATTATAAAGTGAGTTATGATAGGATGTGAAATTGAACGTGAAGTTTATCTATATTATCGCAATCTGTGCTATTATTGAACATCCCTGGTTTTCCTGTTTGACCTCAGTGAACTTTATGATTTTGTCCTTATTTTGGGAAAATCAGTGTCGGGATCATCTTCGAACTATGAGGACTGCGGATATAGGTACCTACCTGCCGTGGGCAATTGAGGAGTATTGAAACTGTAGTTTTTAGGGATATGAGGAACAGGGTGTAAAGTTCTTCATTCCCTATTAAAAATGAAGCATCCTTCGACCAGACAGGTGTAATGTCTGGTGGGCAACTGCCCGATGGTTGCTGTCCGCTTTCTCTATATACTCTTAAGTCGATGTAAACTTTGCTTGCGACATTCAGACCATTTTAGTTCTTCTGTTTTATCATAGATGGCGCTGTAGTACTTCTTGGTATAAGTTGCTTTTTGTAGGTCGCTACAGTTTCTTATTTAGCGTTACATTTTGGTACATCTGTAATTACTCTAAAGTTTCCAGAAACTCTGTGTTTCTGGCTTCTTGAAGCAAATTAATGAAGACCTAACCCAAAAATGAGAAAGTCGAGTCTTACCTAAACTTACACAGAAGTCTTTCTAATTTTTGGGAGGACCAATGTATGCGAGGAACGCATACCCCAAGTACAAGGAACAGGGAACTACTTAGAGTTAACAAAAAGTGGCTTCAGTATCTCATCGTCATATCTACGCAGCATCTATGTAGCTGCTGCCGGGTGGATTTTCTAAATCGAATCCAATATTTGAAGAAATGCAAAGTATTCTAAGCTTTTAACAAATCTTCTTCTTCTTTTTGCATCAACTTTACCTATATCCATATTTTTATTTTGTTTGGCACACGGTAACTGGCCACGTTGTTTGCGTTGTTTAAATCGTTAAAAGTGCAGGCGAATGGACTCTTGGGGTACTCCAGCAGGTGGGACATAGTCCGATATTGTGCAAATTGTTAATAACATTTTGGAACCCACAATTATCATGGCCTCTACCACCAAAAACATATAGGTACAGGGTGAATTATTCAAGTGGGAGTGGATGGCCAAATCTGAAACTATGAGGAATAGCGAAAAACACTCAAAAGATCATGATCCATCCAGTTCCATGATCTATTATTGGTTTTTCTCAAAATCGGGCCCGAGACTCCTTTGAGTGCTTTTCGCTATTTTTCATAGTTTCGAATTTAGTTATCTGCGGTATAATGAATGAAGAAAATCAGAAACGAATGATATGTATTAGCCTGTTTGTAAATTTTACATCTTTTCCACTCACTACTTTGAAGTACCACTCGTAGTCGGAAGCCATATTTCAAATATTTCTCCATGACAAGATTTTTCTTTGATAAATTAATCATCCAATAATTACATTATGACGACCCAAACATACGCCTTCTGTTCTCAAGGTCTGTTCCCACATCGGAGCAAATATTTGTATGCCCTACATATTCGTTCCCTGTCTAGATGTTTGATTAGGTGATTTGTGTGTTTACCCTCACGTAGGTAAATAATATTGTAATTTGAACTTTCATATAATAGTTGTAGGGTCAAAAACTGTGACAGTTAAGAATTAGTCTTATTTAAGAAAAATTATATCTAATTAATGAATATTCAGAAATGATTTCAGAAAAATCCATATCGCTACAAACTACAGGACTTTCACAAAAAATAATAAAACCTAGACATTACATGAATACAAAAGCGTCAAACAGAATCATTCTGCGTAAAATTTCCTCGGAAATCCCGCCATAAACCTATCATTAGCTATAAACGGGAACAGTTAAAATAAAAACGTTAACGACGTTATTAAAAAGAATAACAGTGAAATCTGTTGCTCGGAATTCTCCGCACTCCTTTGTAACGGTTTACAATGAAACACTGGTGTCGGTGAGCATTTGGCTTTAATTGTTCCTAGCTGGAACGACCCACAATCTGTTGGCAGAGGGCGCAGGGGTGCAGGGGTGCAGGGCAGGGGTATTCCGATTCGCATAACGGGACAAACTTTCCTTGTCTACGAAATATCGCCTGTTTACTGCTGCCTTCGCGTCTACGTGATCCGATTGAGAATTGGACAATTAGTGACACGTGACTACAGATGTTTACGAGAATTTCGTGCTAAACCAGTGCTGCTTCAATGTCAAAGTCACATTTTCGGAATTAGTCCGTGTTATTAGGCTCGAACTGACCCGAACATTCGGATGTGTTTATTAGTTCATGTAGTTGTATGTTGCCTCATGTCTTGGAGTCAGAATATCTAAGTCCAGTTGTTCGTATGAATAATTGTCTTTCTACTTAAATATTGTTGATGGCGATAGGCTCATCCCAAATTACATGGGATTTAAAAATAACTGACGAAATATAGGTTGTACTATGGGCAAATTTCTGCCTAATCCCTCGAGGATTACAGGCGTGATGTGAAGTTAAAATTAAATATAATATTTCCTAATCAATCCTGAAACATAAGAAGTGAAACTGTTCACAATTTTATTTAAACAAACTACTTACAATAATTCACTTCAAGTTTTGAAACGACTTTTTCTCTCACGACATCTTGCAAAAGTTTCGGAAAAACATTTCCGATTGCTGAAAACAATGGATTGTTGAAGAAAGCTGTCACTGCGATCAAATCTACTTCATTTAGAGAACGTGATACACGAGTACAATAACAAGATCTCAATTCTTTCAATTCTCCCTTCTTTTGAGGAAAATTGCGCATTTGACTGGTGGACAAACACAGTGAAACAATCCCGTGATTCAAATACGAATTGTGTTTTGTAATTGCTAGATGTGAAACTGAAAACGTTCTATTGTAGTTTATATTTTTAGAGTAGGTACTACTAAGAATTACAACTTTATTGTTCATTTTAATGAACGTTAGCAAAATATAAAAAAAAAATATGACATTCGTACCTACGTATAATCGCGAAAGTATATTAAAAGTAAGATAAATTACTTTCAAAGCGAGCACAGTAAGCAGCGATTCTCCGCCAAACGGTAGTGTGCGATACATTTTCCTTATAAAAATATTCCCAGCAAAGCGGAGTTTTTCTTTATTCACGGTCCGCGCACCTGCCGTCTAGAGATGCAATGAAAATTTGTCGTCTTCTTGCCAAATTTGAACTTATTCTTTGCAAAAGCAACGATGTTTTAGCTCCTTTCCTCATATTTTGATGATGAATACTTGAGAAGTGCTGTTTCATAAAGTTTCTCGTGACCGAAATGAAACTGAACAAGCAACGTTGAATGACAAAGCAGCTAATAAGGATGCGCTCTGTCTTCAGTAAATATATCTGCATAATCTTAAAATTAAAGTTTGCACAAGTTCTGATGGCATGCATCCAGCTTTAAATTCGGTATTTTTCAGTTTGTCTAAGTGTAGTGTGGTGTTTACTGTAAAGTGTTGTTAATTTGGTAGATGAATGGTTTTTATGTTCCACTTTGCGCGTAACGTTCTGTGATTGATTGAGGTTGTGTGATGGTGCACGTTTCGATATTAACGAGATTAATCAAACAAGGCCCATGTTTATCGGTGGTTCTTTGTGTTTGTGTTTCTTATGACAGGCACGATAAATGTCTAAATAACCTCAGTATTGTTTAGAATCTTTTCTATGAAGATTTATTATTTTCACATAACCCAAACAAAAACATATGGACATATTTATTCGGGGACGTTAAAACAGTCCACAAATCAAGAAACGTGTAAAAAAGAATTCACCGTTATTGAGATGGAAACACGGCAAAGGCGGCAACGTCCTGCCTTATTCATGAGCCAGGGGTTCCACACCTTGACTCCTATGCGGAACTAACGTTGGCCATTTCCACCACAAATTTTTCGAACACTTACAAACTCTTACAAAACTTTAATAGAATTGCGGTCTCTTAAAGGTAACCTTCTTTTTATCTTCAGCGACGCTGGCGTTTGCAAATTTTGAAATTTTGATTGCGTCGGCGAAGTGAAACGATGATTTGTTTGTTGAATGAATTTGTTACTTTCTTTGACTTTCGAATTGGATCGGGATGAATTAATTGAATACACATTGAGTCTGGAGTGCTCTTGATCAGTATTTCGATATTCATAAAATCATTCTTACGTATTTACTTGTGAAACTTATTTTTTTTTCGCTGGCAATGCTTGATTTAACACAATATTATCGACCCCGAACTTATGACTTATACATAAGTCTGAAGTCCCAACGTTTATACACACTGAACAATTGAAGTTCAAATAAAATTAACTAAATCTTGATCACGTAGCTCCGATATCAAAGTGTACGCCAAGAATCTGAAACTTAATGAGAATCCAGCACTAATTGGAATGCTCGTTTCGTCCCGTCTTGTGATAGGGGATTAAAACTTTATTATTTACTGAACGATCTTTACGTGACACACGCCGCTTTATTAAATGCGTTACCTACATACTTAACAATGTCTAATATGCGTAGTGTCATATTACTTTGTATATAGTTATATACAAAGTAATATGCTTAGTTAAGCAAAGGGCCTTATGTAGATTACTATGATCAAAATGATAGTTTTATGTTCGTAAGTATCGGCAGTTACCCTTTTTCAGTAAATGTATTTTTTTTATAAATGTAGTACATACCTACCTACAGCAATGATCCGGACAAGTAATGGATCTATCGATTTAAAAAGCACGACAGGTGGTCCATGGAAATGAAGTGTCACGGACTGGAAATCGCAAGCCCTATGTGGACCCTAACTAGATTAGCTAGACTAACCAACAACCTTAAAAAGGTGGCAGAAACTGGATGTGGAAGACGTTGGGCAGTTTGTTGTAGCGCCTATGCCTATGTTTAGCATTGGACTAAAAGGCTGAGTGATTGAAAGCATTTGTGTGTCGGCGACTAACTGTCTCATATATGGTCTTTCAAACAGATGCTAGCATCTCTTTTTATACTATTACTTGTAGTATTGTACTAGTAAAATACTACTAGTAAAAGTAATGCAATGGTAAAAGTAATAAGCAGAAAACTTGCTGCAATTTGCCGCTGTATTTTACTGCTGCACTTTAGAATTAGGTTAAACGTGATAAATAACGCCATCACATTTTCCTACAGCTATTAACAATAGCCACGTCAACTCTCCAAACGCATTCGCAACCATTGAATTGTATACAGCCAGTAATGTGCAAATCTCTATAATATTTCACTTCAACACCGGAGACTAATAGCAGGATATTGCACCAAGATTTACAATACCGCTCGGCGCCAACGCAGTTCCTGCAGTCGCCTCATGATAAATATCAAGACATCGTTTACTTTTATTATAGTGTTTTCTTTAAGCAAAGTAGCCACTATATAAGGCTATATCCAAAGAGCAACTCTCATACTAAATAAGTAGTTAAACATGCAGCGAAGACTGTGCTTTGCGGTCACCGCATGCGGAAAGAGGGTTTCATGAGCACTGCAACAACAGTCACCGCAAGGACCGGGTGAATACTAATCACTTCTACGTAAGTAATCGATACATCTACACCAAACATCGTATATTTAAATATGGATGAATCTGTTCTCGTTCTGAACTAAGTAGATCAAATGAAAAGTCCGTAACATCACTTTCAAATTCGAATATCTAGCAAGTTGAAAGTAAACTAGCTGTAGCAAACGTCAAACTAGCGTAACTAATACTACTATAATTCTACTCTGAAATAGAGTCACATAATCTTATTTAATGTATTCCTAGTACAAAGAAAGTTGAAATTGTATTTTTCCACAGAGAACATCCGCTACGCTCATTGTGTCCAGCGACCGAGCGTTAACGAAAAGCTTTCGTTTTAAACCGAACAAGGAGCTTAATAAATTGTTTGCACTCGCTTTCTTTCCAATTGAAAACGTAGTTTATCAAACTCAAATCAATTGCTCCTTTAGGTATTGAAAGGGTTACATCAATTGGCTGAAATATATTATTTATATATATTCTTTATTCAATTAGTGTTAAAATATAGCTTGTAGAGAAACTAAATTGGCTATGACAATTAAAATCAAATTAAGCTTGGACTAACGACCTTTTAATAAAAATATATTAAATATGAATTTATAAAACTTTGACTGAACTTAAAATTGACTTCCAACAATATTAATTACGTTTTACCTTTATATTTACCTTTATACAATGTCATTAGCTAGCTAAGTAATTCATAAAATAATGTATTTAATACAGAAGCCAAAACAAAAAAAATACCGTCAGTCAACTCTAAGATACTTAACTTGTACTTTTATAAGGTTGTGCTATAGTTATAGTGGCAAGAAAAGTTGTCCTTTCGCGATTTTATTAAACCTGTAATCGTAATGGCTTCTTCATTATTATAATTATCTTTTTGATTAGGTAGTAGACGTGTAGGTTGTAATTATGCGACTTCTATAAAAGGCATCCTTAGAAAAGAGGTTATTGATGATTTCAGATATTTTAGATTTACAGTCTAGCCTCAAACAAGCTCGAGAGGTTCCATTATTCATTCCACATTGTGTCGAACATAAACAACAAAGTGGCACGTCTCAGCAGCTTAAAATATTTTTTGACATGAAGGCATAATAAAAAATAGCTTGCATAAGCCACCCGTGATCGCCAGCAAAGCGGAATGTCAGCGGCTTCGGCATCAATCACTTGCGATGCCGGGGATTACTCAAAACGGAGCGTCATCCTCTAGCATGGAGGCGACGCAAATTTACATAAATAAGCTCATCTGTATTCAACATGCAAGCCAAGAGAAGCCCATGCAACAACATGTGGCATTCAACTTGCAGACCTCTATTATTAATTGTGGACAACTGACGCAGGGGAGCAGTTCCACAGACTCGTCTCGCAGACCACGACCCCGATGTTTCTACTTTAATGAAAGTGCCCGAGCTGAGCGCTTCAACTTCCACATTGTTTACTGATCCATATTTGCACAGATTAAACCCTCAATTATTTACCTATGTTTACACTTTAAAGGGTTGTTTAACGTTCATTGTATTTAAAACACAACGCAACAAAAGTGGAAGCTTTTAAATCGTACGCAAACGCCGGAAAAGTTTTCTCGTACGGGCAATTAATAACTTGAAAGGCTCCAGAGTAATACTGGGCCAAGTAAACGTGTAAGAGCGCTTCATAATAATACAGTTTAACAACAGAATTAACCCCGAAGGTTGCTATTAAACAAGTTGGTCGTAGATTTAAATTTTGAGCTCGTAAATTAACCCTTCATCCTTTTGAAATAGCAAAGGGATTGGGACCTAATGGTCTATTTGTGAAACGTAATGGGCCGGTCTGGCCGAGCGTATTAGACAATTTGGACATATTCTGACTTCACTCTATTCACGCAGAGCCTTTATGCTGGATATTGTATAAAAGGTCGCGGGATACAAAGGATTAAAATAACTATCGCAATAAACTTTCTTTCTATTTTATTATGTTTTCGACTCTGTATTTTAACTAAAATGTTAGTTGTAATTTCACTTGTAAGTGCTTATTTAACGATCCTTTTCAGTTCGTTAGTAATTGTGTTGAAATGTTAGTCTGACACGTTTAACTGTTTTATAAATTAAAATATCTCTTGAAAGGTAAAAGGAATTTTGCGGCAAATTTATTCATCACACAAACCTGTGGAAAATACCTACATCAGAACAGGGACATTACATGTTCGCAGATGGCAAGCTTTGATTTTCAGCCTTTAGTTGCCTCTGTAATTATTTTCTGCGCCAGTCCGCTTCAAGTAGTTATATCCATTGAAAATCCAACAACGAGACATTTTCTTTGCGAAGAGAAACCTTATTTAACGTACTTTTAGTACTATATATACGTTAGAATATAATATTAAGCAGTTATTGAAAACGAGTGAAGTAGAGCAGGGTCAGTTATTTATGGAATAGGGTACTCGTAAAAGTAGGCAAACAACCCGACGATCTATATGTAATTACTGGTGTCACCTTGTTTCGCAGACAGAAATTTCACAGAATTTCGTTTCGCAGAAAATGTTTCACATAATATTTGGTCCTCGTATTTTATTTCGAATATTTTTGTTACAACTACTATTTACTTGAATGAAACATATTTTACAGAAACACAATTCAATTAATTTTATAATCACATTTTTTTACAAGCTTTTTATTAGCTTCACCTGTATGTATGTTTGTTTGTGCTTTGGACGCGATTTTGACCCACTTTAAACGGCCAGATTTCAGATGTTCAAACTTTGTAGATTTATCGAGGACTGATGACAATATATTAATTTTATAAAATTATTCCATTTTTCAATTTGCAAAATTTGTTTTTAGTTAAATTATATAATTTTCATCTATACTCGATAAGGCAGGAATTGATGTTAATTTTTAATTTCAACCATTATCTTTAAGCGATTTATCTAATATTAGGAAAATTTCGAATACCAAAGAGAATTTTTAATTCAACAGAGCAAATAATAGTTTGCATAGCAAATAATCTAAAAAAACGTGCTTTTAATTAGAGATTTTACAGCTGTACACATGAATAATTTGGAAAATAATTACAGTTAATTATAGTTATCACGGAATTAATTAATAGTAGATTAGAACAAATAATAGTTTAAAATTAAAAAAAAAAAACAAGCAATATTAATAAACCAAACTAAAAAGTAGAAAATAAATAATAGTTCGAAAAAAAACTAAAAACACGCTTTTATAGAAATCCGAACTAAAAATAGTTTTTTTTTTTAATAAATTTAAATTAAGAATAAAAGCGTGCGTTGCATTTTTTACTTTATTGCCTTACTATATAACCATTGACACCACGCACACACGCTTTTTTCCTTAATTTAAATTTATTAAATTTTATTTTCTATTTTTTAGTTCAGTTTTCTATAATATATATATATATATAATATATATATATATATAATATATATATATATATATATATATATTCTAACTATTATTTAACAAACTTATCAAACAATAGAATTCTTTTTTAACGAATATTGTTAGTTCGATGTATAATATGTTTCCATAGTATTTTATTTCAACGAAATTTTTAACCTTAAATTAAAATATTGTCTTTAAAAGTCAATATGTTGTACTACAAAAGATAGTGACGGAAACGAATGGCTGCAAACCAGACTCCACGTAGTCTTTTCTGCCCTACCCCTAGAGTGTAATATAAGCCCGCGTAGGCGCGGAGGGATGAGGCGGCCCGCGAGCTGAGGGGCAGGTGGTGACCGTTAATACCATCTGCGAAGATAAACTCGCGTGGGGCCGCCGGAGCCCCGCAGCACCGGAGCCGTGACAGAAACCATGCCTGTTGCATGCTACATGCTTGCTTGCATGCTGCATGCAACAGGCATGGACACCATTAGTGAGAATAACATGATTTTTTTCCTGCTTGACAAGAATTCAACCGCATTATTTTTGCTACATGCTTGCTTGCATGCTGCATGCAACAGGCATGGACACCATTAGTGAGAATAACAAGTCTTTTTTCCTGCTTGACAAGAATTCAACCGCATTATTTTTGTAAATGCGGTGTTTTAATTTTATAAGAGGGTATGTATTTTTCAAAATATGAATTTTAGAAACTGTCACTCGATAAATGTTATTCTTCGTAATAAGTTTTATGTGAAACAAACAATATGTGGACACAGAATATTTGATTTATTATTCTATGATATGAATATTCTAACATTAAACTTTATTTGAAACTGCAGAAACTCAGCTGCATCCGGTTAGACTGGAAGCCGACCCCAAGAGAGTTTGGGAAAAGGCTAGGCAGATGATGATGAAACTTTATTTGAAACCAAAATCTGCCTAGCCTTTTCCCAATTATGTTGGGGCTGGCTTCCAGTCTTACCAGGTGAATAACAGTATTTTACATGGAGCGACTGCCTATCTGACCCCCACCATCCAATTATTACTGGGTAATACAATACCCATTGGTGAGACTGGTTGTCAGACTTTCAGGCAACTGACTACCTATAACGACTGTCAAAAGTCTATAAATGATAGCCGGGACCAAAGGCTTTTTTTTAAATTAATTTATTTTTAATTTATAAAAACTAGGAAAATATTATTAAACTATTGTACACGAAGTGACGGCGTCGTGTTGCACTGCGTGGTGTCGCGTAGCCTTCCGCGGAATCGCCGATATATGACACCCTTCGGCCAAAACTCCTCCTTAAGGAAGGTCTCGATATGATGAGTTGGAACTCGCACCATGAATGACTTGAAATTCGTGTTAGTGTCGTAATTGGCGGTCACCCATCCACGGACCAACCTAGGCAAGTGAGGCTTAACCTGAAGATCAACCCAAGTGGCTTTTACTATTAAGCCACGAGATCCGATGTTTATAGTAATGTTTATGATCCTGAACAAAAGAAATAATCACGACATCTTAGACGAGTCTGGATACGCTACATTACACACGCACTCAGATCAGAAGGCGAGTTGTCAGACATATTATCGAACTTTTACAAGGGCCTAATCACATTGCTACTAACAAGGAAACTACACGTACCTACTAACCTCAAAATCTGTGCGGAACAGTGAGGAAAAGTGTCCTAAGTCTACCTACAACCATTTCTAGAGTATTAAAGCATTAAGTCCAACTTTTGGTCAAAGACCTTCTTCTTCAAAGGTCTCTTTCCGAGCAGACTTATTCTGAAGCCAAAGTTTTTCTTTCCTTCACTAGCTTAGGTTCGTACAAAGGTATAATTGTAGGCCCGAGTAATTTTAGCTTCGACAACTACACACGTTTCTTTTAGAAAAGTCGTTCTCAGAACGTACAGGAGTATTTTGTAAGCATCCACGTGAGGTAACTCGTAAAATTATTCCATGTGTTTAATGCCAGTTTATTAAAGTTTCACATGACCTATAACTTATAAAAAATTGCTGTACTGGAGAGATTTATTTAATAAAGTATTTTAGAAAAAAAATGTAGTAAGTACTGTCTACAATTATTTCCTTTTCAAGTAATATTAGAACGTTAATCTTGTTACCAGCATTCTAATAGCGTCACAAATAAAATTAATCATTGACCCTTCCAAATAATTGTACAATTTAAAGGCATAAAATGATACACCCACCCAACAAACACAGGTGCGTTTCATTAAATTTGTGTAAAAATAATTTATTTTGTAAACCGAACGGTGTTCTGTGGTCTCTTCCAAACACATTTTGTAACCTGATCTAAATACGGTAAATTAGGAATGACAAACGCGATTAAACGGACCGCCAGGTTTGGTATATCTTAATTAAGGATTACGTTACCAAAAAGGACACAAATTACACCCACGTTGTATTCAGAGGTCAAAGGGTGCAGAAAAAAATTGGAGTTTTCGATAAAGATTTTATCCAATGGTCTGAATTTTGGTTAATATATCGAAAATTATTGCAGAGATTTCGTCAGGATTTCACCTTTATTCAAGTGTTAATTATTTAATTTCTCGAGCAGAAAAGGCATTCAGAATGGGAAATAAAATTTAAAAAATCTTGTTATTCCTTAAAAGAATAACGAAATTTACGACTGCAAGAATTTATGTATTATTAATGTCTACATTTAACATTTATTCTGAAACACGACCTCGCTACCTTAAAAATAGGTCTTTATAACTCTGCTACGAACCCTAACGAGGCTACATTATATTCTCCACTTCCCAGTAATAAATCAAGACACTCAAACGAAGCAACAATTCTACAAAAGCAGCAACAAATCATTACGACGTTCCGTACATCCACGTCCCTAAATAAAAATCCGTTGAAGCGTACGTTGGCAACATTCGACTCGTTTATGTAAATCTTGTTGGTGCGTGCTGATGTATTCACGCCTTCTGATTTTTATCGCTGAGTATTTGATTCACTGAGGTGTATGATATATTTACATTTTATCTTCTCATATGATATTATTTGAATGAAAGGAACCGGAATAGCGGAACGATTTGCCAATGGAAATGTTTTGTTGGTACTTGGATGTGTAATTATTAACTTTTGTTTGATGTTGACTTAGTTTTTGTTACTGAGTGCTTTGTTTTGATTGGTTCTATTTGAATGTTTGTTCCGAATGATTCGGCAGCTGGTTATGCATGTTTTTTTGCAGCAACACTTTTGTATGTAAATTAATAAAAGCCTGCTACCGAAACGAACTGGGTTGATTTCATTCAATAATGTAGAGTGTTCACGGGCTTTTTCAGTTCCGTGCCAGAATAATAAAATGCTTTTGCGCCCCAAATTTAATTAATTATTTTACTTTTTTTAATATATTATAATGATTGTGCACTCACACACAAGAGCCCACACGAGTGGAGATACTTTAGTAGGTACTCGTTGCATTCTAAGCCGTCATATATTAAAGGAGCTTATATAATTTTACTATCTAGGGTGGAAATAAAGAACCAATAGTATGTTCAAGTAGCATGAAACATTTTACACCCTTACCGTTATACCTTCCTATTAATAGATAATTAATTTAGAGAGTTAATTGACTTCCCGGAAGTAAAGTAGAGGAAAAAGCCAAAGGATAATAACAAAAAAATATTTAGTAAAAAGTTTCATTGACGTCTGGAAGTGCTTAATTTATTAAGTTTTCTTTTTATCCTGTCTCTGAAAGCAGAACGGGATATTCAATTTTTGAAGTGAAACTTCTTATGCGACTTCGACAAGGTTGCGTTAAAAGTTTAACGCTACCATGGAGGGGGAATATAAAGAGACAGAGCGAGAATGAATGCATGGCACTCGAACGCATGCGTGTAGTATTACGAAGTTTCACTTCTTTCGCGCGGAGGGACTCCATGCACTCTTTTTTTTTGTGGGAAATACATTGTGTCTTAGCGAATATTGTCACGTAAAACATAAACTCACTAAGCCATTTTTTTATGAGGAAAGGCAGAAACAGAACAGAACACCCCACCCGCCGCAATGTCCACGTAACTAGAGCGACCCAATATTTTTTCCGGTCAAATGTCCACGTAACTATAGTTACCCTTTCGCAGTCCGTTCGTTGTCGTACTCCTTTCGCTTCGTCGGCGTTCATTCTGTTCATACACGCACGCCAGCTTCGAATGTACTACGCTCCTGACCTTCTTGAAGAACCTCATCAATAAGGTCAGTGTATTACTTTCTAGGGCATCCCGGCGCACATGTGCCTTGTTAGTCGCCTTTTACTCATCTCTCCACATGACCAAACCATCTTAGTCATTTTTTTATAGATAAACTAGCTGTCCCGCGCAACTTCGTCTGCGTCAAATTTTACCCGCTTTCGCAACATTTTTCATTGCTGCTCCGCTCCTATTTGTCGTAGCGTGATGATATATAGCCTATGTCCTTCCCCAGGTTGAAATCTATCTTCTTGCCAAATTTCATTAAGATATAAAGATATAAGATATTAAGATATAAGATATTAAGATATAAGATATAAGATATAAGATATAAGATATTAAGATATAAGATATTAAGATAGTATGGATGGATATTTTCTTTAATTTGGTTTTGTGGTATACTTACATCATCATGAAACCGCTATACCTCCGCATTTTCATAACCTAGTGCACCTGTGTGTGTATCCTGAGAACCAGTTCATCATCATCTGCCTAGACTTTTCCCAAACTATCTTAGGTTCGGCTTTCAGTCTAACCAAATGCAGCTGTGTACCAGTCTTTACACGAAGCGACTGCCTATCTGAACCCCACAACCCAGTTAGTACTTGGTTATACGATACTCTTGGTAAGACTGAATGTCAGACTTTTGGCTTCTAACTACTCGTAACGACTGTCAAAGATCTACAAATGAGCCGGAACCAACGTGCTTTCCGAGGCTTTTGAGAACCAGTTACCTTATTTAAATGTAAATTCATTGAATATTTTATGGTTAAGCACATTTGTGACGAGTTTATGGGTCGCTCACATTTAAATAGGTATAACAAGGATATAACCAAGTTTGGAAAGTAAATTAGTAAGTGTGTAGGTAGTTCTAGTATCATGAGTATGTGATGTCCATCTGCGTGATATGATCCTATGAACTCTTTTAAATCCCCGGGGTGGTCACGTGGTAATAAGGGTTAGTTATGAAGGGAGGGTTATGAATTTTATAGTTTGTTAGTGGCCTAGTTTCGGTTGATGCTTATTATTTTGTTTGATTAACTTTGGTTAAGTTAGATTATTGGAATTTCTAAACTCAACATGTAGTAGGTTAAATACCTACAGATCTTTTTTACATAAATTCGTGATGAATTTGTCCAAAGGGGTTACATGCCCTGGAAAAATGTTACAGTTAGGTGACCTGAAAATAGGAATTCCACTGTATAAGGCATATAACTGTAGATTATAATTCTTTGAGCAATGGAATAGGCATGCGTGTATTTAAAAAAAAAAAAATCCTCGACGGTGGATTTTTTTGTCTACGTTTTAATCTCACTGATTCAACTTGATTGTAATAAAATATATTTGTACTTACTACAGTAACAAACAAAAAGGCAATCAGTGTTGCCAACCAGTCTGTACAAAAATGCAGATTAATCCACCTTTAACTAACCGACGTAGCGAACGAGGTTTTAAATTATGTTTCGGCTTTCGTCACTAATTGTGTCTCGGTTTACTTTGTTCCAGATTACATCTGAATTATGTGCGTACGTTTGTTTGTTTTGTTATTACAAATTACGGCTACGTCCCGTCTGGTAACTTTCAAATTTGAACAACAAAACAAAACAAGTGAAAAACAGTGCCATTTCGTAACTATTTTAATCTTCTACTTGGAGCGACTGCCTATCTGACCTCCACAACCCAGTTAAATAATAAATAAAAAACTAAGCCTTTTAATTTCCTTACTAAAATTCAATTTACAATTATATTACGATTTCAATAGCATGCAACAAAAAATACAAAAAAAAACTTTCCATAACTAAAAGGTAAGAAATTCTTGACTTAATTTAATTTATAATGTTTTTTTTTAATAAGTACTTCTCTATTGAGTACAGACCTCCTCCATTTTTCTCCACATAATTCTGTCCCTCGCTTTATTTGTCCATTCTTTTCCCGCTGCTTTCAAAATTTCATCCAGCCATCTCTCCGCCGGTAGACTAGGATCTGGTTCTCTTGCCGATAGGTCCTTTCCAGGATGTAATCTTTTTAGCCCATCTGTCTTCTTTCATAGGTGCAATATGGCCGGCCCACTTCCATTCAGTATTTTACAGTGTTCCAGAGCATCAGTTAAATCCGTTGCTTCTTTTTTTGTGTCTCAACATTAGATTTAGAACCCAGTCAGTACTTGGTTATATAATACTCTTGGTAATACTGGTTGTCTGACTTTTGGGCCACTGACCACCAGTAATGTCTGTCAAAGATTTACAAATAAGAGCCGAGACCCGTTGGTTTCGGCTGTTATTTGTAGATCCACCTACATTTCGCCATTTCGGAAAGCACGTTAAGGCGTTGCTTAACGTCCTTTCCGGGACAGTGAGGAAACTCGGTATGTAATGGGTGGTCACCCATCCACCGACCAAAGTAGCCAGCGTGGCTTAACCTAGAGATCGAGCCGAGCTGCTGTTATTATTTAGCAATGAGCTCCTCAAGTCGGACAAAGTGTTGTTAGAATTTACATATTAGCATTTTTTTGTGGCAGCCAGAGTCTGAACTTGTGACCGGTTTATAGTACCAAGTTCAATTGCTGGCTTGCTGCAACTTAGGTTCGGTATAGTGTACTTCAACAACTGGCGAAATGTGGGTGTAACCTAACCTAACCCTTAGAGGTTACAGGTTGTTATGTTATTCAATATTTTCTCAACAGGAACCATCTACCACACCACACAGTTGGCTAAGCGTCTCTTAGATTACCGGTCCAATGTAATGACCGTATATCACCATAATCATGACGCAAAACTGATGCCCGATGACTCGATGTTAAGGGAGAAAGCTATATTGTAGAAAGAAAGAAAACATGTTTATTTGGCACATGCCACAAGTCAACACAACATGCATGAAATCCATTCCTCAGATATTTCTAAAGTCGGGGATGGTTTTAGTTGGTTGTAGCCACTTACTCCGTTCATAAATTTCCTCACCGACTTCAAAGTCAAGTCAAAGTCAAAGTCAAAGCATTTATTTCAATTAGACCATTACAGGCACTTTTGAAAGTCAAAAAAAAACAAAATAAAACGCGAAGCTACAGTCCCAGTCACAAGGCATAATAACTTGTGAAAGTACTGTAGTTGCCCATTCCGTAGCGTAGATCTCTATGGAGAAGAATGGGCAAGAAACTCCATGGACACTCTTTTAAATCAAAATATGTTACAAAATCTTGGTTACACCATTCATGTTAAGAATTAAAAATATGTGAGAACAATGTAGAAATACGGGCAAGTTAAGAGCGACGAGAACTTTAATAATAATAATAACATTTATATACTTACATTTATAATTAAACCAAATCCTAAACTCAAACTTATTGACATCCAGAAGAAAATTATATTTTAATAAGTTACTATTTACCACGCGGTAAAATTGTTTCACGATGGATTTTCTACTTTACAAAGATTAAAGTTACAAGGGTCTTTCATTAGCAAACTTGAATTGCGTAGGAGAAGAAATATGAGCCAACTTCGATCATTGAATCGAAGACGCCCGAACGCCTTTGAATAGAATTTATACAGAAAAACCTGTCAAATACGAAAAGCGAGCTAAGCATAATTGTTCCGTAAGTTAATTTTATTCCTACACTTTTCGTCGAGTTACAAAAATAAATTAGAGAAAAGAGGCTTACGAAGTCAAATGTAAAACAATCAACCACTAACAAGGACGGACGTTTGTTATAAAATTTTAGTTTTTATCATAAGCTTACTACCTCTGCTCCGGTTAACAAGAAAGTCAAGGGAATTAGGCGGTCACTTTTCCCGAGAAAACTGACCTATCTCTTACTTGAAATAAACTAATATTAAGGGCAGGTAATTTATACAAGTGTTTAACTTTCTAGCTTGGGATTTATTTCATTGCAACTGAAAGAACTAAATACAATGATTTCTTATTATTTAATTAAATAGCGAAACGTTATATGTACAAATGCAACGAAAACCTCGAGAACTTGAATCATTGTTGTGTAATATAATTTCATTGTTATCAAGGTTTACTATCATTGTCATCCTGAAAATATTGTTGCCGGCCTTGTCACAGTCCTTCTTTGTTTATATTTTCTCTTGCGTGTTATTATTTCTGCTAAGGATGATATGATAATGTGTTAGGACTTCATCATGCATTTTTTAAGCTACGAAAACGGAAAGTAAACTGGAAGAGTTTTGTTCTTATCAAATTTATATATAAATTACTACCTATACCTTTTCGAAAGGAAAATTTAATTATTATAAAAAAAAAACCAACGTCATCGGTTTTTATTAAAAGGTGTATTAATTAGGCATAACGTTTTTCGATTAGCACTACTCAACCCCAAAACTAAATGTAATTGCGATGGATGACTCAGACACTTTGTTGTATTAGAATAATAACTTTGACAGCATTCGTTCCACATGATTGATTTTAAATGAGCTTATACTCATACTAAATACTGCTGATATTGTCAATTTATGTTTACCTAAGCTAAATCATCTATAGCGGTGGTTGGTAGCGGCGACCTCTTGCGTCCGGTTCTGGTTCAATTCATGGTCCGGAGCGAGAGGGAATGGGAAGCCTTCCGCCTCCTTCTGCGAAGCAGTCATGCTAGCAAAGGAGGTAGCGGAACGTGAGATGGAGAGAGCCTCACTTTCCAGCCGCCGCAGGAGACGCCCCGGACGTCGGGGGCCTGTAGACGGTGAGTAATGGGCTAGCTCTCCGTCCGTCCGTCTTATGACGACAGGCCGTGTCGACGGCACGTTCATGCTCCACGCGCGCCTCAAGGAGATGTCAGCAAATCGGAAGGGGTCCGAGTGGGCCGATGCCTGGCTGGGTGACTGTTCGAAAGAGATACTGTGGCCCTGGAAAACAAAGGGCTAAGAAGGAACCTGGATGGGTTTTAGTCAGTGTAAGTCTGACACTCCTTTCTGCTGTACTGATAATTTCCGATCCGTAAAAAATGGTTTTTCTTTCAGCTGTCCTCATCAAAGTAGGTTCTTACGAAAAACAATTCTTGCTAGACAAAAAATCATCACATAATATTACACCTGTAATCCCCGAAGGGTTAGGCAGGTGGAGCACCATGTGATAGGGGTGAGCCTTTTGCCATCAATCGAGGACTAACCCAGACTCCGTGGCTGCGTTTGAGAAATTCCTGACAGAAAGCCCCAATAACACTTTGCTCGACCTGGGAATCAAACCCAGGACTTCAGCAACAGTCGCAGCGCTTGCGACCACTAGGCTCATATAATAGGGGGCGAGCCTTTAGCCATCAAACAAGCCAGGTTTCGAGACTCCGTATTATCACAATTAAGAGAAAACCATTTCATCATTTCAACTGCTGAACAAATAAAACATTATTCTCACGATTTTATCGATACTAAATTATAATTTGTTTGAAGTTAACAAAAGAGGCCAAACCATAAAATACCACCAAATAGATATCTTATGCACTTCTCTAGTCAAGCTTTAAAGCGAAAAACACAACCGTAACACAGTTAGTGGCTTAACGATAGCTGTAAACGTCAATCGAGCATGACTGTACACATTGGGTGCGTGCCGTTAAAAGTAAATCGTAAATTGTAGTAAAGGTATACACACATGTGTGCAGTTTTGGCAGCGACCGCAGACGATAAATCACGGGTACATTGACAAACACGACTGGGCTGCAATCGCGGATGTCCCTGTCTACACTTCCGCGTGGCGATGAGTAATAACCCAGTCCGTGGTACGGAAACATCTACACTTGGACGCTGCGCGGTGGGACCAATAAACACGTGCTTGAAAAATTGTTATGGCAAATAGATATAATTGTTATTTCGGAAATGTATTTTTCATTTGGATGATCGATGTGGATTTGTGGTTTGCAGCAGGCAGATGATTAAATATGAACCCGATTCAAGTTTGGTGTATTACGTTTTGGGACATGGCAATTATTGAACTTTTTATTGATGAGGTTTTATTAAGAACCTTTACATTAAGGACGTGGGTGGTGACGTAGGTGCGTGGGGTACGCAGAAATCGAAAAAAAGGCATAAGATTTTGTACATTTAATATAAGCACCTATATGCAATTATGCATATGGAGAATAGTTCAATCACCTTTTAGTATCTCGTATTCTAAATCCAGAATAGCCATCCCATGATTTTGGCAGACATCAAAGTAGGTCTACGCTTAATAATCCACATTGTTAGACAAACACTATTCAAATAAATTATGGATATTGAATTCGATCAATCGTGTTCATAGGTTGTGTAATGCCCTAGTCCTTCGTCTAACGGACCGTAATAATTAGTTAAAACTAACACTCTCGAATCTGGGTCAATATCTAAGCGAACACTTCGTATTTTAGCATAGGAGATCGTTTTATTATTTATTAGCGTTTACAGGTAAAATTGGCTCCAGACTTCGTAGTTTTTGAACACAGAAAATGGCGGTTTTTATTTAATTTCAAAGAAAAATAATGTTTATTTGTGCTTTGGGTCAATATACCAAAAAACAATTTCGGCATAGGAACCGAACATAAGTTATGAGAATCCCTATGGCAAAAAAGAGGTAAGTAGCCATACTTAAAATAGCAGCAAGAATACTTAATAAATGGAAAGACAAATATTGATATAGAGTAGTCACATAAACCCAGCAGGGCTTTGATGTGACTACTCTATCTACGTGATATTTACCAAATCAACCTCCTAAACGAACTGCACGTCTAATCCGGTACGTAATGCTCTAACCACACGGTCTAATTTTGTTAATATTTGTATTAGGGGTACACCGAAAGCGTCAGGCGTGGGGCGAACGGGTTGTCCAGCCAATTAATACTCCGTCGCATCCCTCTGAACCTCTCTCCTTCCTCAACGGTTAATTAAAGGCTCACACGATACCGTTTAAAGGTATGAAGCTATTATAACTTTGCATAGATTCTAAATTAACTATCTGGATGGATCAATGTGCTGCCTAGAAAAGCATTAT
This sequence comes from Cerastis leucographa, assembly GCA_963082945.1. Classification (NCBI taxonomy): domain Eukaryota; kingdom Metazoa; phylum Arthropoda; class Insecta; order Lepidoptera; family Noctuidae; genus Cerastis; species Cerastis leucographa. The sequence continues at coordinate 9,738,862 of OY720356.1, read as the reverse complement.
TAAATACGTAGGAAGCTTCCAACTAACTGGAATTACATTTTCCTTTCAAAGTAAATATTTCCGTCATGTAAATCAAGAGTGATGTGTAGATTAAGGATTTTATATTAACAGATAATTTGCGTAGATACTTCTCATAGTAATGTCTGAAACTTGGAAATTTTTAAAGTTTATTTATTTCTATACATTATTGTTAGAAATAATATTATACCTAAACACAATTACGGTAATCGTACCAAACTAGGAAATGTTCCACATAACACAACGTATTACGCTAAGTGACGGAAAACAATATTTCAAACAACCTGTCAAGAATTTTTATAATAGAATTAAATAACAAACACAATTATTTTATGTAGTGACGCGACAGGAGTCCAACTAAAGTTATTTAGTCCGGCTCCCATTCTTCTGATTTTTATTTAGCACAAAAGATTTCTAAGCCGCCATTTTGGTTGGGTATCCCATTACGCATGCCAGGAAGTATGAGAGCACAAAGGGAATGAAGGAACGGTGTGGGATGGTCCTCCTTTATTTATTCAGGACCTCGCAGAGGAAAGTAATTCATGCGTGTTTATTAAAAAGCTGAGTGGTTTTATCGACCGAATAAATTAAAACGCAACGTTACGTACCGTTTAGTATATTAAAATTCATTTCGTTTCCGCATATAACGCTTCGGTTATTATGGTGTAAATTGCTGAAATGCTTATGAAGACATAATTTGAATACGTAAAAAGTAGGTGTATTGAAAATTTTGAAGCTGGCCTTATAAAGCGGTAACGAGGACTGCATTACTGCGGCTCGGGGAGGTAATTAATAAAGCGGTCACGTGGGTTCTGTTACATGGATAATAATGTAGGCTTACGAATGTGTGTATAAAACTGTTAAATTATGTGGTATTGGATTATTATGTTCGTTGGAACGATTTAAAGGATCTGGTTCGTTCAGATTGTATTGTGTTACTTGATGCCATTGATATTGGGTATGTTTTGGTCTGCGTGTTGATTGAGTAGGTAGGTACTATAGGAATGAGATTATAGTAATTTGGTAGTACGTTGGAATGATGACCTTTGTCCGTGATGTCTGGCTCTCCAATGCTTTCCATAGTTTCTATCACCGTCAATAGCAAAGTCTGGTCGTATTTAGTAGCAAACAATACAGTACCGACTAAAAAGTTATTCTCCCCCTTCTAGTCGTTTACAGGTAAATTCTTCACCGAAAGGGTAACATAAAAAGTAGAAATACGGATATACGGTTTTCCGATATTGCGACATAAGTACGACGTCGTTACGCGGATGTGGATACCCATTTGTCATGATTTGCCATAACACCGATTCGCTGGAAAAATATAATGGTTTCTAATCTAGGAGAATAATTGATGGCGGGTTTGAAGTGTCAATGCAATTTTACGGTCGAGCACCTTTTGTTGCATAGGCAGATATTTAAATAACTAGTTTCGACTGACCTCACGTCCAAAAATTTGCAGACATAATATATTCAAAAAGTAAGGTCCATTCGTTTTTCCGTTCATCATCTACCTAGCATTTTTCGGACTATGCTGGGTCTGCTTCCAGTCTTACCAGATGCAGCTGAATACCAGTACTTTAATGTAGTGACTGACCTTCACAACTCAGTTACTAAGTAAGACTGCTGATTCTTTATCTAAGTAAACAAAGCATACTTGTTAGCATATCCGTTACAGAAACCAGTTTTCTTTAGATCCAAAAAGGAATTTTAATTACAGAGAGGAAATAAAATTAATTAGTAGGTATTTATCGATGAGCCTTTGATTAAACTCCGTCCAACATCCACAGCGCTTCTTTAATTAATAGTAAAAATGTTTTTTCAGTGAAGTAATTAACGCCCTTAAGTATAACTCCTTTTTGTGGATAAATTAAACCTTTTTATAAAGAGCAGAATTGTTCGACTTGGATAATTAAAAAAATGTTTTTAATCTCAAAACAGCAGTGTGAGCTAACAAGGCGTTTATGTTAAAAACAAAGTTTTCAAGAACGACAATTCGAGGCAATTATGTTTAATAGTTTAACCTGTTTTAATCTTAGCAATTTGAACAGACATTTGAGTTAGTTAAGAAGTAATTTGTTAAGCGTAGGTGCAACGGGAGCGTGCGACAACGACATTCGTAGTTTACAAGATAAACTTTTGCTAGGGATGTATTGTTTCATTAAAAGAACTTTAGCAACAAGGACTCGTTCGTGGTGGCGCAGGAGAAGAATACCTGGAAGGATATGGGAGAGGCTTTTGTCCAGCAATGGGACATATAACGCAAATTAAAAAAAAAATACAGTTGGTGCATTAAGATGAAGAAACATCGATTTATTTTGTCTTTTCCTTCTTTTGGAATCGATGATTTATTGTGCCATTGTGAAAAATTGCGTCAAAGCTTTCGAGGCCATATTCGCTAAGGATCGAGAGTTATGACATAAAAAAAAACACAAGTATTTGTTTTACAGTGAGAAAACAAAAAGTAACTTGAAGGTCAACGTATCATAATTTAGGGGCAGGTAGGCAATAAACCTAACTCAAACACGTAAAGTTTAGGTTCTACGTAAGAATATTTGATATGGGTACGATCTATTTATCTAGCAAATTCTAAAACAGCAACAGCAAACCTTTTGAAGGTACCAAAGTAACCATAGAATCCACATTTGTATAATATTAATAATTATTACTTGACTAAAGAAAACTTGCAAAATTTATTCAGAGGAATTACGCTGAATAGACGCTAAAGGCAGTTATTAAAACTTTTTTTACTTTTTATTGCGAGTACCTTTTCTATAAATAAAACGATTGTTAGACTTATATAAAGTATTGGAAAATACTTAACACGGAAAAAAGAACTTGTAACTGACTAGCAGTGCCCTGCGGCGACCGACGACCTTTGTCTGCGTGAAATTATTATAAAAAATGATTTTCATATTTGGATCGGATTTTGTTAACAAATTCAGGGTTTTTTTTTAATAAAAGGGACCTAATTTACTCCTTTTAATATAAGCTATCTTCCAGTAAAAGTCCCGTCAACTTTGGTCCAGCCGTTTCGGAGATTAGCCGGACCAAACGGACAGACAAAAAATTAAAAAGATGGTAGATATAATTGTCGATGTATATACATTCATTTTCATTCAGTGAAAATATGTTATTTCGAAATTTCAAATAGACACTTCAATTTTATTTATTTGTATACAAAAATGTGAGCTTATCAAAATAAAGATACATTTGTACCTGGCTAATTCCAATATTATCATCGTTTTATATTGGTTACCTTTCTCACAAACTCAGAACCCTCGTCGTGTGAAAGTGACATTTGATTTAAGGATATTTTGAATAAAAACGTAAACGGGGGAATCCTCAACAGAAAAAGTGTTCTGCGTGAAAATTAAGGTAGATTTTGACACATACATATCCTACTAATGTGAGGATGGATGTTTGTTACTCTTTCACGCAAAAACTACTGAATGGATTTGGATGAAATTTGGCACACGGGTAGATTACAACCTGGATTAACACATAGGATATTTTTCATCCCGATAGTATGTACCCGTGGGAAAATTATCGAACTCCACGCGGGCGGCGCCGCCGCGGGCATAAGCTAGTACAAACGTATTTTTCAGAACATAACATCACGCCTGTAATCCCCGAAGGGTTAGGCAGAGGTGTACCTAATAGTGCACCAACTTTTCGACGGTTATGTTTGAGTCCCATGTAATAGGCCCCTATGGATCGTATTGCCATCAACAGGGCACAAATCCAGACTCCGTGGTTGTTTCTGAGCAATTCCTGATGAAAAACCCAACAACTCTTTGCCCGACCTGACATTTGACATTTTTCATATTACGAGTAAAGATAAATAATGTATTTAGTACTTACCTATGTAGTTAAAAAAAGAAACAAGATATTCTTGTACCTACTTATATTTTTATGTTTATTTATTTTATGTAATTTAGTCGTTTATTAACATTTATTTAGTTTAAATTATTCAATAAGTTATTTAAGTTCTTAGATACTTAGTAACTATGATTTGATACGCTTTAACCACTTTTTCGTTCATAATAAATCTAACACATTAATTGGGAAAAGTATATTTTTTTCTCAGAAGAATTAAAAGGTCCTCCCACTGTTAAACTCTTTCCTTGCAGCAATTACACTACCGAGGAATGAAAAAGTTCCACCCACAAAATGCCGACAAACACCTTAATATCTCCTAAGAGTTCTATGACTTAGGAGATATGTCTGTGTGTCTGTGTTTATTGGCATTTTGTGGGTGGAACTTTTTCATTGCTCGGCAGTGTATTATCAGTAGGACTAGTTTAGTCTCGAAACACGATTGATCCAGCAAAGCACCTATTTACTGCTAATCAAAGGATCAGTTTGTGAAGAAAATATATTGATGGGTTTGTAGTTTTCTACTTCCATGAACGTATACCAGGTCTACAATTCCTAGGCTTTCAAATAAAAAGTTAGAAACCTAACATACTTCTGATGTAGATGTTATTACTGTTACGTATACAGCCTTTGACGAAAATAGACTGATGAATTAAGTCCCTTGGTGGATCGTACCTTCCACGTTGTATATTTTACCGATGAAACATGCGTGGACAATGAGCGTAGGCGTAATTAAAGTTCATCCTTACGATTCATCAACAAATGAAACCAACATTCAGTGCATCGTTGTTGTTGAAATGTGTTTCATCCAATCGTATTTCGAAGTAGCGTTATCCTCCAATTTATCTTTTATAGTATTATCATCATCTACATACGCTAACCAATCAGGCAGTTCCGTGGCGGGTAAAGCAATATCCCTCCGGAATGGGTCACTATAAAGTCGATAAAAGAGAGCCACGTTCTGCACAGGACATTTATGAACTCAAGCCATTGAAAAATGGTGTGTCAATTGTTCACTGTAACTATTGGGTATACGTGCCTATGGTCACTTTTATATACTGGCTTAGAACGAGAATGGCTCCGCTTTAAGATTTAGGTTCCAGACGGCCGCATTTTAGATGAACACTGACCGAAATAAAATAGAGCGTTCCTGAAAATGTCAAACGGTATTGCCGAGGAGACAAAACCAGAAATACACAAAAGATATGGATGCTAGAGGAGTTAAGTGTGTTGAAGATAAATCCTTTTACGTAATCTCATCATAACCTCTTTTTGTAATGTTATTTGTTTAAGTGCATCTATGTATCGTTGTAATTCGTAATTAACGACTAAATCCGAACTAGGGAATCCATCAGAAATCTTAGCATTGGTTTAAACGTGAATGCATCATTCTGATAGTAGTCAACATTTGCAGTGTATCTGTCTGTACCTATTATATCAACAAAGACATAGTTTACATTTTCCGATTTCTCTTTGGCTCTGCAAACCGAACTGTAACAGACGAAATATTGATTGCAAAGGTCAGACAGTTCATTTGTTATTCCAGTGGATTCTACTCCAATGTAAACGATCTGCCGAAGGGCAAATCGAATTGCAAGTTTGTAATAAAAATATCCGTATTTTGCCAGCTGTACCTACAGAACATTTTGCATAGCGGTGGAAGTTATGTTATCGTATTATTTAAATGAGTAGGTACTATTGATAGAGGTTTGTTTTTTAACTACATCTGTTTGATTTATTAGGTGACTTATTGAAATTGAAACACCTTGTCATACAATCTTCTGCCTTGCCGTAGACGAGTCAATCTCCAGCTTTTTATATCAAATAATATCTCAAAATTACGCCTGCCCATCAAAAAACCTCTAATAAGACGAATATATTGTAAACAATACTTTAGGTTTCCATATTAAGTAAAATTTTATGAGTACCACGAAATGACATGTGGGACATAAACTGCTGGCACAACGTGGAAGCAACGCGTGCCAAGCAATTACTGCTTTGCTTATCTTGCACATCATACTCGTTATGTTAAACATTCTAAACATGAAGTTTTTTGCTGACTCGTGTCCAATAGTCCAAGGCAGGATTATAGCAGCGTATGGTAGTTTAATACCACATAACATTAAATCACGCCTGTAATCCCAGAAGCGTTAGGCAGAGGTGTTCCTACTAATACACCCACACTTCGCCAGGTATGTTTAAATCCCAAGTAATAGTAGGCGAGCCTATTGCCATCAACCGGGCATAAATCCAGACTCCGTGGCTGCTAAAAATCGGGTCTTAGTTATGAGGCCAGCTTGAACGGTGAACGTTATAACTCGGCAGTAACGCGAAAAAATATGTTAGCAGTACCTTTATATAATTGTACCACCTATGGGGTAAAAACCACTGCACCACCCCATATGCTGCACTGAAACATAGCAACGCAAATTGTTGAGTAGTCTTGTCTTGATCTTGCGTACGCGCAAGAACTGGCTTTAAGGCTGTCGTTAAAGCCATTTTGCACTTAATCTTATTTTAGCCTTTGCTCTCTATCTCCAGTCTTCTTTTTTCCCTTTCACCCATAAACTCCCATTGGTCATAAAGGAACATTCCAACAAGGCTTGTAACAGTTGTTACAGAATAACATTAAAAAGGATACGATGTTAATCACAGATTGTTTGCTACTGATAATGTTACGCGTAATGAATGAACTGCTCACGAAATTAAATGTGTGTGCTTGATGTTAGCATTCTGTTTAGTTTATAAACTAAATGCTCTGTACTGTTGTGAGCTGAAGTTAAATTGTGGTGTTTATCGGAATGAAAAAAAAGGTTGGCTGAAGAGGTAATATAGACGCGTATTATTTTATGGTCTACGTCAATTAATAGTAAAAAAACATAACTGTAAAATTTTGACGAATCGAGTGAAAAACAGAATAGTAACAAACTCAACATAGGGTCTATGGACCCATCCAAACATAAATGTGACTGAAAGGAGTCTATCAGTGTTAAACACAGACGATAGAAATCATTACTAAAACAAATTGATACTATGAATAAATCCAGCAGTAAGTCGGTACAAAACCTAAGCTTCAAAATAATTTGATTTGGCCCAAACAGCAAAACAAATCCTCTTCAATACAAAATTCCAAACTGAAGCAACAAAACTAATTGATCTCAAGGGCACTAACGACTGCAATAGCCGTGAATGCACAATTTAAATTTAATTGCTACAGGTTGTACATAAACAGTTCAACTTCAATAATACGACCTAGATAAGCCAGTTCGGTCACTATGTATAGATAGGTGAAGAAGGCTTACACACTGAAAGAAAACACAAGCACACATCGACACGCTTTAGGTGCAGCGAGTGCAGGCGCAGTCAAGAGTGGTATGCGTTTGAGACCGCGCGCCGCGGTTCAATACGCGCAAAGGCTATTTTTAACCCCCGACCAAAAAGAGGGGTGTTATAAGTTTGCCGTGTGTATCTGTGAGTCTGTGTATCAGTGTGTCTGTCTGGGGCATCGTAGCTCCTAAACGGATGAATCGATTTTGAAAAAAGTGATTTCTTTTGAAAGGTGTTTTAATCGAGAGTGTTCTTAGCTGTGTTTCGAGAAAATCTGCTCAGCCATTTGAAGATCATCACCTGTTTTCTATTTGATGAAGGGATATAAACAACTTCTACGGGTCTGATCAATTCCAAATTTGAAATATTGTCACTTGTCACCAACGATAGTAGGGGGGGGGGGGGTTGTTGACACAATTGTGTGGATGTCTCTAACTATTCCCAATATTACTTACTCCATTATTTTTATTCAGATGTTTTACAATAACTTTCATATCATTGCACCATTCGTTTATTGTTCAAAATAGTTACAGCGCTGTTGATAACATCTGTGTCAATTGTTTAATTTAGTGCTCTTATATTGTTTTATTTTTACTTTTGTATAGATTCTTTTTATTTACCTATTTTTTGTGAATGTGTGGGCATTGTAGGCTTTGTATTTTTGTTTTCTTTCCTATTACTACCTTCTGTAGTAAGCAATCAACTTATTGTCGGGCCTACGCTGTCCTCCCATACTTAAGTACCAACGCTGTAACTTCAAATATTGTAAAACCAAATGATTTTAAAAGAGTAACCATGGAGTTTCTTGCCGGTTCTTCTCCATAGGAAACGACCAACCCGAACCGTGCACCTTTTGTTGACGTTTTATAAGTGCCCATGTAGGCCTATGTAAAATAAAATATTTTGATTTTGGTTTAGTAATACTTACCGAACCTGGTGTCCTCAAATACATACCTTCCGTAATCCGTCTAGTTTAGACACTAGTATCCCACCGGTTTATTAAAAATGTTTCTTATTCACGGAACCACAGGAAAGGTATTCGTCTAAATTCAGGAGTTTGTCACAAAAGAATTTAAATACAAAGAATAATGAATTTAAATGACGGTACCTAGATAATCATAAATAAACGCTGTTTTTTTTGGTAGTTTTGGTTTGTATATCAGAATAACCCCCTTAACGTGGTTAAGGGAATAAGAAATCATCAAATAAACGTTTGAGATTGATTGTATGTTGTGAAAGCGCGGTTATAACGCGAGGATCAGATGGGCCGCGTTTAAAACACGGGTTGAAAACATACTGATTTCCGTAAATATGAAAAACAAAAAAAAATACCTACCTATTTTTTATTATTGATTCGGGTCGTAAATCAGTAGCATTGTTACCTCCTTGAATTTGACGAGAATGCAACACCTTGTTTATTAAGAAATAAATCTTTATCTTGTACTGCACGCAACACGAACGTGTTGCGTGCATGTGCGTGTTGTAACGAACTGTCCTTCTGTAACTATCTATGTAGTGGTTCAGTGTTCCTTCCTAATGGAATCGTGTCGTCGGGCGCAACACCATTCGAGATTAACTTTAATTAAGTGGATGTTATTTGAAACTTCAGCTGGGAGGAAATTCATCCTGTTACATAAACCTATGTACGTCGTAGATACAACTGGATTATGTATTCTTATTCGGGTGTTTACGTAGATGAGACTTCACTTAATTGGTACAAATGGTCATTTCTCTATATTCAATGTGATGAATGAAGAGGGAGCAAATGAGGGTTCTGAATATGCCATAATCTGTTTAGGTACACCTTACTACTACTACACCTCATATTTAAAATTAACAATTACTGTATTTTTATAAGTGGCCTATAGACAACCAGAAAACCGGACACCTGTGTATACTGTAACGAACTATTGGCGATTTTTTTGCACATTAATTAAACATTTTCAACCATTTTTTAATTCATTGAAAAGGCAGTCACTTGTTAATATCGATAAAATTAGTAAATTTCACGTCACAAGTAGACGTAATATAATTTAACATAATGACCAATTACCATCAATTCGTTTTTAATAAAATGAAACAAATTCACAAAGGAAAATGTGATTAAATACATGTTAACAAAATTATGCCTGCGGTGCAGTTCATTAACTTCAGTAACATTTTCGGTTTATATCAAAATTGAAAATGTATTTGCCTCACGGACTTGACTCTAAGTGAACATTTACAAGCAAATACATACACGTATTCAAATTTTGCAATTCCAATAGATACAAGCTAAGTAATATGGAATGAAAATCGACGCGATCCGGAACTAACTAACTAGCTGAATGGTTTACCGTACAGGTAATTAAAATCGCCTTTAGAAACAGTTCTCGGCAATTAATTGTTTTACCTGATAATTGAAGTCTGCTTTGTTTCTTTTGAAAACTTTCACTTTTTTTTCATCTGGAAATGTCTTGTTTGAATTGATTAATGTTATACCAACATTAATTAAAGTCTCAGCTTCGTTAAAATGAAGCTACTACCAGAACATTTTCGCGCGGAAATTTTTAATAGATTATACAGATATCTGGAGCAGCAACAGGACCATTAAAGGCTTATCTAAACCAATTATCAAAGGCCGATAAGGGATAAAATTAATTGCAGAGCCAAAGCGAAATTTTTGGGACAAGTTGTTACTCCTAAATTACGGTTGGCCACATTAGATGTAAATGACTAACACGTTCGAGTTATCTCGCCCTGCAAATTCACTTTGGCCAGGCTCATAAAAATGATACATTGCCATACTTGGGTGGAGCTTTTGGGGCTTTAGACGCTCAGGGCGACGTCCTGAGGGAACGCTTGTACCATAAACATAATCGCTCTCATCAGCTGGTGCCTCTATCGATGGGAGATCGCGCGTACATTTTTATGTTGTCCCGTTTACGAGCCGCCAAAGAATTTGTTTTCATATAAAGTTTTATGAGCAGTTGATCGTATTCGGCAGTGAAGAATGTTCTTAGAGTGTTAGCAGTAAAATAAATCGAGTTATTTTGTTTGTCTCCAGTAAGGTTTATATGCGATGTAACATTACGTTAGAGCCTTCCATCAGATCAAGATTTATTTTTACACAAGTATGAGTAGTTCTTCAACTTTTTTAATTTTAGATAAAATAAGATAAACCACCTTCGTTTATAAGAAACACGAGTTGTAAGGGGTGGATCCTCAAGTTGAAAATAGCTGAGGTAGCCTACTGGCGGCGGCGGCGGCGCGAGCGATATTGCACAAACTTTTTTGACGTTCTAACAATCTTTACTATCTATTTTTCTTAGACAGAAAAAATCACAGTAAACTCTCTCGGAAATTGAGCTTCTCGTGCCTCCAACATATTATCCCTATAAATTTACCTGACATCCTCAATATTTCAGGCGTTTTCACAGACCTGACCTCTTTTAATAAATCCCTATATATATATGTATACGTGAATGGAATGTCTGTAGGTTTCCCATTTTTGTATTGTATGAACGATACAATTGGTATTATTATAGATCAGCCCTTTTATCCCTCTTGCCTACATTAGGTATGTGGTTTTACGCAGATTTATTTATTTACATATTCAAGCGTTGAGTATCCGAGGTAGGAAATGAAACCCCGTAACATCTGTTTGGGTTACAAAATAAAACAATGTCAAAGGTTAAACCCGAAACCTGAAAGTTTATAAGCCAGAACTAAATTGTTTTAGTGTAACTGATTTGGGGTACAACAACTAAATTGTATAATTGATTACTGTAGGAAACCAAGGGTTTATATCATTAAACTGATCGGTAGGTACTGTAAGGTTTCATTCATAACTTACAACCAACCTAAAATTTGACATGTTGCTTATAGCTTTTTTTGTGGGTAATCATCAAATGACTCTCCTGCTCTGGGCGGAGCGGAAGGGAGTGTCACACTTGTACTGACTAAAACCCATCCATGTTCCTTCTTAGCCTTTTGTGTTCCAGAGCCACGGTTTCTCTTTTTAACAGTCCCGCAACCCTGGCAGGCATCGGCCCTCTCGGACCCCTTCCGATTTGCTTACATCTCGTTGAGACGCGCGTGGAACACGAACGCGCCGTCGAAATGGCCTGTCGTCATACGGTGAGCTAGCCCATTATACTCATCGTCCACAGGCCCGCGACTGCGGTGGCCGGGGTTCATTGGGTAGCTCCCGACGACCGGAATTCTCCCGCGGCAGCTGGAACGTGAGGTTCTCTCTCTCCTGTTCCGCCACCTACTTCGCTAGCATGACTGCTTCGCAGAAGTAGGCGATGGCTTCCCATTCCCTCTCACTTCGGACTATGGATTGAACCAAGGCTTCTGCCAATCGCCGCTACGAGGACACGGCGGAGCCCGAACTAAACGAAGCAGAGCTCCAAGGTGTGCTCCACTGTGTCTTCCGGGTGATCTTCGCAGTGCTGAAATCCAGGCGTTTCTTCCGCCCGATTCGGTGCAGGAGCCTCCCGAAACAACCATGGCCGGTGAGCACCTGTGTCAGGCGGAAGGTTAGGGCGCCGTGGTGCAGCTACTCTTCAAAGAGGGGACTCATCGCCACTATCGTGGCGTGCCCTGCACGGAGTTGCGACAGTCGCACTCTCCATGTCGCCAGGAGATCGTACCAGAGGTCTGTCCGCTGAGCGGCGATTTACCGCGGTAGCGGAGTTTCCCTCCAGCGTAGTGCTTCCACGCGCTAATCGTGCAAGCTCGCAAGGACTATCGCCTCCAGATGCCTTGGCGGCTATCCGGCCAAGACGCTCGCCGCGTCGCCGGAGATCGTGCGGTACCCCTGGACTAGCCTTACGGCTACCACCTTTTGGGGCACGTTCAGGTAGTGAGCGGCTCGCCGCCTCAAAGAACGCACCTACACCGGGGGCCCGTAAATGGCCATAGACCGCACAGGTTGCTTATTTGCATTGGGATTTTCGAAGGATTTTGAATTAAGGTATTATATATTTTTTGGTAATTTAAGTAAAGAATAGTATTTTATGAGGACAGGGCTCCTTTACTTTAGAAACATAGTTTTGATAAAAAAAAAAACACTTTATGTTGTGTGGAAACCCAAAGGTGTAAAAAAACGATCACTCACAAATCTTCTATTATATCAATGCTCACTGCTCAGTCTTTATAATAGTCTAGCAAAAAAGAACCCTTTCAACTTTTAGGATATCCATTCAACGCTAACGTACAGGTAAAAAGGAACCTAAAAAGTAAGCGAAATGTTTCTTTTTAGCGTTCCGTACCCTTTGGGTGCCAACGGGACCCTATTACTAGGGTCCACTGTGTGTGCGTTAGTCCACCTGTCCCAGGGTTTGTGGCACGGAACTCTTCGCGTGGGAGCCCGACTTGCACTTTACCGGCTTAAATAGGAACAAAGTTCTTACAAAAAAACTACTTGTAATATACATATATAAATAATTGTTCATTAGACAAAATAAAAATACCTACTCATTGTGCACAACTTAAAATTAACGCCATGCATCGTAAATAACTGCTTGTATGCAAAGGAGAATGACAAAAAGCACAAAGACAGCCGAACTCGCATACAAAATTGGGCATTCTCCTTTAGTGACCGGCGCCCATAGAGAACGACGCTCACGTGAATTAAATCAGCTTGTTTGCACAATTAAATAAATGACTAGTAATTATTGGACAGTGGTTAGTTTCAACATTCACGGAATTACAGGCATTACACTAACTACTAACACTATTAACACTTTAAATCAAACCTCATTTTGGTGTAAATATTGCGTGGATGCTTTGATTATTATAGTTATGGCTACTCACAATCCCGGATGTCTTACTTTCAGTCTAACAGCGATTTTCAACTGCATCCGATAAAGCTGGAATCCTAACATAGTTTGAAAAAGGTTTTGCTCGATCGATAGAAGGATTTCTAGAATAAATAATCTCTAATTTGCTATCGACGTCATGAAAGTAGTCTTTCTTATAGTGATAATCAGACAGGAACTACTTAGATTATTCCAGCACATGAAAACCAAAGAGTTATAAACATTAAATCCTCTATTTAAAATCGCAGATCTTCACCCTAAATTAAAATTAATCCTTTCCTTCGAAGCCTTTTTAAAGACAGTAGTTTTCCATTTTTGCAATTAGTCGCTAAGTGAACAGTTTCATAGAAGTGCAATGGCTGCGTTCAACTTTCTTCGACGAATTTCCTGGCGGACTACTCAAACAATATCTTGTTTTAATTAGTTTTGCCAATAGACTGAAGAACAAATTATGTATATAAGAACTTGTTATTCTTTGTCACCCTTCGTGGCCTTTACTTGTTAAATAAAATAATTTCAAAACATAGATCATCATCATTTTCTTGCCCCTATTCCAATTAATATGGGGTTGGAGCAGTATCTTCTTCTTCCATACTTTCCTATTACTCATCATCTCATTACACAAATAGATGCGATCGGAATTGTACAAACGAAATTTTAAAGTAGAAATAAAAAAAAAATACACAAGAATACGATATGATAGAATGATGATATTAACTTATTCATATGAACAATCAGTTTCTATTGGTCAAGTCTGCACGAACCTTTATGTACGCAATGTTGGTATTCCAAACTCGGGTAACGTAACGTATTGTAATGTTTGTCGTTGTATGGAATAACAAAAATGTTACCAGTTTCTTTGTTCATATTACAATACTTATGAAACAATACGGTGAAAGGCGGAACCGTATACATTACACAAAATGGATTTATACGTATTTGTAAGATATTTGGGGAACAAAGTGAATATTTACACAAACGAAAATTGCCAATAGGACTTAAATTTCGTCATCCATACTAATATTATAAATGCGAAAATCACTCTGTTTGTTTTTTTGTTTGTATGTTTGTTTGTTACCTTTTCACGACTAAACGGCTGATCTGATCTTAATGAAATTTGGCAAGAAGATAGATTTCAACCTAGGGAAAGACATAGGCTATATATCATCACGCTACGACCAATAGGAGCGGCGCAGCAATGAATAATGTTGCGAAAACGGGGAAAATGTGACGCAGACGAAGTTGCGCGGGACAGCTAATTTGTTATAAGTAGTTAGAAGCTCGAAAGTCTGAGATCCAGTCTTACCCAAAGGCTATCGATCCGATAGGCAGTCGCTCCATGTAAAATACTGGTATTCAGCTGCATCCGATTAAACTGGAAGCCAACCCCAACATAGTTGTGAAGAGACTAGGCAGATGATGATATACGACTTTGAGAGTATGTAAACACCGAAGCTTGCTAGCAGCCCGTACTTTGCTTTTGTGCCCAGTTGATGGCAAAAGGCTTACCCCTAATTATCATAGGACTTATACGTAAGTGGTCAAATGTTGGGGTGTATGTACTGTAGAGTAGGTACACCTCTGCTTAACCCTTCGAGGATTACAAGCGTGACGGTATGTTATGTTTGTTAATTTATTTAGAAACATTAAGGAGATTTATTTGACCTTTTTCATTATAAATTCAAATAATAATGGTGAATAGGTGACATCATTGCTGTGGGGATTTTAACCCGGTTATCTGTCTAAAATTCATGATAATGATCTGACAAGGACACTAGCAACAAATTAGTCAGGTATCATTGTTATGACCTATCATTATAATAATCTATGTAATTTGGTTCATCAAATATTAATAAATCATTTTTGTTTCTCATACACAACACAATGATCTATACAACATCGTAAATAACTTTTCCAGCCCTTAATTTATTTGGAATATTGTGGGTTATTCTCCCTTATTCTTAGTCATTATCGCATTGGTCCAACCATCCTTTCTTTAGACGAAAATACTCCTTCGTATTCAAAATTTTTCTTTTTTTATTTCTTTTTTTTTTTGACCTTGATAGTACCATGAATATCGCCTGTATTGTGGGTGCGTTTACAAACATTTAAACTCACATACAGCCAGACCTGGAACAACTATCTGTAGGCCTTACAAATACTTGCTCCGTGCTGGGAACGAGCACGCGACAAGCAGCGCAGCAGTCAATCGCTTAGCCACTACGCCAACCGTGCCGTCAAACAAACAACCACAGACACACCATACTATAACAACCGATTACACTCAGTCACCGGTGCCACTTCCAAACTTCCTTTTGGGCAGGTCACGATCTAGATAGAGCGATGACCTGGGGGGTTACTATGACGCTTAAAACATTATTCTTCCATTCCTATTCCAAAGTGGGAAAGAGATGGAGCTAGACGACTTGTATAACTCCGTCTCTTTTTTTCACTCTGGAATAAGAATGGAATAATAATGTTTTTAGACGTCATGGTACGCCACCAGGTCAGAGAGGCATATATAGGTATAGGTACACGCTGTCCTTTAACCCATCGAGAATCACAGATAAAATATCATGTCAATACACTGTTAGAAATCAGAAAACTACCTATGATGACATAAATAATGATGAAGCTGGTCACATAATCCCAGTGTAATCGATGAAAAGCTCCAAAATTACCTAATCGACAACGTAGAGCTATACTCACTTTACACACAATGTAATTTTGTAGCCTTATGACAAAGTAGACTGAGTGAGACGCAGTTCCCCGTGAAATTGCTCCTTTGCTGCACTATACAAGCATGGAGCGAATCACTACACTCATATCTGATCATGCGCAAGTATGTTTGAGCTCATAGGTACCATATTTACGGTGGATATTATCGTAACTTTACAAAATACGTACGGTTTCATGAAAAATAAAGTTTTAGTTTTGGCAAGATGAGTTTTGAACTGAACATCAAAGGAACTTCAAGAATATCAATATCAAGATTTTCTTTAAATATATTGATCTAATTCAATATATTTACATACTGATCACTAACTATATACATTAGCTTCTGGTTGCGGATTTGCCCGCGTGTGCGTTCCCCCCGCAAAATAATGTCGAAAATGGTCATTTAAATGTTATAGATAATAGTTGTTGCCTGCGGCTTCGCTCGCGCGTAAGTGTAAGTATAGGATAAATAGTTGTGTAAAAGTCTGTGATTTTTAAAGTAAGAAGCCAGAAAATTAATTCTGGTTAGCAAAAAGTATATTACGGTGTTTTTTTTCTAGTTTTTAGTCACCTAAATTGGTTGAACCAGAAAAGGGCGTCAAAATACTCCTCCTGGACGCTGTCAGCTGATAACGTGCCCTAGAGTCTGGCGGAGCGCCGGCATTGCCACGTTGTATGCCAATACTTAGCCTCTGGCCAAGGTAAAACCCAGCCCTTGGGTCACTGGAAGCGTCAACTAGGCGTTTGGAAATTTCCTTAAAAAGGCTGTGAGCACTCGGATGTATTATTAGATTTTAATCTTCAAATATTTTGCGTTATTCTTGTTGTCATTGAGTAGGTAGGTAGTAATTAAGTTCCTGTCCTAAAAAGTTCAAATCATCGCCCAAATACGGTACGGTACCGATCGCTTT
Source organism: Cerastis leucographa (assembly GCA_963082945.1). Lineage (NCBI taxonomy): Eukaryota > Metazoa > Arthropoda > Insecta > Lepidoptera > Noctuidae > Cerastis > Cerastis leucographa. The sequence goes on along the minus strand of OY720356.1, from coordinate 9,722,202 downwards.
CGTCAAGAGAGAATGTATAAGGTAAGGGGATATTACGAGGTTAGATAAAATATCGCCCAATGCAATCAGTTTTAAAATCGAAGTATTAATTTTTCAAAGTCAAAGTCAAAGCATTTATTTCAATTAGACACTTTTGAAAGTCAACAAAACAAAATAAAACGCGAAGCTACAGTCCCAGTCACAAGGCATAATAATTTGTGAAAGTACTGTAGTTGCCCATTCCGTAGCGTAGATCTCTATGGAGAAGAACGGGCAAGAAACTCCATGGACACTCTTTTAAATCAAAATATGTTACAAAATCTTGGTTACATCATTCATGTTAAGAATTACAAATATGTGAGAACAATGTAGAAATACGGGCAAGTTAAGAGCGTCCAGAGTAAAAGATTAAATCAGTAATAAAAAAATAAAGTAATTAAAATAAACCGTGGCAGCTAAGAGATTTCTAAGATAAATTATTGTCCTTTATTTAATCTCTCAGTAGATATTTCTAATCGATCGAACGGTATATCCGTCGTCAATCAGACTATGTATACTGTTAGTAATAGGTATAAATCGGCAGCCATAGTTCGATGTCACCGACTGACGTACCGAGGCTCTCGGGACGCAATCCATCACACGACTGATCGCCCAGCCCTTCGGCAACGATTCCTCGATCTTTGTTATGTATCTATTGATACTGACTTGTGTGGACCACTCACAATTTACTTTATTTCTTTATTGGTATTAATATCACGACTTCTTTTCGTGTCATATTTTCGTAAACATGTTCTTTTGTAATACTGAAATAGGTAGATTAAAAACACATCACATAATCCTCGAAAGGTTAGTCAGAGGTGTACCGATTAGTACACACACATTTCGCCAGTTATGTTTTAGTCCAATGGTATAGGAGGCGAGATTATTACCCCATAATGTTCCCACTGCTGCGACACAGGCCTCCTCTCTATGAGAGGGGGTGGGCTGTAATCCACCACGCGGGCCCAGTGCGGGTTGGTAGATGTCACATGTCTTCGAATTTTTAGTTCTAGGACATGCCGGTTTCCTCACGATGTTTTTCTTCACCGTTTTTGAGGGCAGCGGTGATGAAATAAATAACACAAAGTAATGCGCCTGCCTGGGTTCGAACCCACGGCTTACTGCTCGTAAGTCGGGGCTGCCACCACTGGGCCACCGCTGCTCTGTATTGCCATCAACAGGGCACAAATCCAGACTCCGTGGCTGCTACTGAGAAATTCCTGATGGAACACCCCAATAACACTTTGCCCGACCCGAAAATCGAACCCAGGACCTTATGTTCAGCAGTCGCGCTTGCGACCACTCAACCAACGAGGCACGCTTATGCTGACCGTATCCAATGCTGAGTCGGTCTCCTCCATTGCACGCCACCATTCCCTGGTCTTGGGTCTCCCGCATCTAATTCTTGCCTGCCTCTCTGACCTGGGGGGTTACTATGACGCTTAAAACATTATTCTTCCATTCCTATTCCAAAGTGGGAAAGAGATGGAGCTAGACGACTTGTATAACTCCGTCTCTTTTTTTCACTCTTTCGATTTTCGGGTCGGGCAAAGTGTTATTGGGGTGTTCCATCAGGAATTTCTCAGTAGCAGCCACGGAGTCTGGATTTGTGCCCTGTTGATGGCAATACAGAGCAGCGGTGGCCCAGTGGTGGCAGCCCCGACTTACGAGCAGTAAGCCGTGGGTTCGAACCCAGGCAGGCGCATTACTTTGTGTTATTTATTTCATCACCGCTGCCCTCAAAAACGGTGAAGGAAAACATCGTGAGGAAACCGGCATGTCCTAGAACTAAAAATTCGAAGACATGTGACATCTACCAACCCGCACTGGGCCCGCGTGGTGGATTACAGCCCACCCCCTCTCATAGAGAGGAGGCCTGTGTCGCAGCAGTGGGAACATTATGGGGTAATAATCTCGCCTCCTATACCATTGGACTAAAACATAACTGGCGAAATGTGTGTGTACTAATCGGTACACCTCTGACTAACCTTTCGAGGATTATGTGATGTGTTTTTAATCTACCTATTTCAGTATTACAAAAGAACATGTTTACGAAAATATGACACGAAAAGAAGTCGTGATATTAATACCAATAAAGAAATAAAGTAAATTGTGAGTGGTCCACACAAGTCAGTATCAATAGATACATAACAAAGATCGAGGAATCGTTGCCGAAGGGCTGGGCGATCAGTCGTGTGATGGATTGCGTCCCGAGAGCCTCGGTACGTCAGTCGGTGACATCGAACTATGGCTGCCGATTTATACCTATTACTAACAGTATACATAGTCTGATTGACGACGGATATACCGTTCGATAGATTAGAAATATCTACTGAGAGATTAAATAAAGGACAATAATTTATCTTAGAAATCTCTTAGCTGCCACGGTTTATTTTAATTACTTTATTTTTTTATTACTGATTTAATCTTTTACTCTGGACGCTCTTAACTTGCCCGTATTTCTACATTGTTCTCACATATTTGTAATTCTTAACATGAATGATGTAACCAAGATTTTGTAACATATTTTGATTTAAAAGAGTGTCCATGGAGTTTCTTGCCCGTTCTTCTCCATAGAGATCTACGCTACGGAATGGGCAACTACAGTACTTTCACAAATTATTATGCCTTGTGACTGGGACTGTAGCTTCGCGTTTTATTTTGTTTTGTTGACTTTCAAAAGTGTCTAATTGAAATAAATGCTTTGACTTTGACTTTGAAAAATCAATACTTCGATTTTAAAACTGATTGCATTGGGCGATATTTTATCTAACCTCGTAATATCCCCTTACCTTATACATTCTCTCTTGACGAAAGCGATCGGTACCGTACCGTATTTGGGCGATGATTTGAACTTTTTAGGACAGGAACTTAATTACTACCTACCTACTCAATGACAACAAGAATAACGCAAAATATTTGAAGATTAAAATCTAATAATACATCCGAGTGCTCACAGCCTTTTTAAGGAAATTTCCAAACGCCTAGTTGACGCTTCCAGTGACCCAAGGGCTGGGTTTTACCTTGGCCAGAGGCTAAGTATTGCCATACAACGTGGCAATGCCGGCGCTCCGCCAGACTCTAGGGCACGTTATCAGCTGACAGCGTCCAGGAGGAGTATTTTGACGCCCTTTTCTGGTTCAACCAATTTAGGTGACTAAAAACTAGAAAAAAAACACCGTAATATACTTTTTGCTAACCAGAATTAATTTTCTGGCTTCTTACTTTAAAAATCACAGACTTTTACACAACTATTTATCCTATACTTACACTTACGCGCGAGCGAAGCCGCAGGCAACAACTATTATCTATAACATTTAAATGACCATTTTCGACATTATTTTGCGGGGGGAACGCACACGCGGGCAAATCCGCAACCAGAAGCTAATGTATATAGTTAGTGATCAGTATGTAAATATATTGAATTAGATCAATATATTTAAAGAAAATCTTGATATTGATATTCTTGAAGTTCCTTTGATGTTCAGTTCAAAACTCATCTTGCCAAAACTAAAACTTTATTTTTCATGAAACCGTACGTATTTTGTAAAGTTACGATAATATCCACCGTAAATATGGTACCTATGAGCTCAAACATACTTGCGCATGATCAGATATGAGTGTAGTGATTCGCTCCATGCTTGTATAGTGCAGCAAAGGAGCAATTTCACGGGGAACTGCGTCTCACTCAGTCTACTTTGTCATAAGGCTACAAAATTACATTGTGTGTAAAGTGAGTATAGCTCTACGTTGTCGATAAGGTAATTTTGGAGCTTTTCATCGATTACACTGGGATTATGTGACCAGCTTCATCATTATTTATGTCATCATAGGTAGTTTTCTGATTTCTAACAGTGTATTGACATGATATTTTATCTGTGATTCTCGATGGGTTAAAGGACAGCGTGTACCTATAGGTATAGTACAATCAGTTTTTTTTTTAACATGGGGTAAGCACATTTTCGTCAATCGGGCAAAAATCCAGATCCATATTTGTTTCAGAAAAAAACCTGAAAACTGATTTGCACGATGGCCGACATGCGCTTGTACTTAGCAGTAACATTAGCGACCACAGGATCAACGAAGTAACCATAAAACTAAAAACTAGTAATAGAATCTCCTATTAAAAAACCGAATTTCATTAATGTTTCTTCTTTTTTTTAAAGTGCTTTCATTGAGTAGGAAAATGTTCCCAAAGGTTTCAATCAATTCCAAATTTCAAATAATTTCGACAGATTCCCAAAATAAACTTTGAAAAAGGACATTACCCACGAAATTCAATTCGACTCCAAAAAGTTACGAAGATGTTTATTACAAGATACCAACCAAAATATCTATATATACCACAGACTAGCCACAATCAATTATAACCCGTTCGATAAAGTTATCCCTCTGGCATTTTCTTGCCGTTTCACGGTGACGTAAATAAAAATAATAGCTTTCGTGATCGAGAATCCTACATGAATGGTGAAGACGTTTTTATTTAGGAAAGAAGGTAGGTATACCTAACCAAGTAGATAGCCGAAAGTAGCTTCAATTTTGTTGTACATACGAATTCATTTTGATTACATTAAACTAAAACTTTCTTGGTAATACAGTATGTGAACATAGATAGATTATAGGTTAGGCATTGCTTTTGTATTTGGAAATGGTTTGCTTGAGGAGAAGTTTAGTTTTGGTTATGCCAATATGGTAGTGTTTCTTGATTATTTGTAGCTACCTGGAATTGTTAGGTATTCAATATACATCGATCGAAGTACTAAAGCTGTCTTTAGCTTTTTAAGTTTCAGTTCCGATGAATACTTCAGTATTTTACCATAGCTCTAACGTGTTTAATTTAACATTATTAGGTAGTTGGCAGTAAAAGAAACACTAATCAGTCCATTATTCAAAATGACAATCGAGTATAACTATAAGTAATTTTTATGACAACGGGTCAGACTACTTAAGTCCACTTCTCTCTATTTATAGTCGTTACTGGGTCAAGAGAAGTGTTTTAGTATATTCAAAAAGAGGCTATCCAAATTCGAAATAAGCAATGGACGAATATAATATCTAATCCTATTTGAGTACCGCTCCTACACAACATCTCAAATCATGTAATTACACGAAACCCGGAGAGAATTAGGTGCCATTTTTTATATAAATATAGTTCATTCATATCATCCTATTTCCTGGGTAGTTCCCAGGCCCACCATCCTCGTAATGTGCCTCGGGGATTTGTTACATTACTCGCAACCTCTAGATTATAACTCGTGTTACATTAAATAGATGAAGTAGCTGCTCTAAGAAAGTGTTTGGGGCCTTACGTACAAAAACTCGAACATCAAATAGATTTTCTCTTTGTGACAGTAGGTAGCGTTGTGTGGTGAAAAAGGCATTAGGGTATTGCCATATTGGAACTTTGCCCTCCTGACATGGCCGGTAACAGTGACATATTGTGCCCTGCAGTAATTTGTCCATTAGCCAATAATTGTTATTCATAACATCAACCGTAATAAAAACACCGAGTTTGTGGCATATATTTTTAAAAGTATATAATGTAATCGTATAAAGATACAAACGTGTTGAACTTTGTAAGTTTCTTTGAGAAAATTCTTCTCAATTACAACTAGCAATTGAAACCGACCACGCTCGATATTTCATTAAGATAAAAACGTGATACAACTTTGGAATATCGCATTGTAAGTATCTTAAGTCTAATAAAAACGTTAGGTTTTTATTTTGAGCAACTACAATTTACTAAATCGAAAGGTCGACTGAAGTTCGTAAATAAAGCATACATAAGAGTATTTGATGTTGTAATTACCAATGTTTTTTCAGCCAGAAAATTGCAGACACCGCTGAGAGATCAGGTCGAAAATCAAACTACGCATCATCAATCTTGATCTAGCTATTAATCTCTGTATTAAGTCTTTCAAAATTCTTTCCTATGCCTTGGGAAATCTGCCTTCTAATATTGAGACTTTGAGGCTAATATTTTTATTTTGAATGAGAGCTAGAGGTCGAATATGAAATTATAAAAGTTATTAAAATTTGTGAAAAATCTTCTGACGTGTCTCTGAGAATAAACTGCAAAACAATAAGTTTGGAATCCAATGAGCTACCTTCACTTGGACTTACAGAAGACCGGTTTTGTAGGCGTATTTTGGGTATGACCTGTGTCTTAAGTTTGTCGGATCCGGTCATTAGTACGGACAGAAAATGAATCGAAAGCGCGCCAAAGGTGTCGTCACGCTACCTACTAACCAGTCTACCCCCCACCTAAGCGCGTTTTTATAGAGTCGTGATGTTTCTTGTGCTCGCTGCAGGACAGTCAGTGTCTGACAGCGGCGGAGTCAAGACGTCCCGAAACTGTACTCCGATTCATGGTGCCTAGTGTTACTGTGTTGGATTGTAATTTCAAGTAATTTGTTAGTTCGTTAATAGCAGTGTACCGTGTGTAGTGTGTGTTCTCATAGCACGAAACCCATGTTCTGCCCACATGGTGACCGAGACTAACGGAATAAAATCATCACCTAACTACGACAAGTTTATCCAGAAAATATTGTTAAACAAACACAAGTCACCGGTATAATTGATGTCATCACTTATCTCCATAGCTCTTTTTAGGTATCAGACCAGACCCACTTTATCTGGGTTAAAGATACTTATTGATTTTGTGTTCCAGAATAACGGAATAATATAAGTACGTGGAATACTTTCAAGTAAAATTAAAGAACTGTGACAATAGTGTTATTATAACAACAACAAGCTTCTACACAACTTTTTGCGTATTTTTTTTAATTTAACTCCGTTATTGTACAAGCCAACTTTATGTAGTATGAGTGGTGTTTTTGGGAAACCAGCATGTGATAGTATTAACTTTAAACGACAAATTGTTATTTAAAACTACAGTTGGTAGATTTGTCTCAAAGAACCACCCGTAACTCGCATGCGGGCGAAGTATACATTTAAAGAATTTACCAAGCAGTCAAGTGATAGTGGTGTGACCGTTGGACTGCCATACTTCTCAAGTTCGAACCCAAGACATGCACCTCTGAATTTTTCGGATTCATGATTTATAAACACGACTTGCTTCGGTGAAGGAAAACATCGTCAGGAAACTGCATGCCTGAGAGATATTTCTCGACGGCATGTAAAGCCAAGTCTGAGGCCCATAGGCGGCATAAAACTCTAATCTTAATGTAATGGGCTAGCTCACCGTCGTCCGTCCGTCTCATGACGACAGGCCGTGTCGACGGCGCGTTTTTGTCCCACGTGCGCCTCAAGGAGATGTCAGCAAACTGGAAGGGGTCCGAGAGGGCCTTTGCCTGCCAGAGCTGCGGGACTGTTCGAAAGAGATACCGTGGCCCTGGAACACAAAGGGCTTAGAAGGAACATGAATGGGTTTTAGTCACTACAAGTCTGACACTCCCTTCCGCTCCTCCCAGAGCGGGAGGAGTCATATGATGATTTCCCATCCGAAAAAAAAGGCCTATAGGCGCCATAAAAATCTGAATGCATTTACTATATCTAAGGCTAATTTATCTTATTAATGCATGAAACGTGCACTGATTAAGCCCCAGATTACATTAGGAATGCATAATGTAAACGTCAGCTTGCATGCTGCTCAATATGCCTCCGAACATTGAATTGCGATCAAGAAACACATGTTACATTATACATACGAGTACCTGCAAGCATAATAGTAGACCATTAAAGAAGACATTAGAGGTCTTTGAATAATCACCATATTCATCAAACGTGGCGCAACTCTCTGATGAATGTTGAGCGAAATAATATTACGCCAGTTATACCTAAAGGGTATAATCAACTCTAGTGAACCTACATTCCTCTAGTAGGTGATTTGTAAGTTAAAGGGGGCAAGCCAATTGTCATCACAATAACAATGTTACGATGTATGTATGAAAAACCCAATAACATTTGGCCTAACCTCGAGGTCGCTCCTCAGCATGCCCTTTCTGATATTAGGTAATTATGGCTTAAAAGTAAATTACGCGTTGGAATGCAGACACACAAAACCTTTATTAGTAATGGGTAGTACATTAACCCTTTTACTGTAATTTCAAATAAGTCTCGTCCATCTAAAGGTTGTCTGGAAGACATTGCGTTTAGCTACACGATCCTTTGCTGATCTTGAATGAAGTACCTACTTGGTTAGGTATTTTTGTAAGTACAATTTTGTTTATAATACTTTTTATTGGTTGCAAGCACTACTGCTAGAGCATGTGTCGGGGGTTCAATTTCCACAAGGTGGTCAAAGTAATATTGATTTATCAGTACCAACCCGTCTCCAGATTTGTGCACGTTTTGACAGTTATCTACATGGACTAAATCACCTGCCCTGTTTGGGACTTGAACAAACCGTCCACATAGATCAAACGTGTTAGTTTTATCAATGGTCCCAAAAGCAACGAGTACAAATGCAAATGTAGTTCAAAGTGTTTGCAATGTAGTTACTCTCAGAGATAAACTTGATGTTCTAGCGTGACCCAGTCACGGCACCTACAGCTCGGCGTTTAAACGCTACGGCTGAAGCTCGTAGCATTTTTCAAACCATTTGCACCCAGTTATGATATAAACATTTCCACATTTTCTTGAAAAGACTACGTAGTGTCACCAGATTTTATATTTTTGGAAGACTTGACATTTTTCCACTATGTTTGGGACAGATTTTAGTTTCATCTACCTTCCTTCCTTTAAACAGGACTGAAAGGTGAGTGTTGAAACTATTCATATCTGCCTACCGCTTTATAAAATACAGACGTGCTGTTATGCTAGCCGCGACTCTGAATCTGGGTAATCACTCAAGGGATATCGTCTTACCCAGCACGAACTGGATTGTGGAGGTCAGATAAGCAGTCGCTCCATGTAATATACTGGTATTCAGCTGCTGGAAGCCGACCCTAATATAGACGGAAAAAGGCTATGCTGACGATGATGACGCTAAATCAGGGTAGCATAAAAAACACTAAATTCTGAATTCCAAAGTCCATTGTTATATGAATAGAGTTATTCTTAAAGTAGACTGGTTCCCAGACACTATCCTAAGCATCCTCCATAAATATGATACTTACGTTAGGCCGGTCCCGAAGTGAAAAGACCAATAACAATTGACAGCGGGAACCCTACTTAAGCCACCGAAAAATCTGTGCCGGAAAGATCCTCAAACTCTCAAAGAAAGAATGAACCATAATAAGAATATTGCCTGGGTCGTACTCGTAATCTGAGATACTTAATAGAAGTGGACGGTCACTCGATGCATCCACGTTGCAGTAGTAAAACGTGCTGAGCGTGGAAGATAGCGAAACTTCCGGCTTCTTATCGTTTTAGAGGTTTAACAAGACAAATGTAACTATGAGCTATTTTTAATGAAGTCCGTAGAATGTAATTTATTCAAATTATTAATATTGAAGGTTTGCAATGCAAATAAATGTAGACAGCTTCAAAAGTAGTAAAAGTTAAAAGGTAGTCTTCGGAAGATGACTCATTCTACTTGGGGTTGGTGCAACCCGTTTTTAATTACATTCTTCCCTGTCAAACATCACGGAATCATTTACTCCTTTCTTAGTAATATCATTCCTCATGGAAACTGCATAACAGATCGAAGTGACACTTTAACTTAATGAACATACTAACTTGATAGAAACTAGTAAAACCGCTGCGACTTACAAATTGTATTAGGCAAGCTTTGGAAAAGCACCATAAGAGAGTTTACACCTTACGGCATTTCATGCAAACTTTCAAGTCCTTATTTTTCGAAATGACTGAACCGATTTTAATGAAACTTAATACGCATTAGCAGGATACATAGGTCTAAAAAGTTACTGAAAACATTTTTTAAATGTCTATAAAAAAAAACGAGATTTCTGTTTCTATAGATAATTTATAATCGGTCTAATTTATCTGTAACACTATTTTTCGAAAATGTTTTTTATTAACTTTTTAGACCTACGTATCCTGCTTATGCATATTAAGTTTCATTAAAATTGGTTCAGTTATTTCGGAAAATAAGAACTTGAAAGTTTGTATGAAGTTTCGTAAGGCGTAAATGCTCTTAAAAAGTAAACTCTCAGGAAATAATTTTAAGAAATAATTCAAAGATACAAGGAGTTCCGTACATCTAGATCAAATCCCAAAATCAATTAAGTCCCCTAGAGTGAAAACATTAACAATAAGAATGACCTTTGTCACAAAACTCCGGTCTAGGTTTCCAATAATATTTCCAGAAAAAGCAAAAAGATTAACGTTTTGCAGAAAAGAATCTCTATTGGACATCTTTGTCGAATAGAGATTCTTTTCTGCGAAACCATTTTAAAAGATTTAACGAACATGTCGCGCAATGTTGTGGCAGTATCCTCGAAGATTATACGTACGTAACGAACCTACCTAAATATTTATATACTAGCCTTTGCCCCGGTTTCGTTCACGAGGCCTTCGGGATCCTGAAAAATATTTACCTCCTGTTGTGTAGGGATATTATACATTCTGTTAGGCTGCAAGGGCCTTAAATATTGTAGTAGTGTACCTACACTTTAAAAATAAATTATTTCAACATGATATTATAATCTCGGAAAGATTCCAGTGTTATGGTTAAAGTTTACTGTTTAGTAAAGTAAAAGTAAATAAGTTTTAACAGAAGGTTTTTGGTATTGCGTAATTTTTAGGGTTCCGTAACCGAAGGGTCAAACGGACCCTATTACTGAGACTTCTCTGTCCATCCATCCGTCCGTCCGTCTGTCACCAGGCTGTATCTTATGAACCGTGATACTTAACCAGTTGAAATTTCTACAGATTATGTATTTCTGTTGCCGCTATAACAAGAAATACTAAAAACAGAATAAAATAAATATTTAAGGGGCTCCCATACAATTTGATACATAACCCATACAATGATTTTTATACTAGTTTTTTATAAATAATGGTACGGAACCCTTCGTGCGCGAGTCCTACTCGCACTAATGGCCGGTTTTTTGTATTGATGGGGTCCAAATCGACGAGCTTTAGGTGGCCAGTCTGCCTTAATCTTCACACTTCAATTAAATGACTACGCTTTTTACATAGCATGACGTCTGTAATGCCCGCAGGGTTAGGCAGTAGTGTAGCTAACAGTTCACCCACATTTCGCTAATTATGTTGTAAGTCCCATGTTTATAATAGGGGGCGAGCTTATTGCCAACAACCGGGCACAAATACAGACTCTGCTGTGGCTGCTACTGCGAAATTCCTGATGGAAAAACCCCATAATACTTTGCTCGACTCGGGAATTGAACACAAGACCTCATGCTCAACAGTCTTGCTTGCGATTACTCGACCAATGAGGCAGACTTGTCTTACGCTATTTAAGAGGCAGTTTATTGATTTAAGGTTCACCCACAGCACATATATGGACATAGATACATTGAGTCTTATGGTAATATATTCTAATATATGTATATGCCAATTACGGGCAAACACAACACTGAAAAAAACACGCCAGATTATTTTACACTACTACAAAGAGACACGATGTAAACCAATAACATACAATACATACAATAAAACGGAAAACGTAACATTAGTAGACCAGTGAATATACATACAAACAAAGTTAGCTTTTTGGACCACTGACTTGATCAGGAGACTAGATAGCACGTAGCGATGCCAGGATTCTCGATTTAAATTTCGCCTTAGAGTCACCAAATATATCTGCCTCAGGAATGGACTTAATAAGTGAATTCAGGCTGGTGGCAGTTATTTCTAGCTCTCGATATTGAGGGTTCCAAATTCCTTGACTTTCTATTACGACCTCCACTTGACCAGACTAAACTTAATAAAAAACAAGGTTCCCGAAATTGAAACCTACGTAAGCGAAGTCACATCCAAAAAAACAAATATTAATTTAATTTTAAACATGTGCCAGAGGAAAGTTTCAGCAAATAGACAGAATGCGGTGTCCTGTTTGTTTTTACGAGGAAATAGTTTTCTGAGTGGATTCCAGTTTATACGTTTTGCGTCTGGGATTCTAGGATTCACGGGACTTGAGTAATGTGCAAGCATTAATAAAACCGCTGCTTAGGAAGACCTTTTCTACTAACCTGTTGAATAAAATGTCATTTAATCTTTGGGCGGAGATTTACAAGGTTTTTCTTTCTTTCTACATACCTATGTCACATGGAATCCTTTGAAAACCAATCGTTAAAAGTAACAAAGCAATCAAAATCAATTTATGTTTTTCTCTAACCCCAAAAAATCGGCTTCTTATAATGTTTCAACGTTTTCAATGTGAAAAAGTTTCACAAACTTTGCGCTCTTTAATAAAATGTTTCTATTAAGAGGGTGTTAAAATGAGGTTCTTAGACAATAGTGCAGTGAAGGAACAAAGGCGAAAGTCTGAAGTGGCGTAAGTGTACATAGGTCAATCCGTGCCTCCCGCTGAGAAAGGATGATTAATAGTCGTGGGGAGTCCACAACGAGAAAATAACTATTTCTCATGTTTTGAAAAGGCTGTCCGAGCAAAACTGCCACAGGCAGCAGCCATGTCACGCTAAGTACTTACACATCGATCTCTGAATGCTGATTTTATTAGGTATATTGCGTTTTGACATGCACCCGTTTCGAGCTTCACTTATGTTAAATTGTTTCGTTCTTTCGCGGTTTCGGAAACGTTGACAGAGATTAATTTGCAAAGGTCTTTGAATAATGTTCGTATGTATTTTTTCTTATTTTATTCCCTACTTGCCAAAAATCACGCGATTACGTTCCAATGTACGATTTTGCTTTTAAAAAGCGGTCAAAGAGACGTTGGAATACTTTTTTTTCGATAATAAATGCTACAAATACTTTTTTGATGTCAGATCATCCTTGAATATCAAGAAAAATGCTACGAAAGTCGTAAATTTTTATCTCAAAAGCCATAAAATCGGGCAAGATTGCAGTAAATTGACATCGTATAATCGCATCTTCTACCGTAAAAAAGCAATCAATTGCTAAAATATGCAATAGAGATAACAATATTTTATACTGAAGCCTATTAATTTGTGATCAACGGATTTAGAATTACTTGCTCTTAACAAAACAAATACACTGAATTAATGTAATTGTAAACACAAATATGGACCAAAACTAAATAGATTAGGTTCTGCGAATTTGCAAACGGTATAGAAATGTTAATATTGATTAGCAAATTTGTAGTAGTTAATTACCTAGAGTAAATACAACGGAAAATACGGGTTTGTTATTTAATGATGGAATTATATACCCCTATTTCTTATAAAATATAATTACAATTACTAATTTTTTTTAATACGGGTATATAAACCCCAAATATAAACCGAAAATCTACAAACAATTATTGTTTTCGGCAAGATTTGAAGATTTTGAAAACATTCCAATGAAACGAGTTCTTTATTGAGTTCTCGTCCACGATCTACTAAATATAACCAAATAATGACGTTCCAACAAACTTCAATAGATCCGTAACATAAATAACCACCTCATCTACTACTCTAGTACCTTGCAGCAAATGGCGTTAAGGTATTTCTAGTAGGTATTTACAGAAGATCACCACCCCTACATTCAAAATAGCTCACCGTAATAAAAACGATGCTGCTTCACTATCGATTCCAGCACTCGGTTCTATTCGTTAACTAAAGGTACCGCATTATTGATGCGAAATGTTTTAATGGAATCGTCTCGGGGCAAATCGGCTTATTTCCAAAGAGCCAGCGAACACCCGCTGAGTCGGCTACAAGCAAATAATATGCAAGCGGGCGCAGCTGTGAGGCTAATTCTGCATATACAAGCTTCATAAGATACCACAGACGCGATATTAATATTGGTAATACACAATTGTTTGACTAATCAAATTCGCCAATTGGAATAGTTTCTAAATTGACAGCGTTGTGGGACAACCGCAGCAATTTAGTTTCATGTTTCTCGTCTCTCTTCCAAGACATAACGTTAATTTAATATTCTATGCATATTTCAGATTGGAGCATGTTATTTTTGGGTTTCTGGTTATCCAAGAAAGATCGATGTGTGTGTAGCACGTCACTATTTTATTTACGATACAGAGTCCCAAGCGGACCCGACACGGAGTGAATTGGCACCGTATGAAGCGACATGCAATCGTAACGTATTGGATTTAGTGCATATGTAACATACCCGCCCTGCAGCAATAAAAGGCATAATTTATCGATATGCTAAAACATCGACATACCTAGCCCATTCTTTGATACCCAAAGGGCTATGCACATGTATACGGCACAACTTTAATAACCTTTTACGTTGTATGTGATAAAAAGCGAATCTTTTGCCTTTATTGGGCACAAATCCAATTCCAGATGTAACTATTTGGAAATCAATTCAGTAAAATTCGTAGAACAGGAGAGAGCATACATCATTATTTCATTATTTATTTATGCTTAGTATAGGCGCCACTTCAGTCAGCGGAAGTCAAATTCGTTCCCGCTGCCCCCCGACGCAAGTGTGCGAGGGAACACAGGTGTAGTTTTAGTCAGTACGAGTCTGACAGACCCCTCCGCCCTCAACAGGGCGGGGGGCCAAAAAAAAAAAAGGCGCCACTTCAGTAAAAAAATAAGTAAAAAACTTCTTAAGAATGATACAGAGAAATTCGCTCTCGCATAGGCAGATGTATAGCAACTTAATAAAAAAAAATGGATTACGGACATTATACAATTCATTTTTTTTGACAAAATGATTGTTTTGATTTAAATTTCATTTTGTGTATAACATAGTTATAATAGTATTGTGTGGTGTGTATTTGTCTCTGATTATTTGGTTTCATAATAACGCTATTTTTATGTAATTATATATTAAATAAGGGTCATTCTCCTTAATCCTCCTCCTCCTTAGTCCTTAATAAGGATCATTGTCTGAAGCAAGCAAATAAATAAATTAATATTTTCACGTATGAGAATCGTATTTCAGGCGGCACAGTTCCGTCATATTATTATATATTATGAGTCTGAGAAGTTATTGATTATGAGTCTAATATGAGCCATATGTGTTCCATTGCAGGGCAAAAGCCTCCCTCTTACCGTTTTTCTTTCTCTCTTTGGCTATTTCAGCATTGGGCCCCCCTTTTGGTAAGAGTCCAGCTCGTCACGCCATTTCCTTCTGAACCTACATATAGTTCCGTCATATAAAGTAGGTCAAATAACCCGACAGTAGGTATACCGTTTCAACTTAAGCTTGTTAGCTCAGTTGATTTCATGTTTATTTAGTCTGACCTCTATCTTGACTACAGTCTATTCGTGTAAATCACAAGATTATTCCGACGACCATTGTCTAGTAAAACTGTGGGTACATGAATACATAGTATTCCCACTAGTTTGACTTAGAAGGTTCGTTTGTTTAGTCTTTGGGGTCGATGAACTTGTTTGGGAAATTCTATCGCAGTTTTAAAAGTTTGTCTCTTATTGTGACTGATGAGCAAAGTGATTAAAAAGTACTATTTAAGAATGGCCTCGAAAGTCTTTTAAATTAAGGCTATAGTCTACTTATGCAAAACTCGGAAAGTCGTAGCAAACACAAAAATAAAGCGTGAGTGCTGTGTTTTGTTTCGAGAACCTCCCCCTTTGACACCTTAGCGTATTTGAATTATTTGAGATGATGCTAAAGCTGCTCTACCTGACTCTTAACCGACTTAAAAAAATGAGGTTATCAATTCAACCCTTACTTTTATTCTTATTTTCACACCAAACAATGACGTAATAAAAAATAATTTTCGAATGTATTTTTAAATTCATGATCACTACTTTTTGAAAATTTTATTTGTCTTTCGCACAATGGAACTTGACGCTTTGTCACTGCAAAATTGCTTCTTGATTGATATAAATAAGAAGTTTATTTTTTTTAAGATCTTGTACATTTGCGCGAATGAAAATCCGAGATGCCACCGACGGAAATGTTGTTTTTCCTTTATGGGTGTCGTTTTTTATGGCTTTCGGGGTCGCTTATTTCGAACATAAGGTCAAAATAAAAACCAAGGATGGTGCCCACGAAATTTTCCGAATTTTCTTTCATGGGTGTTAGTTTAATTGTTTTTGGGGTTGATGATAACGAAAATGAAAATCGAACGGGAAAGTTAACACATTCATGTGTTAACTTTCACGTTCGATATGTTTTGGGCAATATGTTCAGTGACATCTCTAATCCGTAAAGATGATCGTATGAATTGCCCTAATGTGATGACCTATCATTATAAAATGCCATTTACACTAGCAACACCCATTATTACGCCGAATTTTTCACAAATTCCTAGCCACATGTTCTCCGATTTTCCAATTGGCATCAAGCTTATTACGTAAAAAAATATTGGATACTTTCCAAGTCGAACCATGAAAAGAAGTTAGCTGAAATAAATTTAACAATCAGAGTCATTTGCCGGTTCTTTGTAGATAAACGATGGCCATAAGTAGCAAAAAAACTGTTGTTGTGGAAATATAGAAGTGGAACTAGGCATAAAACATAATAAGTTTTGAAACACCACAAAAACACAGCTGATGTAACAGGGATTGTAAGATAAGTCAAGTTGCTTAGTTTCAGAATAATCTAGATATACTTCATTATTTTGAAATAAAATGACATCACGCCCATAATTCCCGATGGGTCAGGCAGTAGTGTAGGTACCTAATCCACCCAAATTTCGCCAGTTATATTCATGTAATAGAGGCCGAGCCTATTGCCGTCAATCGAGCATAAGTCCAGAGTCCTTAGCTGCTACTAAGAAATTCCTGATGGTAAAACCCAGTAACACTGCCCAACCTGGGAATCGAACCCAAGACCTCATGCTCAGTAGCCGCGCTTGCGGCCACTGGACTAACAATGCTCTTAAAATAACGCCGTAGCTTTATGTCAAAAGAAATGTGCGATTTTAATTTTTACACTGAGCAGAGTAAAATTATTAACATTGCACCTGGGTGCTTCTTCATGCTTGTTAAACTATCACTACAATTCGTATCTATTAGCTCTGCGAACAAGGAAGCTGAAGGGAAGTTACACATTTCTAAAAATCAAATCAGCATATTCAGTATCTTTGATAATCGTGTCATGTGTTCATCGAACCGATACCAAGGTTTCGAACTTATCTTGTGTACATACTTTCGAACATTGCAAGAAATTACCAACTTTAAAGGAAATAATAAAAAGCGCTGCTTTATTACACGTTATAATAAAAATTGAGATTTGACACCCATACAAAATGGATGGGACATGGAAAATTGATGACTGGGCATATATTCTCAAACACGTGCCGATAACATTCTTACCGTAGTAAAACCAAACAGGTAAATCTACATATTAATGAGTTACTTATAAACTAAGGCAACGTATACACACATATACAAAAACATGCTAAGCCCAAGTTTCATATAGTTTGTGTATGTAACGCCGCTTGTCATAAACAAAGCGTTGCGTGGATTAACTTCAGAAATCACATTAACTCGTTAAACTTGTCACCCTGTATATAACAAATCCTCCACTTTGACAAATCTGATGTGTATCCGTTCATTGTTTGTGACAATACCAAGTCATCAAAAGTTTCAGCGCTCGGCGTGTTTACATACAAATATTAGATACGGTTCACACCTGACAGAACATTGGCGAGGGTCGAATCACATTTTGCAAGGAAATAAAGGGAACTAGATAAATTTGTTCAGTCCATGCAATGATTATCTGAATAGAATAGCTTTCAGTAAATAACCGGCCAAGTGCGAGTCGGACTCGCGCACGAAGGGTTCCGTACCGGTTCATGAGATACAGCCTGGTGACAGACGAACGGACGGACAGCGAAGTCTCAGTAATAGGGTCCCGTTTGACCCTTTGGGTACGGAACCCTAAAAAACCATCTTACGCATGGTACCCACAGATTTAATAGACATGAAAAGAAACTGTTTAACAATATTTTCGTGCACAATAAAAGTATTTTTTTTCTAGCATAACCATGAGTATGCGCATTTTCTAAATGGGCTGCGGATGCGGCAAATATTCGCGGATGCCGTAAATATTTAATTGCGATTATAACGCACCCTAGCCATCATCGCAAATATTGCGATGATACCGCACGCGTTTTGTTTTGTTGACTTGACTACAATAATACCTACTCTATCTGCTCGTTTGCTCTTAATATTCTTATGTCTCCGCGATATACATATCAAATACATCATTCATCAGCCCAACAGTCTCGAAATCTATCAAAGTAAGTTTTACTTATTTAAATCCTAGCTTTCCAAAACGAAAAACAAAGACATAACTAAACAAAATGTAATTCAAGTTACAATAATTAAATACCTGCTTAAAATATATAAAATGTTCTCATTCGCTAAGCGTAATGGCTTTGTACAACAAACAAACATCGTAGAACAATAATAGAGCAAAATATAATAGAAAAGTTTTCACTATGAACATTAACAAAGTACTTAAATGTTCTGAGTGTAGATTTGTAATTTGAGAAGGTTGGACGAGGGTATTTTACCTTTGATTCTGAAAGTTTTCAAAAGTGTCTAGAAGTTTATTAAAATGATAAATAAGTTTCACTAAGCACAAAGGTGGACAGCCACCTGAAGTCTTATATTTTATTCTTAGACCGTATCTAATTTATATACTCTTAATAAAGCTACTCTGTAACTAAACTGACAAAATAAAAACTTTGACAAGATTAAATAAAACTGCTATCAAACGCATTGTAATCGTGTGAATGATTTATCAATATTGCAAAATACAATCGTAAATCGACAGTATATATCATAGGTTCGACGGCACGGTTGGCGCAGTGGTTGAGCGATCGATTGCTGCGCTGCGTGACGCGGGTTCGATCCCCGCACGGAACAAATATTTGTACGACCTACAGATAGTTGTTTCGGGTCTTAAAAAAAAATCAACACGATAATTTTAATTACTTTGACAAAATCAAATTAATTATCGTCAAAATGACTGGCATCGGCACCTAAATAAGAGCAAACATAAACCTCTCAAAAGTAAACATCAATAAAACATCTGACAGTCGGTGCAAGCAATCTATCACCACTATCAGTTGCATCGCAGTTAAAATTAATTTGTGTGTAAACGTTCGTAATCGCCCATTAGCACGTAGAACTCCTCAACGCCATAGATTAGATAACTACAGAAGATGAACTCCATACAACGATCCAGAATGCAAAGCACACGCAAGACTTACCAACCAATTTTCTTCTGTCATCTTTTTACAAACATATCCGCTGTTGGACAAGTGGAGATAGGTCTCTCGTAAATATTTCTACATCAATCGGTTCTGGATTTCTTTAATTCCTGTGTCGTGTGTGCGTTTACAAATATTTTACCTACCACAGGTTCCTTTACTATGTCCACCTTATGGAAATTCTATCCACGCTGCTCCTTCCGTTACGAACTCTAGAGCCTCTCGTCTTGACCATCCCTTCTGCAGAAAATATGCACTGCCACTTTAGATTGGGTTTTTTTCGGGCTATGTCCAGTTACTGTTTATTTATAGCTACCTATTAAGTTGTCTAACCTGAGATGAGAATGATTCCATTGTAGAACATTTTTTACACAAACCTAGCCAACTTTATAGCTACCGATACAAATAATGTATACAATATGCGTGTGTGTGTCCTTATATGACTGGCCAGATCGAATTTCCTTTTAAATACCCGGTCACAACTGAAGCAGTAGGGTTGACCGAGTTGATCGAGTCAACGGTGTGGGAGGGCTTAGGTCGCTCTTTTACGTAAAGAGAGCTATTAGCAATGAATAAAATGAGAAAGGACAGTACCTTCGTCCTTCAACGGATCTTCTGCTCCTATCTCCTTTCTGTCAAAGCATACCACAGGTAATACATAATGCAGTCGGTCATTATTCATCGAACGATGTTTTATTCAGCGCCCCGTAGTTGCTCGCAGTTATCTGAGTTTATTTGAACACTTTGATTTTTAAATGGATAAGTTTGAAGGCTGTAATGGCGTGTGGTTGATACTGATGGATGTGAAGAGAGATAATGCTTGAAATATTAATATTCTTTTGAATGAAATGAAGAGTGGTCTTACGTTGTGAAACTAAATATCTGTTAACTTTTATCGGCAATATTGTAAAGTGCCTTGCGAAACGTTAACTAGAACAGAAAAATTAAGTTGAACTGTTACAGAGGAACAGATAAAGGAAGAAGAGAAGATGTTTAATCCGGAACCGTAACTTCCATCCATCCATCTTACATAAAAAAAAACGTAGCCTTATTTATAAGAATTATTATCATAATATGAAGACATTACCATCCTTTTTCCGAATATGTAATGCGAGAGCGATGAATTTGAATTTTGTCATAACGTTCACACATTTTATCGTTTTTATGTATTCGTAAGGAGTCAGATTAGATGTGTACCTATGAGGACACTTTTATGCCTTATTCGCTCACATATTTCTGCTGAGTATTAACAGTTGCTAGTACTCGATATTTTACGATTACAAGCAATTTTGGGACAAAAATGGTTAGAATATAAATGTGATCAATACGGGGATAGGTAAAAAAAAAAAACGCGCACTATAAAGGTAGTAAAACAGTAACTGTATAATTTCATGGTGATTATAGTAATTACCAGTTAAACCAGCTTAATATAGATACCGGTAAATGTATGTGGTTTCAAACACGATGTTAACTCTTCGTGAACAAATTAACATCTGCAGTAAAATCAATAAATTTTGATACCTGTATAAATCATTGCCAAGCTGTCTGTTTGATACAAAAGATAAATTACTTGTATCTAGACAGTACGAAAGTACATAAACACCTGTTTATCTAGGGCCCATAAATGCAGTTAGCACAAAATCAAATCACTCGTGTTAGTTTTTAAATCGCGATCCATACACGACGCAAACATCTAATTAACGCTTTAGTAATTAATTTGTGCTTGGTTGCGACATCATTGTAATCCTATTGCTGTGGCATTCTGACCTTTTTTCTTCCTAGCCTATGCTATCCACTTCTGGGCCTTTGCCTTCCTTCACTCATCACGAATCCGTGTGTCCTCCTTCCAGTTCAGATAGAATTTAACAAGTTCGTCCCGCCGTCTCCTTCGTAGCCTGAGATCTCAGAGCACCAGTTTTGCGCTATTTTGGCCCACAGTTTGTTCGACATCCGGCAGACATGTCTTGCACAGTCCCATTTCAGTTGAACAGCCTTTAGAGCCACGTCAACTATATTTGTTTTGAAGCGCAGCATTGTGTTTTGGACACGGTCCATTAATTTATCACCTAGAATACTGCGCTCCATCGATCGTTGGCAAACCTTGACTTTGGACTTCTGGATGTTAGTCAAAGACCAAGTCTGTGCACCATAGGTTAAGACAGGGAGAATACACCATGTGCACTAGCTTGGGTTTTGTCAAAGGCCACTTTCCTTTTAAAAATTAATACTCTGGCTACTGATTGATTATTTAACTTGGAACTGGTGCTTTTGAATAGCGTTGTAAACGACGAGTCTAGAACTATTAATCTACACTATTTTCAGTGATTCCCTACTTAAATGTTCCTGATTCGTGTATTTCGGGGAACTCCGGTTCTCAGTTCTGTCCAAATCCTGATTTCTACTACTACTACTAAATCGGTGAGCTACTTATGGTTACATTGTTCCCCTATTTCTAGTAAGGTAGGTAGTGAAAGACTTTTAAAACACATCAAAAATAGCACTGCACTAAAGTTTACTACGAAGAAGGTAGGCGATGACTTTGGTTTTATCGTGCCGATTGGCAATAACTCAATCCAGGTGATGATACCATATATTTAAAAGCATATCAAATCGTTAAGGAGAACCTCATATATAAAGGATGGGTCAAATTCGGTCGGAATATCGAGATCCCTGTCATAATTGGCCGATGACGTCATCAAAATCAGTATGATTGACAGGTTAATAATTTCAATATATTGGTAATGGTTTTAGGTCGAGTTTTATAGTTTTAATCTTTTAATAGGCATAAGTCTAAATAATTAAACTACGCGGTGGATCATGGCCCACCTCCGCTCACATAATAGAGGAGGCCTGTGTCCCAACTGTGGGAACGCTATAGGCTAATATACTTATAGTAAACGTCGATACCTATCCTGAATGATTTCAGCCAATAAACATTGACCAAATTTATTTACAATAAATTTAATCTGTGTGTAAATAAATATTTTTCCCCTGGAGGACGTCTAAGTTATTTATAATTTTATTCTAGTATTTATAAACCCAATTTCTATTCTCATAGGATTTACTGCTAAGTACACAACACACTCAATAAAGTCAATCAAACGTATAGCATATCAAACAACTAAAACACACTGTACTAACCAACTTCAATATCAGAATCTATATTATGTACAAATCAAACACCGAAACCTGTCTAGAGCGATCTAAAAACCGTTCAGTTCTCAAATAACAAATATCTAAATATAAACAGTCATTAAAGGTATACGTTTTATCGTTTACACATCGCGTACACTCATAAATGTTTTCCTGTATTGAGGCGAACATCTCATACGTGTCTAATTATTTTTGGACCTGATGCCCTACTATTGGTACCGGGGCGTAGTACCACACTGATAAACACGACTTCAGGAACGGAAACGAAGTACCAAAGTCCCTTTAAATATACAACACGGCAACGCAAACTTTTCTACTTTCCTTTTATGTGGTTGAGTAACACTTCTTAACTTGCCAGTGAGATGTATGCTATCGAGAACATAACGTAAACAAACAGTAGCGCCCGGTCATTAACCCCAACATGTGGTAGATACTCAAACGTACATTCTGCAAAGCAAAACCAATGGAAGCGAAGGCGGAAGATACTAATTGAAACAACAGTAGATATGTGGTTTTAACTTCAAGCGTATTGCTAGCGTGTTTTACTTGGTTTGTGTAGTTATTCCCTTTGTGGGTAATCATCGGGCTTAGTGAGCTTGATTTCTAAAAGGACGATTGGCAAAAAGTTTCTCAAAAAGAGAAACGTTTAATCTTGTATTCTAATAATTAAAACTGAATTATCTGTTTTTCAAAGTAATAGCTTTTTACTGAATGCAATGAAAGTATAAATATAATTATGAATCTTTTACCAAAAAAAAAAAAAACATTTTGTCTGTTTGTTCGGGAAAACTCCAAAATGGATCGAAGAATTATGTCAGGACTTACTGGCAGATAGCTGATGTATATATGCTGAGGTATGCTACTTTAATTTTAGAAAAAGGATTATGGTTCCGTGCAAAAAACATGAAATTATTAACAAAATCCGTTTAAAAAGGAGAAGCGATATTTTTATAACAATTTGACGCAGACGAAAGGTGCGGGCAGCTTTTCTTATACTAAACTGTTCCAAGAATAGAAATATGTATCTTCCTTGAATGAGATGAAGCCTCTGCTCAGTGCCTACACAGTACCAACGCCACATTGAATTTTGTTCAAATGTTTTCTCGATTTTTGTGTGCGACGGAAATTTTTCCAATGCGCATATTTCAGTTTTCCCTTGACTAATTTTGCTTTCAGCTGGCCTCGATATCGTCAATGTTTTTGACAGATCCTCGGACGTAAAAACATGTTCGAAACGAGTTTCAATACAAAGTGAACATGTTAATATGTAGTTGCACTATAGGATGCATGAAAATGCAGTGCAAAATGTTTATATTTGGCAATTTTACATTGAAAATGTTTCAGTTATGAAATTACAAAATTAAGTCTTATTTTAAAGGAAAGGGCTCGTGTTTGTGATAGATTGATTCCGTCTTCCTAACCGCTTATTAATGTCAAAAAGTTTTCCATTTACCAGATGCCATAGACATTGTTTCTTTAATCGTCCCCTTTCCTTTCATTCGGAAGGGGTTTATAACCACAAAAGGCCGGGAAAGGAAGGAACAGCGCTTCCACGTTCGATTCAAATTCATTCACAAAATTCAAAACACAGAAATTAAAATAGACTAGACAATAATGTTTTAAGCAATTACAGTCGTCCTAAATACCTAAAAAAGTTCTATTATTAAAATGTAAACAATAAGAGTACAATAATCCGCAAAGTGATATTATTTCAGAGTTATGTCATACAACTTCAAAGCGTACTTTGAAATTACCATTTTATACCGCATTCGTATAAACTTAAGAAGATGCAGCACAACAAAACTTATATATTTTAACATAATAACAAATGCTGTTCATATTATAAACAAGGAAATCCTGTTTCTGCGGAGCGTGAAGTATATTTGTCTAGGTAAGATTTCAAGACACTAAATGGGAGAACGTCACGTCGCCAGCACTTGTCCTCAAGTTTGCAAGGCACTAGAGTTCCACATCGTGTCTACAACTTTTCACATAAACTGCACAACTTTACACAGCGCCACTTATAACAAATTGCCGTTTTCTATTCAACATATTGAAATTTTTGTAAAGTTCGCGTGTATTCAACGAATCCTCTTATTACTTAAAGTTTGTGTCCGAAAAGTGCGATTGTCCATTTTTGTTTGCAGTGTTACTTCTGCATAGTCCGGTGAGAGTTGGAACTGGGAAGCCAGGAGTTCATTTTGTTACGAATGTCACAAATTGAATAGATGCCTGCTTCCTATTCTCTACTTGCACCAACGTGCAACGTGAAGCTCATAAAGTGCGTTGCAATTCGTGATTACATAAACAACGTAGACTTTGACTATCCAGATGTATTTTCACAGTGGCTAATTCTCATGTAGAACAACATGTTCATCATTAGCAGTGTGTTGTGTAACTCCGTGCAGTTAAGATATGCTAATTTAAAACCTCAAATTGGGTACAAGCCCAGTACAGTGGAGTGTTGTGGCTTGAGTGTCGGCGGTGCGTTTGTAGTTGTGGGCTGTTCAAGAGCTGATACGATGCGTAACGAAGCATTTGGTTCGCTGTACCGTTGTTTGAGATGCATACCTGAATGATTATCTTACTATTGTATGGACTGTAGGCAAAAATTATCGTCACAGTATTATCGTATAATGCTTTAGGGTTGCAACTCAATCATTTTGCTCTAAATGATTGGTTTTTTATTTTGAACATTGTGGTGTAATGATTGACGTCTTAGAAGGTATTTGCTTAGTTGAAAGTAAACCATTTCGATCACTGTAAAAAACATCTACATTAGGTAATAATTAACTTCTATCGGGATCGGAATAGTCCCTTAAAGGTTAACCCACTTTCATCGCCAACCAAACCTTTACTTCCCACACAACAACAAGTCTCAAGTAAGTCTTATTTATAAACGTGAACTGACCGTCTATATTTAGAAGACAATATTATTGAAAGAACGTTTTCTGGTATTAATATTTTGAGCTGCTTTTTGTTGCTTTAATCGTAAAACCCGTTTCGATACAAAAGTATGAATGAAGAAAAGCTGCGTGACCCTAAATAAATGGAAACCTAAAAACACGCTTTGCTTCCACATTTATTGTGAGAACCGCCAGTCCGTGGAATTTTTCTCTATTCCCTGATCATTATTATCTGGATTTCTACAAAGTTCGAGTGAGTCGATTTCTTCTAGGCAAGCGTGTTCCACCCTAGGCCGCATCATCGCTTCACATCAGGCAACTTGCAGCCAAAAGCAAGCCTAATTAGTATTAAAACAAAACTCAAAATTTTATCGAGTATAACTTTACTCCAATCCCGTAAACACAGATTTCGGAAGCATTGCAAAATTCTCGCTGTCCCCTGAAAAGACAAAGCAAACAAATAACCGAAAATACATTACAATTATTTGTTCGAAAGACAATACTTATTATCCTATTACAAAAGTAAATGAAGAAATTTGACTGCCTCCAATAATTCGTTCGTTCTCTTCCAATTACGCGGAGAGAATGAAAATAGGTATCAAAGTACAAAATGTCTTAGGGATCCTCCTTTAATTACGTGAGGTTTGAACAGGGGGGAGGGGTCAGATAAAAACACGAATTATCACGATGGGGTCCCGATAGTGTGTCAATGACGTATATTTTTAATGTGGGAAGAAAAGAATTATTTAATGTGGGAAGAAAAGAATTATTTAATGTGTGAAGTAAAATATTTTTACCACTAATGAATTTTGAATTAATTTTTGATTTGTAAAAACCAAAAAAAAAATGTTTTTACTAAGACAGATTCCAAAATATGTAGGTACACGTGATGCTGGGAAGGTTGAGGGGGGACACCCTTAAACCTCACGACGTGTCACCAAAGGGGAGGGGTTATTAAAGTGGCCCAAAAATTTTCTAATTTTCGCGTGATTGAAGGATGGCCCCTTAAGAATAAATTTTGATTATTTTTTAGCTTTTATTTTCTCTTTGTTATTTGAGACAGCCATGTATGAGAGAAGAAGTCGTTGTGGCAATTAGGTACATTATAATGTTTTGCGGAGGGCTTTTTGAGAGAATAACTAAACTTCAGAATAATGATCATTTATTTAAAGGTGTTTTTTAATTGAGTCACTTACAAGCAAATGTTTACACAAAAATCGAATCAAACTTCGTTCAGTTATCAAAAAAAATCCATATCAATTTTATTATGAAATAAAAATGTCCTTCGTTACGCAATATTTTAGTAAATAAAGTAATCATTTAAAAATAAAAATTAAAAAGATCAAGTATACCTATCAGCACTGATAATTACTATCCAATAACTGTATAAATAATTTGATGGTAACACAGCTATAAAACAATATCGGTAGTCAATACCAGGATATAAAATAATATCGGTAGTCAGAATAATCCAAACACGGTTTTATTAATATCTAGCGTGACTGGTAGCCATAGGTACGCTTTTAGAATATTACACCTAACATCGTCTTGTTTCTGCTCAGATTATAGGGGGTAATCCATTACCTGCCCGGCCAACACTAAGCTTCCAATAGCCCCAAAATAATTTATTTAGATAGATAGAATAAGCTTTGTTTTCACCTTAAACTGAGTACCTAGTTTAGAATCGATGTTTGCTTTCATTTAAGTCGTAATACATTTTATTGACGACTCGATATAGCCAGTCGACAAAATACGTAGCATAAGCATAATCAGCCTGTATTGTTCCCACTGCTGGGACACAGGCCTCCTCTTTATGAGAGAGAGCGGGCTGTAATCCACCACGCGGCCCCAGTGCAGGTTGGTAGACATCATATGTCTTTGAATTTTTGTTTAGCTCATGCCTGTTTCCTCACGATTTTTTCCTTCACCGTTCTGAGAGAAAAAATACATAATCGGATGCGGATGCTTAACGTAACGCACTCAAAACATTGTGATGTATTGAGTGCATTGAATAGTAGGTAAAGGGGTCATGGAGGTATTTGAAGTAGAAGGTGTATTTATTAAAAATTGGTATAAAGAAAACCTTATCACCGTACTTAGAAGTTTCCTTGGTCTCGAACAAAACAAAAATCGCGAGGGTGGCAAGTGCATTTCGGCTTCGTTAAGGTATTTTACGCCTTTATTTTTCCTATTGACACTGCCTATTCCCTGGAGTTAGGCATAACCGGGCCTGGTGCGTATAGTTAAAAGTCACAATTGTCATCAAAGTTTTGATTCTAGGACATCCCAGTTTAATCACAAAATATGAAACAAGGGCCGCAATTTTCCTCCATTTTGAGAGCGCAAATGTGCATCCAATTTTGCTGCCCAGCCTGTGCTGAAACATGTCCCCCGTTCTCTAGGAAATAAAGTCGCAATTAAAACTAATAAGAAACGATTTACGTTCGGAACATAAATTCAGTTAAATGTGAATAAAATACCTATCCGAGATAAAGTACAACATTTACAACTATCTGTTACTGATTTCCCAATAACAAAACTTCAAACAACTTATCTTTCACCCCTCTCACTGTTAGAAACTTTTCATCTATCTTCGGTGTCAATCTATCTAGATTGGCACAGGGGATAGATCTAGGGCGGTATTCTGAGGCAAAGCCTATCAAGAGATCAACACTACGAGTAGATCCGAGTCAAGTCAGAATTACAGATGAATTGGTTAGCTCATGGGGAATGGCATTAGTGATGGTGATATTGTAATCTATTTATAAATAAATATTATAAACATATCATAACGCCTGGCATCCCTGAAGGGTTAGACAGAGATGTATATAATGGTACACCCATATTTTGCTAGTTATGTTTTAGTGCTGTAACATAGAAAAATTGTAAAGCCAAATGATTTTAAAAGAGTAACCATGGAGTTTCTTGCCGGTTCTTCTCCATAGGAAACGACCAACCCGAACCGAGCACCTTTTTGTCGACGTTTTACAAGTGCCCATGTAGGCCTATTTTTTTAGGCATACATTTTATGTTGGCATAATCATCTTAAAGACTAATTTGTTTTGGCATATATTTGATTCGCGTAACGTTAGTAGGCCTAATGACTATTAGCATAATAATATTTAGGCATACAATTAATATGAATAAAAACAATTTTCATGCAAATGATTTATTATACATAACATTATGTAACTTAAACGATTTTTCAATCGCGGGATAACTTTTATCTGAAGAATATATTAGATGTTTTGACAGTTTTTGTATAAAAAAAATATGTCAATCAGTTAACTTCTACTATGAGAAATAAATATGGCGGTTATTCCTCAGATAGAAGTTAATTGATTGAAATAGTGGTTCTTAATAATGTATAATTTATATATGCTGTGCAACAAAAGTTAGTGACAGAACCGAATTGCTGCAAAACCGACTCCACGTGGTCTTGTTTGTCCTACCCCTAGAGTGTAATTTAAAATCGCGTAGGCGCGTAGGGGGCGAGGCGGGCCCTACGGTGGTGAGCGAAAGCCGTCTGCGACGATTAGCACGCGTGGGGCCGCCAGAGGCCTGCAGCGCCGGAGCCGTGACAGAAACCCTGCCTGCTGCATGTTGCATGCTCGCTTGAATGCTGCATGCTTGCTTGCATGCTTGCTTGCATGCTGCATGCTTGCTTGTTTGCTGCATGCTTGCTTGCATGTTGTATGCTTGCTTGCTTCATGCTTCCTACAGCGAAAAAAAACCCAAATACATATAAAAATATGTTTTAATATCATTATGCGTAAATAAATATAAATTTATGCTTTAGGATATTATGCTTCAAAAAGTTATGCTTTAGAACTTTATGCTTACTAAATTTATGCTTTAGAATATTATGCTTAATCATTATTATGGTTACAGAAATTATGCTTAAAAAATTATGCGTAAGCTGTTATGCGTAATTCTATTATGCGAAAATATAATTATGCCAAACAATATTATGCTAAGTTATATTAGGTCTTAAAATTTTATGCAAATGGATAGGGAACCATTACAGCCATATTTTCCCAATTGTGATTCAAAGAGTAATGGTATAAATGTTGATGGTTTGAGAGGAAGATCATAGAAAAGATGGGTGCATTGTTTGAATGTAAAAGGGGGTACCTAAACTATAGCGTGACGGTTGACAGCGGAGAGTTGAAAAAAAAGCGTAGCGCTAACCCCAAGAGTCATGGGCAAGGGCAGAAATGTGATGATGACTTTCATACAATTTTATAAATGTGGAAGCAAATCTGTCGGTTCATCTGTCTGTTACTAAGACCTGGTTTAGGACATAGGACTTTTTCTATCCCAGTAGTACTTTCCCGTGGATTAATTTCCGACCTCCACCTGGGCTAATCCGCGGACACAAACTGATCTAAATATATGTGAGTACTTGTAAACTCTTACTACTCGTAGTATCTAAAACTGAGTGTGTGCACTTTAATAACGACTGTTTGTAACATGTCTAAAGTTTGACCAGTTGAAATGCATTCAGCATTTCTCCTGAGAATAATAATATGTTTGTACTAATTGCAACGAAGTGCTACGATGCATGATGTGTTATTTTAATGATAATAGTTACTATGAACTCGGCTAAAATAATAACAGCATTATGGTTAAGCCGAGCTTGCCTAGGTTGGTCTGTGGATGGGTGACCACCCACTACATACCGAGTTCTTCTTAGCGTGTCGATGCAAAATTTTTATTAAATATATTTAAACTAAAACTCAGCTATGCGAACTCCGCTCGCTCACCACACAGAGTTTCCTGCAAAAGCACGTTAAATCTTTGGTCCCAGCTGTCATTTTGTAGTTTTGTAGATCTTTGACAGTCGTGTCGTTATAGGTAATGTGTGTGGGGGTTGAAAGTCTGACAACCAGTCTTACCAGGGGGTATCGTATTACCCAGTACTAACTGAATTGTGGAGGTCAGATAGGCAGTCAGTCCATGTTAAATACTGATATTCAGATGCATCCAGTCAGACTGGAAGCGACAACACAGTTGGGAAAAGGTTAGGTAGATGTTGAGTTTCTATGACAAATAAAACCATCGATGTGTTTATGATGGATTATAAACGAATTAAGGAGAAAAGTTAAAATTGACATATCGCAAGTCTTTCTTAAAAATTACCGATTTATACAAGGAGACATCTTCCAACCCGCACCGGACCCACGTTATCGATTGTGGCCCACTTCCTCTCACAGAGATTCTGCATATGGCCTGGCAGAGGAAGCATTATGGATCACGAATCACGACGCATTGATCGACGGCGTTCCGCGGTTTGTCCCTACAAACAGAGCACAAAGTATGCATGCGGATTCGTACGGTGTTCCAAATTTTGTGCCATTTTTGTATGGGAAAACTGAGAACTTCGACAATAAAATGTGCCCTTTTTTATTTTTTTTGCGAATGGGAAATCAGCAAATGACTTCTCCCGCTCTGGGCGGAGCGGGAGGGAGTGTCAGACTTGACTGACTAAAACCCACCCATGTTCCTTCTAAGCCCTTTGTGTTCCAGGGCCGCGGTATCTCTTTCGAACAACCCTGGCAGGCATCGGCCATAAAATGTGCCCTGACTAGAGCATGCAGTACCGGTACTGGTTCATTATTAAGTCGATACATACTACTGAACCGAAACACACAACATACATACATGACCCTATCGGCTGATTATGTTAAATTTGGTATTCTAAAAGTGATTCTACTTAATAGATAGTCACCATTCAACATAATTGTATTGCTATGCCCATTAGAAAACATGTTTTAAAAAACTCATCGAAAAGAACAATCGTGCATCTGACCATTAAAAATAACTACAAAGAAATAGGCGCATACCGTTTCCCCAAACCTCCATCTGTTACCCAAAATCAATTAATTAGTCCCATATATTATTAATAATACTCTAACAGGTTGCAAATATACCGCCATATATGTACGTGGGGCTGCGGTGTAACAAAGTTACGCAATTACTGGCACCAACGGATTTGGGAGCCGTCCCAAAGCCGCAGGTACACTGCCGAGATGGTTGCCACCTTCGCGCCAGCACCACTATTTGCTCACATCATTAGCACATTATCCACGTGTGGTTGCTGCACACTTTCTTAGTAGGAAAATAATAATTTTTGGGACAGTTCATTTTGTTGGTCAATATTTTCGGTTTAGTTTTTTTTTTGTTATTTAAAGCAAAAGTTGGACAGGCATTCTAGAATTATTTAAAAGCATATAATTATTTCATATTATCTTCTTTGACTGGCGAGGCATTAGTGAATCTCCACCTGAGAAGGTTTTCCTTGCAGGGCAGAGGCCCTGGAGTGTAAATGTGGTGCTGTTCCACAAACGATGGGGCACTTAATATCGTATCCTGCGAGTGTTTGCTACTGGAAATGATTCCAGTACCAAAGTTCGGAATGCTGCAAAATGAAAGACAGAAAAAATATTTATTTGTCGCAGGGACATGACGTGCATACAAAATTACAAAAAAAAAAAACAATAAACATAGGTACAAAGCAAGAAAAAATAAAATTAAAGTACAAACAGGACGGATCAAAAATGATTACTGCTTGCACGTGGTGACTGCGACAAGCAGATTACCGCTCAGCATGATGCTGTGCCATGAGGGGACCCACAGCACAGCGCTGGTTTTCAGTGGTCATCTGTGAAATAACGTACGGAAGCCAAGACAGCATAAATATTTGATAACATTAATAAGAAAATAAAATAAACCGTACTAGGATTATACAATAAAACAACACTACAAAAATATGTATGTATAAAAGTATGTATGCTGACTAAACAAAATAAAACATAAAAACATATTACTAGTGTATCGCTCTTTCCCCCCCCCCCCTGGCGCCGCCAATGGAATTCTCGTCGGCTACTGCGCGGATGCGTATGACGTACGTTTTAAAGTCTTCAATTCCGGCACTTAATCAGTCAAAATAAATTATGTCTAGAAATCGTTTTCCCTTCATACAAACAATCATATTGCGGAAATGGATTATTATTCTTTCACTCATACAGCGTTGAGTCCATTACTGTCAAGTGCATTATGAGATTAATGCTTTAAAAAAAAACATATACGCTTAGTACGTAGGTCCTACCCACGGTTAACTAGAATACCTACCTAGGTTCGAAGAAATGGAAAAAAAGCTGTTTGAGCTGAGTCGACTTCGAAGTATGGATTCGATTTTATTTTCTGAATTCTACTGAAATTTAGCGGTTGAATGATATTTTATGTACCAACACAGGATTTTTGCCGAAATAGTTTGTTTGCGATGCATGTAAACGTATTGATTTATTTCAATCCTTTTACATGTTATCACTTTGATATTTTAAGCTTTTAGCATACGGACCGTATTGTTTGAAGTCAATATTGCAGTCAGTACCAAAGTATACTACTGTTGGCCACTTTTTAATCATCCTGCTACATGGTAGCGATGACATCGAATTTTAAATACTAAACTGATTATATTTTTTGCATCTTATTGATAATATTTGAATAGTTGAAGAAAATAAAAGTGGAAAATATATATGAATAGTTTCCACTTTTTAGTGCTTTTTTTGGAAGTGGGTTATTTTTTTTTGTAAAAATGTTTTTATTTTAGCCTTATCAGTTGTGCCTCGTTATAGTTTTCAACTTTAAAAAAAATATTATTGGTGCACCTGGAAAGTGCATACCATTACAATTCTAACAAGCCCAAACACAGCTAAGACACATTGCCTTATTGTGGAGTTCCGAAGCCTGTCTCTTGGATTCATCATCAGATCTGATGGTAGAATGGTTTTTAATGAACGCAAATCCTTTACTTGTTGTAGAAAATACCAAAATCGCTGTACGTTTTCCTATAAATTTGAAGAGTTCCCTCGATTTCGCCAAGATTCCATCATCAGATCCCGACTTGGTGACTATGGGACCATTTGGGAAGTATACCCTTTCCAACAAAAGAAGAATTTTTCAAATCGGTTGGCAAGCGACGGAGTTATGCCCGAACAAACATGAAAAAAAAAAATACAAACATCCGGATTGAGAACCTCCTCCTTTTTTAGAAGTCGGTTAAAAATACCACATGGCATGATGCATTGAGTCTCAATGTAAATCGTGATTTACCACCCAAAAGAAGAGTTGGTCCCCGCAATCATTTTTGCGTACAGTTACTTAGTTTGAGGTACTTACAGAATGCTTGGTTGACGACTTCGTGAAGGGTACGTATACACCTTGTATACCACCAAAACATTATTGCATTGCACCTTAATAAATTTGTCGTCACTTCCATGAAATCCCTGTTTGTAGGTAGCATTGGAAAACGACAGGATGAGTTGATTGATTGAATAGACATTACGAATTCCGTTCTATCGCCTATCAATCGCTCTGTGTCACGTGAATAGAGGACTGCGTCATTGCCTCGCCTTAACTAGCATTGTTTCATAACAATTCTAGCTCAATTGACCAGTGTTATGGTTTCCACATAATTGTCTCTTGGGTAACACTAAAAGGTGGTGTTTTGCGTCCTCGTCAAAATTCAGGAGGTTGTCACAAAAGACATAAATAATCAATTAAAATTACAGTATCTAGTTAATTATTAAAAAACCCTGATTTTTTTGGTAGTTTTTTGTTTGTCAATATTTCAGAATAACCCCCTTAACATGGTTTAGGAAATAAGAAATTATCGAATAAACGTTTGAGATTGTTTGTATTTGTGAAAGATCGGTTATAGGGCGAGAATCAGATGGCCCGTGTTTAAAACACAGGTGGTTCACACTTACCGATTTACGTGAATAACAAAAAAAAAAATATTACCTACCGATTTTATTATTGATTCGGGACGAGAATCATTAGCATAGTTACGTCTTTGAATTTGACGAGGATGCAAAACAACACCTTGTATAATAACAATCTTCCTTTTTTATGGTGTGGCTAGTGCCTAACCTGGTATCAGAGTTTTTATGCCACCCATGGGCCTCTTACTTGGCTTAACGTGCCGTCCAGAAATAGTCACAGTCATGCTGGTTTCCTCACGATGTTGTCCTTCACCAAAGCAAGTGTTAAATATACAATACACACATGAATCCGAAAAATTAGAGGTGCGTGTCTTGGGTTCGAACTTGACACCTATGACTTGGCAGTCCGACGGTCACACCACTAGGCTATCAATGCTTATCTCTGATAATATAATAATAAATAATTATTTTATTCAATTGTATGTATTTGTTTTCAAATGTATCCACTTTGTCCTAGGCCAAACTAGGGCTCATCATAACAGGATCGTATAGAGCTACTGGGTTAGGTTAGGTTAGAACAGTTATCAAAAACGCGCGAGCCGAGCGAGCGTAACGAGCGTTGCCGCATCCAAGTTGGGCGCATTGTAGATGTTTTATTTGGGTCAGTGATGTTGGCACGATAAGCCAGTAGTAAACCGGTTTGGCCTAGGACAAACTGCCTGAAATCGGGTTTGGCCGGTAACATATTATTTTGGCCCGGAACACAGGTTTAAATAAACCTAGATCGGGCAGGTCGCTGCCAAACATCTGAATTGAATTAACATCACTTGCGAATTTTGAATATGTTTCAGTTATAGTTTACTTATAAGTACTATTTATACCATTGTATGAGAAAAATACTACTGTGCCTAAATGTAAACTTTTTGTAATACTTTTTTAATAAATAAATTATCTTATCTTATCTAATTATCTTATATGTATTTATTCAATAAACAAAATGTAATGGTTTTTATTCATGTAGAGACGTTGATTTAATTAAAAACCAGTTAAACACAATAGGCACTTCCTGATACTAGTACTGCTTATAAATTTCTAGGCTGTGGACATCCAGTCAGTTCCACAGAGTCTAAATAATGTCATTAAACCACCAATGGCGGCCGGCGATGGGTTAGTCTTAATTTTTTTTCACGCAATTAACGCTGTTCTCTTTTACGAGGCTTGCTAAATAACTTGGGAATACTATTTCTGTTATGAAAATCACTGTGTTATGCGAGAGAATCTTGTGACTAAATTATAATAGTCGGTCGAGTCAATCTGTCGCTCTTGCCTAGGTTAGTCCGCGGATGGATGACCATCAATTACATACCGAGTTTCCTCCGTGCCTCGGAAAGCTCGTTAAGCCGTTGGTCCCGGCTGTCATTTGTAGATCTTTGACTGATGTTACAAGTAGTTAGTGGCCCGAAAGTCTGACCGAAAGTCCACCAGTCTTACCAATACGATACTCATCGTATCATATTACCCAGTACATAGGAAAAGGCTGGGCAGATACACTCCTTGATTCATCATTTCACTAAATGTTTATAATGAAAAATGTATAAAATTTTAAATTTCATTAATGGTACTGACCAGCTTGTTGTTTGAAACATAGACAGCAATTATCTTGGTGAATCAGAACGCGTTTCCAGAAACTATCCTAATAAAAAATAGTTAAGTGAACAGTAGTTTAGCATCTTAGTGAACAGTAGTTTATTACACAGAACGAGGCAGTAGATACGGATCTAAGCAAAAAATAACTGGTTTCGTATTCCCAGTTACAGTTAGCTTCCAATTTTCCGACGATACTCTACTCCCTCGGCTTGATTGGACCGTGAATGCTAACAGTATCGAACTCGTCATTTGCCTATGGATTCATAAAGTTTCCTATTCGATCGTGGCTTGTTTCTCCTAGTAGGACCTAGGTAGACCTACCTTAGGTTTTAATGCCAGCCATAGGACCTAATTGCTACTGTATTTTATAAATTATACTTAGTTTTGTAAAACAGATGATAATTAAACGTTGCTTTGCGGAAATCCATGACATTTAATGTGAAGCCAAATATTTTGTGTTAATTCTGCAAAAAAGATCCGGGCTTCGATTAACATGAAAAAAATATGCAAAAGTTCAACCATAATAATTAGCCTGTAGCTTATTCTTTTGTTTATTTGTATCTTTGTTTTAATTAATTTAGTCACAACTTTTATAAATGTTGTAAATAATAGTACCTTACTAATTTAACTACTTGTTTATTTTTTATTTCTCAACAGTAAAAACAAGGTTCATTTGTTTATGCTGCTGCCCTTTAATTTCTTTGCCACGAGCCGCACGTTCAAGCGACACGTGCACGGCTTGGCATGATAAACCGCGACGCAACTGGCGGAGCGACGGCACTCACGCGAAGAAAACAAATGATGCGCGAGCGTGTTACTTGACGCAACTCGAGGCTCGCCCAAGCCGCATCGCCCGTGGCCGTGGTCAGTGCTTTAAAATTGATTTATGATAAGCTTTTACAATTAAAATATTTACCTACTCATTAGCTGGGGAGATACGAACATTCAGTTGCTACTCAAATAATTGTCAGTCTTAAGCCGTCCGTAAACGTTAAGTGAAAAGACCTATCCTGAAAACAAAATCATATTGTAATAAAAAAGTGTTTTTCCAATATTCCATTTAAAAATAAAGTGCTGACTTAAATGTTTAGCTGAACTGATTTTTATAGGTTACTGTTTGTTTGTGAAAATAAAACGATTACACTACCAAAATCTAGCGCAAAAATAAATCTGGTTAACTATCAAATGTTAAAAAGTTATCACGTTGCTTTTATGATAAAAATATCTAAAAATGTTTGACAGTAAATAGTAGAATGAATTTCCAATATGTAAGGTAAACCGTAGAATGGGTAGATTTTTACAAATTTGTGTTATAAAATGATTCGAAAATAATAACGCCAGAATCCAAGCTTTGTGTATTGGAAAATTCTTATTTAACAATGGCTAATTAACTTCCGCTGGTTACGAAAAAACTTTCCGACCATTTATTTCACGAAAACAGCCTGAATTCGATTAAGCCCGATTAAGGGATAGCTGAAAACTTCAATTCTGCTGAAAAAAATCCTTTTTATCGAGGCAGCATTATGAAGACGGTAGGTGAAAAGAGTAAATGGTGCGAAATAATCCGAACTCTTAGTTCTTCGTTGGTGAAAACGAATTTATTGCCCCTCGATACCCATACAAGCGGGTTTTATTGACATCTTTAATAACAAACCGACGGGCATATGTATACGGCAGATGCCAATACTGCATTAAACGGCTTCTATTGTACAGTGTGTCGATATTTGGTATTATACAGTGCTATATTTTGTGAGCTCAATTTTGTTTTCAATTTGCATATCATATTCGAGATTACGGTGCCTGACAAAAACGCGTGTAACAGCTGTTTGTTATTATTGTGGTCGACGAAGGATAGGCTCGTTGGCGCTATTCGTGACTAAGCGTGGGTTCCTCGAAGTTGTATGAGTTCGTAGAACAATACTTATCATTAGAAACCACATTGGATTGGTAGCCACAGGATAACCAATACATGTCGTATTGACTGTGACCTGTTTGGTCAATTAATGTACAAACTTAGTTACAACAAAACCAATATGGGGAAGGTACGATTGGATACATCGGAAGTTTCTACAAGGTGTTGATTTGCAACCTCGTCAAATTCCAGGAGGTGGTCACAAAAGACATAAATAATCAATTAAAATTACGGTACCTAGTTAATTATTAATAAACGCTGATTTGTTTGGTTGTTTAAGTTTGACAATATTTCAGAATAATCCCCTTAACGTGGTTTAGGGAATAAGAAATTATCGAATAAACGTTTAAATTGTTT
This sequence comes from Cerastis leucographa, assembly GCA_963082945.1. Taxonomy (NCBI): domain Eukaryota; kingdom Metazoa; phylum Arthropoda; class Insecta; order Lepidoptera; family Noctuidae; genus Cerastis; species Cerastis leucographa. Next base: position 9,684,297 of record OY720356.1, on the reverse strand, counting down.
GTATGTGTGTAAGCGAGGTTATAGGGCAAGAACCAGATGGTCCGCCACTTACCGATTTCCGTAAAAAAGAAAAAATAACCTACCTACTTTATTATTGATTCGGGACGAGAATCATCAGCATAGTTACCTCCTTGAATTTGACGAGGATGCAAAACAACACCTTGTATATATCTAGTCGGAAGGATGCAACACAAAGCAACTTTACACCAACAAACAATACATCCCTGTCAAGCCTAAATAAATAGCCATTGAACAAAAACGGTTTAAATCCTCGAATACGCATGCTTTCGACACGAAGAAAATTACATGAAATAAAAAAGGGAGAATTCCAAACTAGGTTTCCGTCCTGACAGAAATTCGAAAAAAACCATAGAAAAATCACAGTGTTGTTAAAACTTGCACGTAAATCTGAACGGACTTTTGGTGTATTCGTTAGGCGGTAACTATGCATAACGTAAGCTCGGCAAAACATATCGGACGAAAGTTGTGTATTTGCGCATTTCCAAATTTACATTTCCAATGATGCGTTCGTACAGTTACTAGTATGTTTTTTAAATGTGGTTGGTTACATTTATGAGTGACAGATAAAATTATAACAAAATGTTAATGCCATTAATGTTTATCATTTCTTTTTTAGGTCCTGGGTACAAAATCAAAATCATCAAAATCAAAATATTTTATTTCACATAGGCCTACATGGGCACTTATAAAACGTTAACAAAAGGTGCACGGTTCGGGTTGGTCGTTTCCTATGGAGAAGAACCGGCAAGAAACTCCATGGTTACTCTTTTAAAATCATTTGGTTTTACAATATTTGAAGTTACAGCGTTAGTACTTAAGTATGGGAGGACAGCGTAGGCCCGACAATAAGTCGATAGCTTGCTACAGAAGGTAGATATAGAAAAAAAAAATACAAAGCCTACAATGTCCACACAATCACAAAAAATAGGTAAATAAAAAGAATCTATACAAAAGTAAAAATCACGGTACGATTCCTCGGTCAAGCAATTTGGGTTTTTCCATCAGGAATTTGACAGTAGCAGCCACGGAGCCCGGGTTTGTGGCCAGTTGATAGCAATAGGCACGTCCCTTATTACATGGGAATTAAAAACATAACGGGCGAAATGAGGGTGTACTATTAGGTACCTACACCTCTGCCTAACCCTACGGAGGTAACAGGCGTGATGTTATGGTAAGATTTTAAAGTTGTTCAGCATTTTAACAGCTGTTTACAACAACTATTCATCGCTGGTTAAAACAAAACATTTATTAAATTCTTTTATTGTAACATAACCAACAAATTAAATTAAATGTAAAATGACCAGACCAATTTATTCTAGAAAACTATCAGATTTTAAATGAAAACTATGTTTTATTTAGCCACCGCAATGATTGTTATGTTTCGTGAAAATGTAAAAGCATTATCATAATAACGACAATAAAAGATTATTTTATCTTTAGTTATTTGTAATAAAACAAAAGAGTGAGTAGTTATTTTAATGGCAAAAAGAAATAAATGAAAAACCGCGTTTGTAAACGTCATGGATAAATTGAAACCATTTTGAAATAACAAATGGGCTATCGAGTATTTCTCCTTTTTTTTCCTTATGTTCAACATAGAAAACGAAAATGCGATCAAGCTCGTTTCAGTTAAACGTAATGAGCCCTTCTCAAGGGTTTACACTTTTTGGAACGAAATTGTCAACACACTCCGTAATAATACAAGGTGGACACCGACTTTGAAACGGTTACCAAATATTCAATAGGTATATCATTCTGAAACCACTGCATAGATTTTGGTTATTAAAACAGCTCTTTCCTACAAAACTGAAATAGGTACCTATACTCATCATCTGCCTATAGCCTTTTCCCAAACTACGTTGGGGTCGGCTTCCAGTCTAACCGGGTGCAGCTGAATACCAGTATTTTAAATGAAGCCAGTGCCTATCTGACCTCCACAAGCCAGTAACTGGGTAATACGATACTCTTTGGTAAGACTTGATGTTAGACTAGTGACTACTGGCTTCTTACTACTCGTAACGACTGTCAAAGATCTGCAAATGACAGCCGGAACCAACGGCTTAACGTGCTTTCCGAGGCACGGAGGAAACTCGGTATGTAATAATGATCACCCATGCACGGGCCAACCTCGGCTTAACCTTAAAGATCGACCTGTATGGCTGTTATTATTTAGCCACGAGCTTCGTCTCCTGCAATACCTATACTATACTGTATAAATGTATGGAACAGTTGTATGTTTTTTCTATGTGGGGTTTCAGAATGATGAGCGTAACTATTTCAGCGTCGGTGACCCTTCCAACTTGTATAAAAATACATCACCTATACCTAGACAGTCAATCTTTTATTAGAACTTTCTTCCTCACCAGCCAATGGACTATTTCGGTATTACGATTTCCTGGTACTGTAAAAGAATTTCCGGAACGAAAATATTTATTTCCTAGTGTCACACTACCACCTTATTTATGGCATTACTCTTGAAGTGTACAGTTTTTATTAAAGGTTCCAGGTAGGTAAGCACAGGAAAGTAAGTAAAAGTAAGTCTGTTTAAAAGAAATTGGGTCAGAGCCCCACTTTTGTCCGAACCGCGTAAAATAAATGCAACTAGAGGAAGTTGACTTAAACCGCTTGAGGCCAGGAATAAATTTGCTTCAAAATCATTTCAGAACACGTTTATTTTTCAAAAAGGAAATGTAAACAAAGCCGAACTATGTACCCACCACTTTAAAAATGTTTTATTCAATAGAAGAGAGTTAGGTGGTGGCAAACGTTTCATTATTCTAATGCCTGCGGTGGGCGGTGCCTAGATAGCCCAGGTGTTGCGAAGTAAATGTAAATATTTTATTGTGGAGGCACAAACAGCGCCTGAGAGATCAATAAAATTTGTTTGTTTTGTAAAATGCTCTCTGTTGTCTGCTTTATAGATTGTGAACATGAATTATTCAAACATACGAATGGGAGGAGTACCAACCAGTCCATTTGTTTTAATGTTACGCCTGATGAAACGTATAACTTTTGCCCTTTTTTCGCCAATATGGTGGTATGTTGATTATGATATGATTAATTCTGGGCTTCGCCAATGTTTGAACATTCACGTCCTTTTTCTGCCATCCAATATGATCGGCCATTATAGGATACACAGGATTTTGTAATTACTATACGTGAATATTAATCTGGGTAATCCGTTATGTAAATGGGACAGCTAATTATCTAAAGCAAGAACAATTTAATTTAGTTGATTAGACTTGGTATTGGTGTAACTCCCATTTGCTGCGTTACATAGAAGCAATATAAAGAAAGCAATTTATGTGTAAACTAGAAAATAATCGATTATAATACTTTTGAGAATTAGCAGAAACCAAAAATCATCACATGGAAAGCCAATCATGACACGCAAAAAGTATATTCAACCTTCTCAACGAACTCAAATAAATCCAATCCAAAAAGCACTGATATAACTTAATCAAATACAGAGAGATGGTAGTAAAAATCCTGCTGAGTATCATTTCCCGGGATTCTTGATAGACCCTTAACCGTACTGTTATAGTTAATCGGGATACGTCGGGATTACAGGCAAGTTACAGGCATGCTTAGGTACGTCGGGCAAACATAACGGCGTGAGCTCGAAAACTCAATTACTGACGCCGTTTCAAACATTACCTACGTATACGGTAGATATACGTAGGGTTACCGCGCGTATCAATATCTTACCAGGATTTGTTACGGATATATTGTACTGGAATAACGGAGAATGGACTTTAAATTGCTTTAGTTGATGTAAGTTTGATTAAAGATATATTTTTGATATATGAAAGCATCTATAATTTAACAGTAGAAAAGTTAAGATCTGATCCGTAATTAAAAATACAATAAAATATTTAATAAAAAAATATATTGAGACTATTATTAATTATGTTTTTTATGATGAAAAAATCTAATTTGATACTGTTGTTCAAGCACCTATGTAGTCATTTTTAGAGTCCACTTACTACTTACCATGAATTGAATCATGTCACAAAACATCACAACAATAAAATTATAAGTTATAAAACCTTCTTTTTTAAACAAGCTTTTATAATGAGGCCCTAACAAGAAGAAATAAATTTTGGAGTAAATGAAAAGGATAAATGATAGTTTTCACAAAAGCTTGTCACGTGAATGGTAAAGGCTATAAAAAAAATGCTAAGTTTCGTGTCCTCGCTATCAACCGTTGAGGAGTTCCCTCGTGAGGAGAAAATCCTGGCTGCTGGATTAGTTATGTCTGTCATAAGAATATATTGTGCTTAAAACCAAAGGTGTGTGCAAAATTTCAGCTCAATCGGACATCGGGAAGTGGTTCTAATTTAGCTTCCAAGATTCTACTCGAATAAACAAAATAAAAGCTATTAATAACACTTACAACGGGATATTTACCATGTGTATTATTTGTTTCGAGTTTCCGATATTTCGGCGCTGTTGCAAACGCCATGATCACGGATAAACTGTATATCCGTGTTTGTGAACTCGAAACAAATAATACACATGGTAAATATCCCGTTGTAAGTGTTATTAATAGTGACTGACCATGTCAGTTTAAAAACTTATAAATAAAAGCTTGTAAAAATAATCCATTTCCAACAGCCCTATTCGTAAAGCCTTGTTTTAGATCATTTCTACCTCTCCCATTATAACCCACGGCATTGTTTGTGATAGGTAAGCAAAATGTAATAACGTAAATATGTTTACATGAAGACCTTTAGGCATTACTCCTCGCGGACTTTGTAAACTATGACGTGCATATGACGCGGTAATCTGTACACGTTACTCTATTCGTATATCATCATCTCCCTGCCTCGAGTCACTGTTCTTGTCTCCAGTTATTTGGGGTTCTTCCATTCTCCCTGATCATTCGTCACGCTATCATTTACTCTTTTTTGCTTGATATCATTTCTTACACAACCCATTCATCTTTTCTTTGGTCTTCGTTTCCGTCACTATCCATAATTATTTCATTTTGGGTTAAATGATATTTCTGGTCAGCTAAATATTTAAATAATTGCCTTATTCAATCACGGGTTATCGTTAAATCAAAATTTATTTATTCAAATTAGGCTGACAATCAGCACTTTTTGAACGCCAAAATTACAAGAGACCCCCAAAATGCTCAATATTATGTCACACAGCCACCTCCGACTCAGCCACCTTTATAAGATCTGCTAGATCTTATAAAGGCGGATGAGTCCAACTGGATTCGGAAGACACCTTGGGAATGGCTTTCCTGAATTGAAAGACCGCCGTAGCAAATATCATTGGAAATAAGCATTTCACAACAAACTGGCATCTTATGTAAGAACCCCTGGTTCTCCGAATTCATAACATTCATGTTTGGCGACCCATGTCTACAATCATGTTAACGATAGATGGCTACTATCGATAGATTTACCCACGTATTCTTAAAAAGTAAACAGGCATGGTCTGTCGTTAAAAATGAAAACGGAATATTGATTGACATGATTATAGTGTTTTGGGTTCCCGATATTTCGGCCCTGTTGTAAAGACCACGATCACACGGTCAAACGGTGTTTATCTATTTTCAGTGTCAATGACAGTATTTTAAATAATGTTACGGTTAAAATCCTCATCATTATTACCCTCACCCAGAGATTAATCGCCTTTCTCAGTTATAAAACAAACACTTCCATAAACATTTACTTAATCATTATATTCATGATTTTTCGACGAAATTAATTTTGCTTTTAGATTTCAATGTAAGCAGAAATTAAAACCACAAAGCCAGCCACGTCCACCCGTTACTATAAATGAGCTAGTTACTTTTATCTAGTTAGTGTTATCTATGAGCCACTTCGGTTTATATCTGTAGTTTCCAGCTAAGAATAAGCCATCCCATTCCTTTTCCTTCTCATGGGCACGGTGGCACGATTAAGCTATCATATTAGGTAAATACTGCCTTACGGGTTTTGTGATGGGAAGTACGGATGCTGCTTGTAGTGCTGGGGCTCATTTTTCAGCCAGGCAAAATGTTTATATTATAATTTTTTCTTACTGATTCATTGCTTTATTTATTCGTGATAACTGTAATTAGAAATTCATTAAGTAAATCTGCTGAAGGCAGGCAGGTATGGAGGAGGCGTTTCACCAGCAGTATGACAATGTAGGCTAAAAAATCTGCTGAATTTACACCTGGCTCTTTAAGCATGCTCTCTAGAGACCGGATATGCAATTTGAAACCCTCAAAATATCCATAAAAATATGATAAAGTCTCAAAATATGCAACATAAAAAGCCAAAATATCGTCTGCATCAGTGCAGGGCCGATTTGTCTAGATTTATGTAGATAATAGAGAACGGAATAATATACTCCAATCCCAAAAAAACAACTGGTCGTCATGGAAAATATAACCGTTTTATTCGCAGTCGTGTGAAAATAAACGCGTTGGATTTTCTTAAAATTTCACTTTTGGCTCGTTGGATCGGCCCAGTCGGCGAGGATGACGATGCATTATGCATTTTGCTAACGAACGCGTGCTGTGAGGGCCGCGTACGAAAAATTTGAATAAAAAATGTTAAACTGAGTAAAAGTTTTCTTGCTTTTGCTTATAGAGCTTCTAAAAGAAACAAGAGTGGGAGCTAAGTTAGTTGATGACCGTTCAGTGTGATTTTGGTACTGATCATCGTCTTCGTGCCCTGGTCCCACGTTATTTGGGGTCGGCGCAACACGTTTTTTTTCTTCCATTCTCGCCTGCCAAACGTCGCGCTATTATTTACTCCTTTTTATTTCATATCATTGCTCACACAATCCATCCATCGTTTCCTTGCTCTTCTCTTCCTCTCTATTCATCAATTATTATATTATTTATATTCATCACTCTTTCAGTCACATGGGATTGGTCCTTCATCATCACGTGCAAATACCATGGTAGTCGATTATGATTTCGGTACTAAAACACTCATTAATAACCATAAAAAAATATATGAACCGTTACTAAAATCCACTCCAAAATGTATTTAAAGCTTGCACGAAAAACACTGATGAATTTGCAAAGTATCTAGGGACTCATGAAAAGCAATAAATTGCGGCAACTATCACGCTCGGTAAGTACTGCGGTCGCGATATAACAATGATATGTAGTAATGCAGAGGATGAAACATTATTATGCGTTGCACTCCACACATTTACTGATCAATGTATTTCCATCTCGTGAACTAAGTTGCTATTATTCATTCACTTACCAAGGGTGGGTATTGTAACACGGTTTACCAGTTAGCAGTGGTCTTTCGGAATGTGGGGTGTGTTCAGCAATGGTGTACAGCCTTTTTTACATACAGGCAAACTGTCTTTTGAAATCAGTCAATGAGCAGTGACAACAATACTTAAAGTAAGGAATGAGTATATTAGAAGAAATTTGAAAGTTGCGCCAGTTACAGAAAAGTTGAAAGTGAATCGACCGTATCGAAATGTGATAAGCAGGGACAAACCGCATGTAATTAAAAGAGTGATGAATATAAATGTTGATAGATAGAGAGGGAGACCAAGACGCCCTAAGTCGAGGTTCGTACACAACAGGGGGTGCCCTTAACGTATAGTCGCTTAGTTTGTAAGTTTCTTTATTCCCTGGCTGGAGGCTTTACACTCAAGGCACCCACAGGATAGTCCGGTTAAGCAGACGACAATCTCCTTGGTTGAACTGCGAGATGCCATTCAACAAAAAAAAAGGAAAAAAGGGAGAGAGATTATGTGAGGTGAGGTGAATGTTAGGAGAAAAAAAAAAGGAGTAAATGATTGTGTGGCGGTTGACATGGGAGAATGGCTGAAAATACCGTGTTGCGCCGACCCCAAGTAACAAGGGACAGGGGCAGGAAGATGATGTTAATCTATGTGCAGTGGTGAGGTAACGGCCCCTTTACTTACAAGTTGCAGGTAATGGGCATCGACCCAGACCGGCACTACGCTTTGTGTATTAATTTTTTTTGTAACATTGACAAAAAAGCAAATATTTGAAGACTTTAGACTGTATCCTCTCACAGAGAAGAGGCCGTTGATTCAGCAGTGTGAACGCTACAGGCTTATTTTGTTATGTAAAACCACACCTACATTGCCTGAACAGACAGACATTGTTTGCACACACCATTCGATTCGAAGAGAATCGAAATTATAAGAGGCAGGCCTGTAGTTTTGCACCAGACTGTGACTAATCATTTCTAGGAAAAATGCCAAGCCTCAGCTCCCAACGTTTCTGCTAAGATGAATGACTGGACAATAATTCGAAACGACAGTATTGTAGGTGCTCTGGTTCACACCTACGGGATTCGACACGGGAGTTACCACGACACGTGTTGTGTTTAAATAAAAGGTTTTGAGCACTGTGTTACTGTTATTTTATTTCCCGTAATTATCCCAAGTCGAACACAAACACGCGGACCGGCCAGTGCGCAGTAACTGGCGATCGCCCATTCACGCTTCTCTTTCATACAACAAAACGCTGACGCATAACATTCGTACTTACATTGTCCCTACATTACTCCCCCCAGATTTTACAAACATTTTTAGGTTTAAAAATCTTAACTCTAACATATCCTTCTGAAATAATTGTACCATTTGGTCACATTATCATTTAACAAATCACAATATTATTACTAAGTTGCACTGTTCACTGCCTTATCATGTGTCATGGAATTCTATTACACTGTTCCATGAATAACTGTCGGGAATCGGGTTACGCATAACTTGCTTGCTGTGGCTGCGTTCGTTGTGCTGCCTGCATGTTCCAAGTGTTAAAGTTTGTCGTCATCATTTTGTTTATCCAATTTTTGATGCGATTACGACAGTAGATGACGGCCCCAAAAAATATTACAATTACCATGAAAGCTCCCATAAGTGTTATTGTCATGTTTTGTTTATACACTTGGGCTTCCACTGCGCCGTTTTGGGCAATTATCACTTCTTCCTTGCTGAATGTTTTTCCCATTTTGATGGTGATTATTTCAAAATATGTACTTGTCACTACTAGGCTTGTGTTCTTATTAACTTTATTTTACTTGTACAACTACATGTAACCTATTGAACAGTGCATTTTGCATTACTTGCATTCTTATTTCTGTAAATTTTACTTTTATTTATTTGTACAAATTGACAAAATATGTTGGTCATTCTATTGCAATACCTATGTACTTAATTTCTATTGAACGCATTGTCAGCGTATTCCGGTAATACATTGTGGTACCTATACTTGCTATCTATAATGCTGACTGAGGTTTCCGCTCACTTATACTACATTGTTTGCGTACCCCTGTTTTTCAAGGGGCCGACTTGAAATTGTTTCTATACAAAAAAAAACATAAATATGTTAAAGGTAGTTGCCATAAGGATCTACTCTGCTATGAAAAAAATATCGCCCCTTGGGGTCCACAGTATTCCTTATGACAACGCCATTAATAGATTACATACATACACAAAACAAAATACAAACAAAACAACACCCTAACAACAAAATCTTTGAATAAATTTGTTGGTCTCACAGACCATCGTGCGAGTGTAGGAAGGTTGATATTGTTACAATCAAAATGTTTCCTAGTAACGATGTTTCTCAAGGTGTACTAACTGGCATACTTATTTTTAACAATTAAATCGTACTGGTAATTTGATGGTACGACCGCTTCTAGTTTTTTTCTTGTCATTGCCTTTTACGTTTTGATCTTCACTGATGATGCTTTTATTACTAACCGTGGTTGTTATTGGGGACTTATTATTATCGTTTGGCTCGCATGCACTAGTTTCTGTAACCTCGGACTGGTTGTTTATGATAAACGCTGGTTTTAACCTGTCAATGGATATATTGACAGTTCTATTTGGCAACTGTATCTTAAATACCTTCCCTTTTCGCTCAATGACACGGTAGGGTCCATCATACGGTGGTGTTAAAGGTCGGCGAACTGCATCGTTTCTAATGAATATATGATTGCATTTGTCTAGTTCGCTATGCACAAATAATTTTCGCGAGTCCCGTATTTGTTGACAAACTGGTTTAATATTTTTGATATTATTTTTTAAATTGTCTATATACGCATAATCCCCTGTCACTCGATTATCAGTGGTGTCATAGAAATCGCCTGGTAATCTGATTGTTTGTCCGTAAATATATTCGGCGGGGCTCACGCCATTATCGCTTCTGCCCACGCTACGTAACCCCAATAAAACTGTAGGCAGTTCGTCGTACCAACTTGTGTTCTCCGTGAGGCGTGCTGTTAATGCCTGTTTCATACTCCTATGCCAACGCTCTACTATACCATTACTTTGTGGTCGATATGGACTACTTCGACTTCTTTTTACACCTAAAGTTTTTAAGAGTTCGTTAAATAAATTGCTTTCAAATTGACGACCCTGATCGCTAGTTAATCTCTCGGGAGCTCCAAAACGTGTTATCCAATTATCATAAAATACTTTTGCAACCGTTTCTGCAGTAATATCGCTAACAGGGATGGCTTCTGGCCATCGTGTAAATCTATCTATCATTGTTATTAAGTATCTGTACCCTTCCTTTGTTATTGGTAACGGTCCTACAATGTCTATATGGACGTGTGAAAAGCGCGTTGCTTCTGTGAATGGTTGTAGTTCTGATACGGTGTGTCTCCCTATTTTTGCCTTTTGACATTGAATACAGGTTTTTGCCCATTGCCCTACATCACGATTTAACCCGGGCCAGAAATAACGTTGTGCTATTAATTTGCGAGTTGCTCTAACACCCGGATGGCTATTCTCATGTACTGATTTAAAAATTTCCTTTCTATAGCTTTCTGGTATATATGGTCTGCATACACTAGTTGAGTTCTCACAGTATATAGCCTGTTCGCTGTTTGGAATAAATATTTTTTTTAGAATAATATTGTCATTCCTTAGACTCAACAATTGCGTCAGCTCTGTATCGCATTCCTGTGCTATCGCTAGTTCCGAGTATTCAATTGACTTGGGGCATTGTATTGTTTCAATTCTAGACATTGTGTCAGCGATTTTGTTGGCGTCGCCTTTTACGTACCTTATATCCGTTGTGAATTCACTTATGAATAATAACTGCCTTGTACGTCTTGCCGTTTCGGAATTACTCTCTACTTTATGCATAGCGTATGTTAACGGTTTGTGGTCAGTATAAATGATCAATTCCCTGCCTTCAAAAAGATATCGGAAATGTTTTATGGCCATGAAAATTGCCGTTAATTCTCTATCATAGGTGGAATACTTCTTCTGCGCGGGAGTAAATTTTTTTGAAAAATATCCCAATGGCAACCACGAATTTTTCACCCATTGTTGTAACACACCGCCTGCACATGTGTCTGATGCATCCGTCATTAACGCTAGAGGCACATCCGGTACCGGATGTGACAACATAACTGCGTTTTTTAAATTACTTTTGCATTGCTCGAATGCCTGGTTTGTTTCGTCTGTCCATATGATTTTTGTTTTGTCATTCTTTTTTGCACCCTTTAATAATTCATTTAATTTTACTTGACACGTTGTTGCCTTTGGAATATTTGCCCTGTAAAAATTGATCATTCCTAGAAACTTCCTAAGCTGTTCTATTGATGTCGGTCTAGGGTATTCTGCTATGGCTTTTATTTTATGTTCTAACGGTTGAATTCCTTCCGTTGAAACCTTATAACCTAAAAACTCTATTTCTGATTTTCCGAAATCACATTTGGACAAATTAATCGTGATACCATATTTCCTGAATCGTTGAAATACCTGTTCTAAATGTATTTTATGTTGTTCCATATTATCACTTGCTATGATTACGTCATCTATAAAATTAAAGAGGAAATCTAAATTTTTTAGTACGTCATTGTTCATATATCTTTGAAATGTTTGACTTGCATTTCTTAACCCGAAATTCATACGGGTGAATTCAAATAATCCAAATGGCGTAATCACTGCAGTTTTTTCTACGTCTTCCGGTGCAATTTTTACGAAATGGTACGCTCTGTTAATATCTATTTTGCTAAATACTTTCTTACCTGCTAGTATATATGTGAAGTCGTGAAGTCGGGGCACGGGGTAGCGGTCTGGTTTGGTTATCGCATTCAGACGCCGGTAATCTCCTACCGGCCTAATGTTTCCATCCTTCTTTTTTACAATATGTAATGGACTGGCCCACTCGCTTTTTGACGGTCTACATATCCCCATTTCTTGCATTAAACTAAATTCTTTTTTTACCTTATGATATCTATCCGGTGGCAGGGCCCTCGCTCGTGCGTGAACCGGCTTGCCCGTTGTCTCGATGTGGTGATACACATCGTTTGTTGACTCCCGATCTAGATTTGCGAAAGATACTGGCTTGGTTATGTCTGGAAATTGTGATAATAACTCAAGAAATGGATGGTTACTATCCACTGTGTTTACAGAAGGTTCATTACTAGATACAATTCTGCCAAACGTTAATAAGTTAGTCACCTTATCTATTAGCTTACGTTCATTTAAATCTACCAACAAATTATGATGCTCTAGGAAATCTGCACCTAATATTGCTTGATTGACGTCCGCGATAATGAAAGTCCAACGATACGGACGGCGGAGTCCCAAATTTAAATTGCAGGTTTTAGTTCCGTAAGTTTTAATTTCACTGTTATTTGCCGCGAACAGTTTATAGCTCTCACACTCACCATATAACTTTTGTTTACGTGACACTGGTATGACAGATACGTTGGCACCCGTATCTACTAAAAACTTTTGTCCATTTTCTCTGTCGAATACACTAAGGCGATGGTTTTTTCTTGGTACAATATCGCCCATCGCTATTGATTGTACCACATTTAGTTTTCCGACGGCGTTTTCCAAGCACACGGCTTCTCGCAATTCCTCGCGTTCCTTCGGTATCTGAAATGCCATTTGCATAGCCAATCGGGGTCGTTTGGTGTCCTTGACCTGGATCTTGGCCTGAAGCCGCTCTGACCACGTCCTCGTCGAATTGCACTGCGTCGTTGCTGATTCACCTCCTCTCGCAGAGATGCCACCTCTAGGTTGAGCTTCGATATCTCCGTGAGTATCTCGTTCACCGGAACCTGACTGCTGCTGCTTCCTGCACTGGCTGTTGTTGAGATTTCCGCTATGTCCCCACTGCGTATATTTTCCATGACCTTATCTGCTATGTTTGCGAGATGGTCTAAGGTTTGGTCGTGGCTGACTGTTAGGACTGCTCGGGCAGAAGTTGGAAGACGAGATATCCACAAATTTCGCAATGTGTCTTCTGATGTTTTTGCATTGCGACCTAAATCACGCATGCGTCGTAATAACTGTGTAGGTTTTTGCGTTCCTAATTCCATCTCGCTTACTAGTTTCTGGAACTGTCTTTCTGCACTCTCTTCGAAAGCGTGTAACAGTCGCTCTTTTAATATTTTATACTTGTCTGTTGGCGGAGGCGATAGAATAATGTCACTAACCTGTTGTAGTGCTTCCCGATCTAGCCTTGCAACCACAAAATCGTATTTTGCTTGATCACCAAGCTTCTGCGGTGCCAGCACGCTCTCCACTTGCGCGAACCACATCCTCGGCATGTCAACCCATAACATCGATACACGTGATGATACCGAGATGTTTGCTACTTCCGCTGCGATTCCTCCTGCCTCCGGCATCTTGATTGGAGTTTGCTGCATCTTGTTCCGCTTTAGGTTGCCGTGACGAACCCTCGATTACTCACCCGTTTAAATTTTTGAAAAGTTCACAAATGTTCGGGGTCACCACTGTAGGTGCTCTGGTTCACACCTACGGGATTCGACACGGGAGTTACCACGACACGTGTTGTGTTTAAATAAAAGGTTTTGAGCACTGTGTTACTGTTATTTTATTTCCCGTAATTATCCCAAGTCGAACACAAACACGCGGACCGGCCAGTGCGCAGTAACTGGCGATCGCCCATTCACGCTTCTCTTTCATACAACAAAACGCTGACGCATAACATTCGTACTTACATTGTCCCTACAGTATAATTACACCAGAGACCGAATAAATCGTAGCCCTCTCTAGAATAGTATCGGTCATCAAGATCGGCGAATAGGTTCTAAGTGAAAGTGATGTATTGAGCACTCGCTTCCAATAGGCACTTCGATTCAACGGGATTATCTACTGGGAATCTTGATTGACGTAGACGACGTAGAATAAAAATATATTTTATCATGTTTTTTGTTTTGCGTTTGAGGAAGACTATATTTATAACTAGCTTTTGCCCACGGCTTTGCCCGCGTCATGTTCGGTAATTGTCCCACGGGATTATAATATCGCGATAAAAATAATCCTATGTGCTATTCCAGACTGATATCTATACCCTGTGCAAAATTTCATCCAGATCCATTCAGTAGTAGGTATTGGCGAGTAACTAACATCCATACATCCTTAAAAACTTTCGCATTTATAATGTTAGCATTAGGATACAAAAAGCCCAGAGGATAGGCAAAAGTAACAAAAAATACGAGACCTTAATTTATAGAAATTTCTCCTATGATTTTGACTAGCCATTGTCAGCTGCTTCATGATATTATTATCCAGTGTGTTTCATAATCCTTCGTCTAAATAACATAGTGGGCTGCCGTTCTGAATTGACAGTTGCACTAGCAAGATATTATTTTGAGGAGCACGTGCGAGGTTGGTCAGTGGATGGGTGACCATAATTACATACCGAGTTTCCTCCGTGCTTCGGAAAGCACGTTAAGCCGTTGGTCCTGGCTGTCATTTGTAGATCTTTGACAGTCGTTACAACTAGTCAGAAGCCAAAAAGTCTGCCATTCAATCTTACCAAGGGTTATCGTATTACCCAGTTACTGGCTTGTGGAGGTCAGATATAGACAGTCGCTTCATGTAAAATACTGGTTCTCAGCTGCATCCGGTTAGACTGGAAGCCGACCCCAAGATAGTTTGGGAAAAGGCTACGCAGATAATGACTAGCAATATATTATTTTAGGTAGGGTTACAATGAGTGTTTCAGTTAATGATTACAAACAGATAAAGTTAGTTTTTCTTTAACATGTTTCTTTGTTGTATTTATTTTATTTGCTTGATAGACTATTGTAATCGCTCGACTGAACTGCTAATGGTCTATGTAAAGGAGAAATATAAAATAGTTTATCAGAAATTCAGGTGTTACTGAGAGCTAGGATAAAAGTATTATTTTCCAATGAACCCAAAACTAGACAGTGAATCTGTAGCGTGGAACTCGGGATCTCGGGGTCTCGATATGTGCGTGTGTAAAGTGTGTGTGTGTTTGTTCCCACTGAGCTTCTAATGAAAAATCAAACGTAGTAAAAATTATAGACAGTATTTTATCATAACCAAATAATTCCTCTAACCTTGTACAGCAAAGAAAAGAATACAAAAAAGAAAGAAGATCAGTATCCCTCCTAAAGTGAAGAAGAGCAATTTTATCGAAGTCGGGCTTACTCCAAGCCAGTTTACCTGTTCCAAGAACACTTCAAATATGTCTCAATATTTTCCCGAACATCGGAATATTCGGCCATTCCTGCGGCATATCCTACGAGTCTGGGACTTACCTACGTGACCACTGCCACTTCACTTTACCGGATCTTCGAGTTATATTAGGGATCTCAATTTTCCGTCGGATCTCATTGTCTCGGCTCGTATACGTTAGAATAATAGAGATTTACGAGTACAATGCTTTCTGATATTTGCTCAAACCTACCTTTATATTATAAATGCGAGAGTGAATTTGTGTGTATGTTGAGGCAAAGAGATGATCCTGACAAATGTAAAAGCTTACGTGGCATATTTTGTAATATGATTTTATTTGCATTTTTTAATACTTTAATTTATATCCTATCAAATTCAATTTATATCCAATAGCGCTTGAAAATATTTCGAGCACTCTTCAATAGGTGTTCGTTTTCAATACATAATCGAGTGTTGGCACTAACACGTGCTCGAATTCAATAGCTGCAATTATCATGATATTTTTTTTAAATATCATGTAATTTTGGTGTGAGAGTCAAAATGGCGGGTGTACCATAACGAATTAAATTATACCAATTACCAAACAAATGTACCTAAAAAATACTATTTTGTACCTAGCTCTAAAAAATCTGTACCTCCTTCAGAACGAAATTATTTCGAAAATAAGGTACACCCGCCATATTGACATCAAGATGGCGAGTGTTCTATAATATTTTATTATTTAACCATTACTCATAAAATGTTATTACACCAAAAAATTGTACCTAAAAAGTACCGCAAGTAAATAGAAACACACACTTGATCAGTTGGATAGTTCCTGAGAAAAAAAACAACTGTGTCTCGGGTCTTTATGTTTATTCTTATTATGAATTATTGATTTATATGTAGGTACCCTACATATTTATATATTTTTATGGATAATTATTAAATTATAAATAAATCATGAATGTTAATTTGTTATTGAAGTTCACTAGACATTTTTGAAAAAAAATCACTACCCGGTGAAGGTAAATCATTAATTGATGGGAAATGTTGTATTTACAAAACACTTTTTTCTGTTCGTTTAAATCAACAACATTTTTTGTCCGCGTTTCATCGTGATTAATTCTATAAGATCGCAAATATATAAATATGTACCTAAATCAATAATTCATAACAAGAATAAACATAAGGACCCAAGACGGGTGTTTTTTTTTCCCAGGAACTATCCAACTGATCAAGAGTGTGTCTCTATTTACTTGCGGTACTTTTTAGGTACATTTTTTTGGTGTAATTACATTTTATGAGTAATGGTTAAATAATAAAATATTATAGAACACCCGCCATCTTGATGTCAATATGGCGGGTGTACCTTAATTTCGAAATAATTTCGTTCTGAAGGAGGTACAGATTTTTTAGAGCTAGGTACAAAATAGTATTTTTTAGGTACATTTGTTTGGTAATTGGTATAATTTAATTCGCTATGGTACACCCGCCATTTTGACTCTCACATTTTGGTTTATTCCACTCAGCTCCACTTCTACCAAGTTGCCGTAATAAATCGATTAGTGGGACAAAGTGTAAGTTACAATTGTAAACATTCCACTTTGTACCGGAGCGAGGCAGTCCAAAAATCTAATACTCAATTAAAATCGAGTTTCGTTGTTGTCATTGCGGTAATTGAATTATGTTTCAGATCGCATCGTGTAATCGATTCCGCGTTGCACTATCTCACACCTAATACTTATATAGGTACAAATATGTATTACTGCCTCTTTGGTCTTGTTGTCGCAACCGCGACTGCTTAGCATGAGATCCTGGGTTCGATTCTCGGGTCGAGCAAATTTTTATTGGGCTTTTCCTTCAGGAATTTCTCAGTAGCAGCCACGGAGTCTGTATTTGTGACCGGTTGATGGCAATAGGCTTGCCCCCTATTCCATGGGACTTAAACATAAGTGATAAAATGTGGATTTACTATTAGGTACACCTCTGCCTACACCTTCGAGGATTACAGGCGTGATGTTATGTTATGTATTACCTTTTTGATATTTCTATTATTTCACTTATCTCTTTATTGAATATCGATGAGTTAAACAATTGCTACATCACATAAAACCAAAACGATGTTTAAGCAAAGCTATTTTCGGTCGTAAACTTTAGAGATTGTTCGCAGTTTGACTAAAAGGTTTAGTTATATCACGAACAAGTTTCGTACACGAATAGTTTACACATGTTCCTATTCCCAAACCCTTCGTTTGGAAAACAAAACTCCGTGGCGCAATCCGCGAGACTCCCTAAAATTATTTACCTTTCATTCCGTTCACTAAATGAGTAGGTTTATTGGATTAAGTCCAGAAAGCTTTGCCCTTAATTGGGGCTTTCCGACAAATAACTTTTCTGTTTTCTCAAACTCGGACAGCTCTTAAATAATGTTCTTAATTAAATTTGTGCACAGAATGGAAATAGCTTATGATAATTACTTGTACGTAGTTGAGCTGAACCTAATAGGAGATACGTTTTGATTGTTTTCATTAGTCTAATGCTTATGTAACTAATGAAACGAAGTATCATTTTGTTTTTCCTAAATAAAGATATAGCTCAACTTTTTTAATTAAACATACACAGCATTTTCTTTTGACATCAAAATTTCCCTGCCCTTATCCATTCGGGGATGGCAGCGGTGCGACTTGTGTTCTTCTTCTATATTTCCCAATTACTTGTCATCTCATGCGACACCTCCTTTGCTGCCATAACATCCTTAACACAGTCCATCCATCGTTTCTTTGGTCTTCCTCTACTGCGTCTGTTGACATAGTAAATGTAATTAAAATTTATTTATTTCGGACAGCAGTGATCTATATTTTGTAAGTATTACAAACAGCTTATATTTTAGTGTTAGTAACATTGATTTATAAATCTTTAATACTTTACGTCCGTACGTTTACGTTTTTTTTTTTCGTCACTGAACAGTTTACTGCACGCGTAGCATGACCGCCGTAGAAACGGGCTATGTCGAATCGACAAACTGACATATGGTCATTGTATATCTGTCATGATCACAAAACTCGTTTCTTCAGAGTTCATGCTACGCGTGCTGCTCTCCTAACCTGCCTTAACTAAAGCCATTTACTCACTCGAATTAGATAAATGAAGAATGATTCAATTGTCTGCAGAATTGCTTACATCCTTCTAGTAATAAAGACTGACGCACGTGAACTGCTTCCAATAGAATAATTATTGAATGTCTATATGAACTGTGTACTCAAATATTCTGATTTCTGAATACTTTGAACTGGTGTTGTGTTAACAATATCATTATGGTATTGGTTTCAATAGATATTAATGGAATTAGAGACATAACAAAGGTTGTTCGTACATAATTACTGATACAATAACTGTGTAATCGTATTACATACGTAATTGAATAGTACAAATGTGGCGGCTATTCGGGTCTTACTAGCGAAAAGCTTTTAGTGCGTACAAAACTACTTATACTCACCTTCCACTTGGTTCTCAAAATGAATTTTATCGAGTTAACCCACTAAAAGCTTTAGGGCCAATTTAATCATTTGCTCCAAATGGGATTCGTTATTGGTAAATAAGAAATCGTTACGAGATCGTGGATCCAATATAGTACCGCGTGGATCAGTCGATCTTAGCGAGTAAAGTTACATGTTGCTGTCATGTAAGGAGAAAAAAAAAATGTAAGGTAAACAGAAGATCACAATTGGAGATTACATTAGGAAAAAAAATGGCTTATTTCTGTCCTATGGTAACGTCACATTAAGTTATAGGTACCAGCAATTTGCCTGTCAACGACTTTGAGGGGAACACAAAGCCGTTATAATGGAATTACGATTATCTCGGACGCCATTTTATGCTTGAAACATCATAAGGAAATATAATTTGGCAGGCAATCATGTATTTTCATCAAGGAAGTGGGTGGTTGTGAATACCGGGAGATCAATCTCCCGATTCTGGGAGTCGTACGATGTGAGGTGAGTGACGGTTCAATGAGTTTAAATATTCACATTGTAACCTTTACGTGACTTAGAGGATACGTAAGCAGTGATAGCCTAGTGGTGTGACCGTTGGACTGCCAAGTCACAGGTATCGAGAGAAAAACGTCGTAAGAAAACAGATAACATCGTAAGAAAGAGGTATTATTCGACTGCATGTAAAGCCAAGTCAAAGGCCCATTGGCGACATACAAACTCTGACACCAGATTAGGCACTAATCACATATCATAGTCAGATATTATGTATGTGCATTCGAACATACATAATATCTGGCCACGCGCTTAACGCGACTGCTGATAAAACAAATCTTATCTTACTACTATTCATCATCTGCCTAGCCTTTTCCCATCTATGTTAGGATCGGCTTCCAGTCTAATCGGATGCAGCTTAATACCAGTATTTTACAAGGAGCGACTCCCTATCTGACCTCCACAACCCAGTTAGTACTGGGTAATATAAATAATACTCTATAGACTAGTTGTCAGAATTTCGGGCCACTGACTTCCAGCAACGACTGTCAAAGATCTATACAAATGACAGCCGGGACCAATTGCTTAACTCGCTTTCCGAGGCACGGAGGAAACTCGGTATGTAACGGGTGGCCACTCATTCACAGTCCAACCTAGGCAAGAACGGCTTCACCTAAAGATAGACCCGGGTAGATGGTATTATTAAGCCGCGAGCTCCTCTTATCTAACTACTATTATAAATGCGAAAAAATGTGATAATGGATGGATGGAATTTGTAACTCTTTCCAGCATATAGGTACTTCTAAACAGATTTTGCTGAATTTTATTACGATAGAACGCGTAGTAGTAAAATAATCGAATTCCATGCGGGCGAAGCCGTGGGCAGAAGCTAGTCAAAGATAATTGCTTAAAGTATGCCACTCGTCGTCAAGTGTCGCGAGTCGCACCGCTTGCTATAGTGAACAAGGCGTTAGTAATGCTTATTATTAGCTGACCTTGAAATTTTCGTAGTTCGAGTTTGGTGGAAATCGTTACTAGAGAAATTCCGGTAATGTGGATGCATCCAAGAGAAAATGAGACTGCAGCATCAGAAAATTCAAGGTTAACGAAGACGAGAAAAGTTTGCTAGTCAAAGTTAATATTATGAATCTATTAGCTAACAGTATGATCAAAGAAGAAGACCCTGGCAGCAAGCCAAAGAAGAAAGCTACCAAAGTTGTAAAAGTCAGTTCAGGAAGCAGCATATAAACGATGAGTTAGCTACTTGTCACTATTGGGCGATGGTTTAGTGCACTTTTGTTGGTCCGATCGTATCGGTCAACGATTGCGCCGACTAAAAGTAGGTCACTGGCGGATTCTCGTTCCGAATTGTTCCGCTTGACGTTTCCTGTCTCCGACAATCGGTCAGCACGTGAAACGGTAACACTTTTTGTAGATACATCTATTTGTGGCTTGTGTGCACTGTAGTGCATTTTCCTTGGTCAATAATCAGCCTCCGGATATTATTGTTCAGTTGCGTTCTTTCATAAAATACGGTTTGAGATTATGACGAAAGATGACTTTTATTAGCCCAACGATACGACACTGTGTTTGATTGAGTAATATTGACCCACTTCACGGCTTAGTCACCGCCATTCGTTACCGATTTAGGAGATATTTCTGTTAACAAGAGGTCTATCCATTCGTGATTGTGTATCATATAAGAAAACTAGCTGGTCCCGCGCAACTTCGTCTGCGTCACATTTTCCCCGTTTTCGCAACATTTTTCACTGCTGCTCCGCTCCTATTGGCCGTAGCGTAATGATATATAGCCTATGTCCTTCCCCAGGTTGAAATCTATCTTCTTGCCAAATTTCATTAAGATCCGATAAGCCGTTTAGTCGTGAAAAGGTAACAAACAAACAAACAAACATACAAACAAACAGAGTGACATTCGCATTTATAATATTAGTATGGATAGGATTTTCTGCACATTTCAGTTCCAAATCTGCAATGTCATCAATACGAATGTCACTTCACCTAATTTCTTGCCCCAAACTTTCTTACCACTCAGCAGTTTAACAGAAAAATACAGGTGTACCTCAGCAGGCGTTGTGAAATCTTATTAAACTTATTCAATGAAGCGAAGCAGTATTACCCCATTGTATTCGTTAAAGACCATTCACGAGAACATTCTCACTGGTTCTTATATAAGTTTTTGTAAAGTTGTACGTAGTTGTGGGTACTAGGAGTGTATAGTGCAGTTAGGTATACGACACTGGTGCGCCAATCGTCGCTGATAAAAAGTTCTTGCGGGCTGCACAAACATCCGGGCACGGCGCACTCAATTACTAGAGTTTGTTGCACAAGGACCTTCCCACATTCACGTGCTTTCTCGTTTCATTTCCTCCGTAACAGCTTATTAACCTCTTTTCAAGATTGAAACTAATATTTACGCGGAGTAAACGACGTCAAACACTTTAAAATGAACAGTCTATTGGTAGTTCTCTTTTAAAAAGACACTCTAGGTATTTTTTTAATGTTAGAGTTGAACGAGAAATGGCTTGTTGTTTTTGTTGTTCTGCTAATCGATGCAGATGTAGGTTATGCGTTTTAATTATAATTATGTTAATAATAACCGATTTGGATTTTGTTAGGTTAAATGTGTTTGAGTTATCAATGTTAAGATTATTGCTTGTGTATTTTTCGTTTTTGTATACACCGTGTAAATCACCTCATCACGAAGCCATCAACCAAGCATTCTGTACATGAAACTAAGTAACTTTACGCAAAAATTATTGCTGGGAAACGACTTTTTTTTGGGGGGTGTAAAATCATGTTTTGTGGTAGAACTCAATGTAACGCACTCAAAACATTGTGCTTATGGATAAATTGAATAATACGGGGGTCGTGGAGGTGTTTAAAGTAAAAATCTTACATTAAAAACTTGTATTTAAAAAAATACTTGTCTAAAAGTTGGAACTTTGACATTATTCAGCAAGAATGGTTGTTAGGACGCTCATAACTTTCTTCTAGTACCCGGAACGGTGTTTTGAACAATGATACTTGGTTATAGATATAATTTCCTACCTGTTCCTATGTCGATGTTGCATCTAAGACTAGCACAGACAGACATACCTAGACAGCATAGACAAGCTAAAATGGCTTCCTTAAGTTCAGTTTACGTTAAAACGATGGCGGTATTCTCAATAAATATTTATCACATTAAATTCATATTAGCAATGGGATTAATCTCGATGTCGAATTCGCTTTCATTATAATTACAGCAATACCCTACTACAAAGGATAATAGCGCTTAAATTAATAGGTCACTGGGTTATCCTCTAAGAGCTCACTCTATATTATCTTATAATAGGCAATTTCTATTAACCGTCATCTTCTGCCTAGTCTTTTCACAAGTATGTTGGGATTGGCTGATATACAAGATGTTGCTTTGCATCCTTGTCAAATGCTAATGATGCTCGACCCGTATCAATAATAAAGTGAGTAGGTTTTTTACTTTTATTCTTATTTACAGAAATCGGTAAGTGTGAAACCCGTGTTTTGAACGCGGCCAGTCTGATAGCCCTATAAGCGCGCTTTCACACATACAAACTATGTCAAACGTTTGTTCGATAATTTCTTATACCCTAAGCCACGTTAAGGGGGTTATTCCGATATGCTGACAAACTTAAACAACCAATAAAATTAACTAGGTAAAGTAATTTAAATTGATTATTTGCGTCTTTTGTGACAATCTCCTGAATTTAGACGAGGATGCAACACCTTGTATTAGTATTTTGCATGGAGTGATTGTCCACAACCTACAGACTGGGTAATACGCCTCCTCTCTGTATATCTGGCTGTCAGAGTTTCAGGATTCTGACTATGAGTTAAGGATGTTATTTATTCTTAATTTGACATTTTATTAAACTTTATTACTTGAACTGGCATAGTATAGTATATAGTATAGTAGGTATAACTTTGACATCAATTAATTAATTTGTTCCGTTAAATATTTGCACACCATAATTATGTATTGGTAGAATATAAAGGGGCCATTATAGTTTTAAGACCATTCTTTGTAAACCTACATTCTGGCAAATAAATGGATTTGTATATATGATATGTAGGATATGTTTTCCAAGGTATGGAGATTTTGTAGTGAAAAAGTTGTAAATAGAAATAAGAGAAATGGTGCCTAAGTACCCAAAGAGTACCCAAGTTCTTCAATTCCTATTAACCATCAAGAGATAAACGTTTTACTATTAAAGTTTCATGAATAACGCAAAAATAATAAAAGATGGGGACATATTTTGTGCGAGTTCTCAAGCGTATTTCCTGCCTTTCTTATTTCCCTCGAGATGACTCAAGTTATAGAGGACATAAGTTTGTACCGATATTGCCGAAGGTACGTAGCCCTGAAACAGTACAGAATGTATTCGTACGAATAATGTTATAAAACAAAATGTGGATATAAAATACTTATGGATTGTGGATGTGCTTAAGTTTTATATGGCTTGCGATGAAAAGGTTTTTACAGGAGAATTGCTAAACTTAAGTGGCAGTGGGCAGGGCACATCGTTCGCAAAATGTCTACTGAGGACGAAAAGCTGGAAAGCTTCACTTGAGGTGAAACGACGATGACCTTTTGAAGGTTTCGGGGACCACTGGATGCAAGAAGCACTGACCCGGTCAGCGTAATGACGACGCTTGTGGGAGGTCAATGTCTTGCTGTGGTTGAATTTCAGTAGATATGATTATTGAAAAGCTGGTAGTTTTTAGTTTTATACACAGCTGGGGGCTTATAAAGGCTCCTTCAGACAGGCGTGACAATAGAAAATACTTTGCAAGACACACAAAAGTACTGCTTATTTCATAAGAAATTTCTTCCAGCAGACTTGCGACAGGAAAGTTGGATTAGAAATCTAGACACAGTGTGTAGAAAAGACGAAACAGGGTTTTTTTTCAAGTGAAACTTCTTATGCGACTTCCAACAAGTTTAACGTTCTATTGGAGGGGGAATATTTTCTATTACCCACTAAGAGATGGCGCTATTACAAGATTTGTGACTACGTAGTTCTACTAGGTACGCAAGATGGCGTGCAAACAGTCATGCATTCGACTCTCGGTGTGGCCAGCCTTCGCTCAATTTCCATGAGTAGATTAACCTCCATAAACTTATGTAATAATTATGTCATCAAAATAATACAACAAGAACAAAACAAAATATAATTTAAAAGCTCAATAAAATAACGAGAGTGAATGCGTGACACTGGAACGCATGCGTGTAGTATTACGAAGTTTCACTTCTTCCGCGCGGAGGGACTCCACGCACTATTTTTTTAATCCGCCGCTTCCCCTTTTTAATTTTCATCCGCTTTATCCACCATGTTGGCAAACAAGGTGTCCGTAACATATCACAATGCAGATATGACGTTTTATTAGATTCTTACACCACCCACGACTTCCCGTGAAGCAATGAGGTGATCTATTTTTAGGCGTGAATTGCGGAACACAGCCATTGGATTGATGTGTGTTAGGATGGGTCGTGTTAGGAATGTTAAGAAATCTATCAATATGAATGATGTATTATGTAGTTGTTGACCAAACTGTTTGGATGTCACTGTAATTTTTAATCTTCCCATGGTGAGTGATGTTAACATCCCTATCCATGCTTCCTAACTTAAACAAAGATGTTGTTTTGCATCCTCGTCAAAATTCAGGATGTTGTCACAAAGAAATAAATGATCAATATAAATTACGATACCTAGTTAATTATTAAAAAAACACTGTTATTTTTTGTTGTTTAATTATGTCAGTATTTTAGAACAACCCCCTTAACGTGGTTTAGGGAATTAGAAATGATCGAATAAACGTATGAGATTTTTTTGTGTGTGTAAGCGAGGTTATAAGGAGAGGATAAGACTGCCCGCTTTTAAAACACGGGTGGTTTACACTTACCGATGTCCGTAAATAAGAAAAACCAATACTAACCCCGTTTATTATTGATTCTAGTAGAGAATCATTATCATAATTACCTCCTTGAATTTGACGAGGTTGCAAAACAACACCTTGAATTATAAGTGAATAGAAATAAAGATAAAACGTTTATTGGCACAATTGCCACAATTTAAATAAAAATATGTTTGCAAAAGTAACTCTCTTGTTACCTTTTCACACCAAACGGCTCATAGATCATCGCTAGATTATATTTACACAGATAGACGGTTTTTTTATCTAATGGGTACACATCGACACAACATCTATCAGTTGTGCCTGGTCATCTCTTAGTTGCCACGGCTTATTTCGAACTAATTATTTTATTTTTTAATTGTCTTTTTTGTTTTACTATGGATACTTTTATCGTGCACGTCATGCTACATCGTTCTCACGTATTGTACCATCTCAACATGAATGATGTAACCAAAGTTTTGTAACAAGATTCTGATTTAAAAGAGTGTCCATGGAGTTTCTTGCCCATTCTTCTCCATAGAGATCTACGCTTTGGAATGGGCAACTACAGTACTTTCACAAGTTATTATGTCTTGTGACTGGGACTGTAGCTTCATTTTTATTGTTGTTTGACTATTCAAAAGTGCCTGTAATTGGCTTACTTGAAATAAATGATTTTGATTTGATTTGATTTGATTGATTTGAAAACAAGTTATCCGTTTCCAGTATAACATGGCCTCGCTTGGTATAGATTTCCCGCACAATGAAGATCCGCATTAACTGGTTTTGTAAAGCTTGATTGATCGCCTTTATTTTTACTGAATGGGAAATCATCAAATGACTCCACCCGCTCTGAGCGAAGCGGAAGGGAGTGTCAGACTTGACTGACTTAAACCCACCCATGTTCCTTCTTAGCCCTTTGTGTTCCAGAGCCGCGGTAACTCTTTCGAACAACCCGCAGCCCTGGCAGGCATCGGCCCTCTCGGACCCCTTCCGATTTGCTGACATCTCCTTAAGGCGCGCGTGGAACACAAACGCGCCGTCGGCACGGCTTGTCGTCATAAGACGGACCGACGGTGAGCTGGCCCATTACTCACCGTCCACAGGCCCGCGCCTACGGTGGCCGGAGGCCACTGGTTTCCCCCCGACGCCCGGGGCGTCTCCCGCTGCGGCTGGGACGTGAGGTTCTCTCCCTCTCACGTTCCGCCACCTCCTTCGCTAGCATGACTGCTTCGCAGAAGGAGGCGACGGCTTCCCATTCCCTCTCGCTCCGGACCATGGATTGAACCAGGGCCGGACGGCGTTGATTGGTCCCTTGCGTACCTTATGAAATAATTTACGACGTACACGCATACGTGACATATAGTCGCAGGGAGCCCCTACTTTAATATACTTAATAGTAGAAAAAATAACCTTTAATCAGACTGTTGGAGGACAGGAAATCTAGGATCGGAAGGACAGTAAGCTGATGACCATTATGTTACGTTAACGTGGTTAGGTCACTGACACCTGCCACTGCCTTTCTGTTGCTTTCATTTAATAGTGCCTTAACGGTGTAAATGGCTGAATAATCTGTAAGTTACAAACGGGAGCAGATAATGTTAAAGTGTACAAGTGTTAATACGTTTTGTAATTAATTAACTTTTTTTATAAAATGGTTTAAACGTTAACGCTTTTATTTAAAAAATAAAACGTTTTTCAAACTGACAAGGTTTATGAAAACGAGATGTTTACCTTGTTTAGTATTTATTCTGGGTTCCCGATATTTCGGCGCTGTTGATCTGATAATTTAAAGAAATATCGGGAATGGAAAATAAATAGTAAATATGGTAATTATCCCGCTTTTAGTGTTAATGTCAGTATAAAAACAAGGTCTTTCAAAAGAAGACTTATCTGAAAATATTTTAACAGCAAACCCGGTCGTCTATATTTCTGATAAGCAGTATCACTAATACGAAACTCTCGAAGTTTCTCTCATGGCATTCTTGTTCTATTGCGGTTGGCGAGTGCACAGTTTTAAAAGTCCTCAACCACACCTGTCCCACCTGTGTCTGCTTCGTTTGCATATTATTAATAATTAGCACTGATTGTTCTTGTAAAACAACAAATATATGCAGTAAAATGTTTCGATACTATTTAATTAACTGATTGTTTACATACGGGAAAACTGAGGTATCCAGAACCTATTTTACTTGGTGGAATAATCAAATATTGAAATGAAAAGCTTCATTTTGTTCTGTATTCATGATAAAACCTTTAATTGGTCTGGATCACCATGAAAATTGTATTTTTTTTTTCAAATTACTGGCGTAGTTTTTACCATTACTTATGAATGTTTTTGTATTTGTAAGCAACCCACCAGCTTTTTAGGTTCCGTACCCAAAGGGTCAAACGGGACCCTATTACTGAAACTTAGCTGCCCGTCCGTCCATCCGTCTGTCACCAGGCTGTATCTCATGAACCGTGATAGTTAGCCAGTTGAAATTTCTACAGATTATGTATTTCTGTTGCCGCTATAACAACAAATACTAATAACAGAATTAAATAAATTATTAAGAGAAACGAGCAAAAAAAATCACTTTTTGGTATGGGAGCCATACAAAAAAGTGATTTATTTTTGCTCGATTTTATAAATAATGTTCGGAACCCTTCGTGAGCGAGTCCGACTCGCACTTGGCCGGTTTTTGTATTTTGTGATTTATTAAGATCAATAACTTGATCAGTAGTGAACTTAACTAGAACTTGAAATAAATATCGTAGCGCAAACGATTTACTAAATAACAGGGGGGTAACTATGACGCTTAAAACATTATTGTTCCATTCCTATTCCAGAGTGGGAAAGAGATGGAGCTAGACGACCTGTATAGCTCCGTCTCTTTTTGACTCTGGAATAAGAATGGAACAATAATGTTTTAAGACGTCATGGTACGCCACCAGGTTATTGAAATGTCGGTTGCGTCTTATACATATTATTCAATTAGTAAGTAGCTATTTCTCAGCAATGACTAGCTACTAACTAGTAATAAAACTCTGCCTAACCCTTCAACGATGAATGGTGTTGTCATGTGACGTCATGATACTCGAATGCGTCCGTCAGAACTGCGCATAAACCGTACAACATGAATAAAACAACTCACTGAGACCCGATGCTTACTCCGCTGAGGTAACGAAGCTAATGCTAGAGTCAAAGGGTTCATTCATATTCTCAGTTATATTCGTACGCTCGGCAATGCGTCGGCAAATGACGTTCTGTGTTAGATTTCACCAATCTACGGATAGCATTGCGTGATAGTCTGGTCGGTTTGTAGAAGCTTTGTGTCTTGAATTTGGTATTTAAATCAATCGGTTAAATATCTATTGGCATTTGCATTTCGCTGAGATGCGATGCGGATGTACCATGGTGTATAAAATAAGAAATGAGAACTCATGAGGAAGTCTGAAAGTGGCGCCAGTGACAGAAAAGTTATGAGGTAATCGGTTGGTATGGGCATATGATGCGGAGGAATGAGGAAAATGTCGTGAGGAAAGTTTTGAGTATATAAGAATGTGGATGAGTATAAGAGTAGAGGAAAACCAAAGAAGCAATGGATGGTCTGGGTGAAGGATGATATGGCAAGAGCAAGAACGGAGGTATCTGATGAGATGTTACGTAATAGAGAAGTGTGCAAGAAGAAGACATGCTGCGCGAACCCCAAATGAATTGAGATAACGGCAGGAGATTTTTGATTAGGTAAGTTGGCAAGTGGTATTATTCAAAGGAGAAAACTAACTTAGCGACATTATTATTTAGATGCTTAGGGACGGAATTGAATGAATGAACTCTTTGTTCATTCATAACATCAAATGTTATCTCATACGGGATGGCAATGCGAAATGACAGGCAAATGACGAGCAATGCGTGATTGACTATCTCAGCATCTTTGAATCTTGAATTTGGTGTTTCAGTAAATCGATTTTAAATTAGCATGACTAGAAAAAACTACTAACGTGAATAAAAAAAAAATTCGTTTTGGACTCATTTTAACGGCTTTTTTTACTACTTATACGTCAGAAGTTATTTTTAACGATTTACTTGAATGTTAGTGCTACACTTAGACATAACGTCGGTCGTCGAAATAAAACAGAAACATTATACCCTGAAACAGCAACATTGTCGTCTTCAGAACAACTTTATAAAAGTCCTTTTCGATTAGTTAAATCGAATACCAAGAGACACGCTAAAAGAAAGTTTTTATTTGCCCTCTCGCGTAGCTCTTGCTGCCGCTCCCGCCAGCCACTGGCCGGAAGAGCAACGCAAATAACCCGTTTTGCATTATGAAAATAGAATAGATGAAACAAAAACATGAACCGAAATGTTTGTTCAAAACGCCATCTCATTCATAAGAACAGTTATCCTAGCTTTTAATTAACAATATGGAAATAATAACAACAATTCAAGCGGTTTTAATGTGTTCGAAATTTGATGCTTGTTAACATGTAATTCATAGTGTAAAGTAATGACTAACGACTAATGATTTAATATGTCAATCATGATTGATGACTAATTAGTTATAATAAGTCCTTGTGACTAATGATTGATACAATGAAAAGTCACAGTATTAGTGATACAAACATGACAGTATTTATGATTGAAATATACTAACAGTTAAATAAATTATTAAGTGCACTTCGCACGCTTATGCCGCGTTCGTCCAACTGTAGACGCTTTTTCTACACGAGACCCATGCCTCGGTCCTTTCATCAATTCGTCAGAAGCATAGTCATCAAGTCATTACTAGTGATTGACGACTAATGACTTTGGTCAACATTTTGAATAATGTCACAATCATGATTCAATCAGTCATCATTGACTGAAAAGTTTACATGATTTGCACAACACTGATTTTTCCTGATGTATCCTTCGATCGTTGATGCTTCACTTCTGGTGTTTTTTCTTTGGTCCTTAAAATCCCCTTGTAGCTGTGCAAAAGTTCCAGGTTAAAGCCATCTTTACAGGTAACCTGGCTAAAAAATATATGAAAACAGTCGTCTCAAAAATAAACGTCCTTTGAAGTTTTTTTTCATGTTCCATAATCACTACGAAATAAAAAGAACAATAAAATAAGCACGTGTTATTTCCCTCACAAAAGCAATCTTTTTCAGAGAGTTATGTATTTCGGCACCCCTTGACCCCTTCAGACGAAGAAGGAATATCAATCAGCTGTGAAACTTGCTAACTATTGTGCCGACATAGACCACAATCGCAGACATTTTATTTACATGGTTATCACACAAAGAGTTTCAGAAAGTATTTGAAAGGAGCAGGGAAAGCGTGCTTTTAAAGCATTAGGTATACTTGTAAAAAGCTGAAAGAATTTGCATCAAAAGTTCCGTTACTCTGTTTTAACGTTAACTTAAAGTAAGTAACCTAGTAAAGCTAGCCTAGAAAGCTAGTAAGCTAAGTATTTTTAAAGAGCACCAGTGGCTTTATAATGAAACTACAAAGGATCATAAGATGTCAGCTTCTCGGCTCGGAACAGCACTCAATGGCGATACTGAGAGAGTCATTTACCGCAAAGCACCGAACAAAATAAAAAGCGAACATAAAAGTATCAAGTTATCGGGGAACTAAACGGTGGCGACGTTCAAAAGCCTCTGCGGTGCATGTCTAGCACATTAGCGGTTGACTTCAAACTAATCAAGAGCACAGTGCCGTTCGCGTTACGCGTATACGATGTTCGTAATTTATTAGCGTTTATTCCCATATAGCAATCTGTAGGGATGCCGTTCTATTACGCAGACTCCGTCGAGATCCGTGCTCCAGTCGGCGCCGAGAGTGGGGACGCACTGGTCGCTCCCAACCCGCCACGACCCGCGATCCCGACGCATCCTAACTCGGCTCGCGGATCTCCACGTTCGAGCTAGTGTGTTTACTCGCAAACTTGCTGATTTGTTTGCTAGCTGATTGCATTACGAACCACGGATTTGATGTGTATTTGAACAATTTTTGTGTGAACGGAACTATGGATATTGAAATTACCTAAAAGTTTTATAACTTTCTAAAGGTGAGTATCTTCTGATTTTGTTGAGTGCTACTTTGTCGTTAGCATTAAGAATTCAAACTTACGTTTTAACGAATTAAAATTTAATCTTGCTCATCAAAGTTAGTTACCTGTTCGTGAACGGTAATGAATCCTCGGTCCGTCGTCCATTCAGTTCAGGTCGGCGGAGGCAAACTTTTCATCCGCTATTTAGCTAAAGTTTCTCGCAATCGATATCCGTTAGACGTTTATTTTTCGGGCTGATTGAATTTTAAACTCGTAATTTTCTTATTTCATTCATTAGGAAAAACACTTTTCTGATTTAATGAAATTATAAAACAGGATGCTTTAAATATTTTAGGTTTATTTATAGGGGAAATATCGAATTTGCCTTCAGAAGGGACATACAATGCCTTTCATTCAAATGGAACGCAACAATGCAAACCACATCCTTTGTCAAAATCTATATCAGTTCCATATTTCCATAATGCTATTACGGGACAAAAATGACGCGCTAAACAAATCTATTTTCGATATGACATAACGGAGCGTGTTATGTGTCGTAACACGCGGTACAGCACCGCAATAAGTCTAAAATAAATCCTCGTAAAGTTCAAAACTGTACAGAGCAGATGGCGATGAACGGGCGATAGGTGTAGCGTAAGTACGAGTGTAGTTGGGATGACAAGCTTTGACACCCGACACTCGTCAGCGCCCCTATCTCGAGAGTGACAGATAAGTACCATTTGTTAGCCCGAAGCGGAGTGCTCTGCGCTGAAACCGGTGAAAAATCTCGCTCGAGCGTGCTCGTTATTGGGGAAATTAATTTCTATCATTATACTAGCTTTGACCGCGCTCGTTCTATTGAATCGATTTAAAACTCCATTTTTGTAGCTTTGATCTTCTTTATGTTTTAATAACTACTCCAATTCGTTATATCGCATACAAGTTGAACAGATTTTTTTTTAAAGTAGGTCGTTACCTTTAGCTTTTAATTTATTTTTCCAAAAAAAGCGAAATAGGTCCATTTGGCCGAGCGTGTGTCGCAATAACGAACCATTGTTTTAGCTTCTAAAGTACCAACACAATGCTTGTGACATGTTATTAACGCAGATTCACTCACAAAGACATACGACCACTATTTTACACGCAAGCATGACAGTGGGACGAGTTGTGATTGCCACGAACGTCATCCGCGAATTTCTATTCTAACGAAATAACAGGCTTTATTGGCATTTGACATCATGCGGCTTCTATGTGTGTCATGTCAATTACTTTAACATACGATTATGTTTACGCAAGCCTCATTTCGGAAAAGCCTATGTATGGAACTAAAACATGGAATATATTAGCGACTTTTATCCCGGGAGAATCCTACGATAAAAAAGCTAAAAGGGTTGGCTGCCTATGGGTGCCTACTTACTTAAGACCGCAAAGACATATGCCATTGTAAGAGACTGCACGGGTTATCCTGGCAGATCCTTATGAGACGCGATATGGATCAAGTCCAATGGCGTAGTCGTTTTAGTAACCTCTTTGGGAAGATTGGAGAGTTTGTCTTTGCAATTATGGACGACGTTATCAGGGAAAACATTCCCTAAAATAACAAGGACAATATGTCCACGTGGCCATCTTTTGTGAAACTCTTGAAATCTTATACAACACAACAGTGTCTTGAAAAGCCATCCATCAGAAACGAAGTCTTTAATATTTTCTAGAAGTTTCACGACGTAGTCTAGAACGACAGTCGATCATGAAACTCGCTTTAAATCTAGATTGGAAATGAGATTAGAATGAAATCGGATAAGTTAAAACCGAGATCCGTAGTTGTTCTCTAAAATTAGTACCAATCGGACAATAAGCATCAAGTCCATTCAGTTCCCCATATTGGACGTAATACGAGGACAGGTTAATTAACGAATGTAAATAATGTTACCAACAATCCAGTACGATGTGTCAGTGGACTGAGAGCCTGTCAGCGTCACTTTGGTAGTACTGAATTTACCTGAGTAGGTACAGCTGAACACTTTATGTTGAAAAGCTCTTCTATATTCCCTAGGTATGTAAAGTAAGATCTAGATAAAAACAAGGCGTGAATCGCAAAGTGGTTGAGTATTTCCTGGAACGCATAGCTGTCTTATGTTGTATGCAAACCCTTTTAAAAAGATATCTTAATATGTTTTTACGTACCTATAGGTTCTCTTCGTGAATACAGGAAAAAGGCACCTTAACACTATTTAACGATACACTTACTTGAAATGAAACAGCAGTGAGCACTTTAAGGGTTTTAAATAAAAAAATACAGGTTCATTTAAATTTTACTCCACTTTCAATTATTTTACTACCACTTTGCGCTGCAGTCGTGAGAGAAATTAATAGTCATATAATAATATCAATAATAAAAATTACGTTAAATAACCAATTTAAGCTGATAAAAGCGGCCGTTCGGGATTTACTGGTCCGCTTTATGTACTGGATAATTATGGCGATTGGCTGGCGCATTCATTTAGATAAGTAATGAGGAGGTAAATTTACTGGGTTAATGAAAACGTGATATATATCTACTTAACATCATAACATCACGCCTGCAATCCCCGCAGGGTGAGACAGGTGACCTTAATAGAACACCCACATTTAGTCAGTTATGTTTTTAAGACCCGTGTCAAAGAGAGTGAGTCTATTGCCATCAAACTGGCGGTAATTCAGACTCCGTGGCTGCTGTTGAGAAGTTCCTGATGGAAAAGCCCAAAAACACTTTGCTCGACCTGGGAATCAAACCCAGGACCCAGGACCTCTTGTTCAGCACTTTGACCACTCAACCAACGAGGATGTCATTAGAGATATTTCTATTTTTAATAATGATTGTGGTAGCTTATCCAGATCCGTTTATATCTAGAACCTATTTAAAAGGAATGCTTTCTGTCTTCGCTTATGAGAAAAAATGCATTAACGCATTCTTATGAAAAAGCTTTGCATAGCAAGCAATACGTTGAATCCAGTTTATTAAACTCTTTAACTACACATATGAACTTCAAAGCCCTGACAGGAATATCAACGCACAGCCCCAAAGGCGTGAAAAAGGCGTGATTTTATGGATGTAAGTTCAAAGGATCTTTTCTGCCTATCCCCCATTAGAAAAAGGCGTGAACTTATGTAAATTTATGTATAAGTTCTAAGCGTTTACACCACATCAAATGTAAAAAACAAATGCCCTAATTAAACGTGCTGAAAAATAGAGGTTATGCAAACTGGTGACATGATGTTTGTGACACCTACGTATGTAACGTCCAGTTGTAAACATTACGTGTTGTAATTATACAAGTACATGTGTTATGATATAGAAGCTACTCGTATCACAAATACAGGTATGTGTAGGCTATACGTATTTTTTTTCACAACTAATTAACCTCTTTTTTTATTTATCTTAAGACAGTACAGGAAAAGAACATTATAATATTTGAATACAAAGGTCCTAAGAAATTTCTAACAGCAGACCTGCGAAAGGAGCAATGAAAAAGAAATGTAGACCTAGAAAAATAAATACAGTGTGGGGTTTTCTTACTATTTACGTATTAATGTATCGTGAGGAATGTAGACAAGTAGTGTGGGAGTGCTTTCTTACTACATATTTACGTATCGTGAAAGTATGTAGATATACCTATATTGCTATATTACGTTCAGTTTCACAATCAACCCCTAGGCTCCCCACTCTGGAGGTATAATCCATCTCTCAAGCCTTAATGATGAGGTCTGCAAAGGTTAACCGTCCTCAAATCATAAAAACTCTGTAAAAACTCAAATAAAAAATTATCTACTTAGCAATTTGCTTTATCTGCTCCCGTTTTTTTTTGTCTTTGCCTCAGCTGTTGAACCCTTGCAAGTTCTTTATAATGGTTTTGGGGTTTTAGCCAGGGAGCAAGAAATATGTTTGACTAAGTAAAAGCGCGTGAACTTTTAACTGGAAAGAGTTATGTATATAAGTGTAGGTATGTACCTTAGAAGGTCCCCATTTTGTCTGTTTTTACTGTGTGTTGCCGGTAGTGGGCCCGTATTTAAATCGATACTCATTCATGATGTTCTAGTAATTATTAAAAAAAAAAAAAAACTATAATTTCTCCTGTATCGTGGGTTTTACAAACATTTAAACTCACATACACAAACAGCCAGACCCGGAACAACTATCTGTAGGCCATACAAATATTTGTTCCCTGCGGGAACGAACCCGCGACTCGCAGCGCAGCAGTCGATCACTCAACCGCTGCGCCAACCGTGCCGTCAATTCAATATCGTGCTTGTATTTTCTGAAAGGAAAGACAGCGGTGTATTTATTTTATTAATATTTTTGATAAGTTTCGCAGATAGTGATATTTTGTAAAGTAGACGTATAATTTTAAAACTGCAGTACCGTATTAGAGCAGTAATCTAATCAACAATATTTCCAGAAAAAGATAGATAAACTGCAAAGGTGTATAAATTCGTTTTGTCTATTCTCGCAGTTTATTTTTATTTCCGATAAAGACCCGTATTTTAAAACAATAATCTGAAATAAACATAGTATCACTCACGCCTACATTTCTCCGAAGGGGCTGGCAGAGAAGTACCTTTAATACCAGCGTGTTGTTTTGTCCATTCTCGCAGTTTGTTACGATCCCCGATAGTGTAGATTGAATCTTTGATATTGTCTCCCGCTGACACCCGCCGCTTAGAACATGACTAAACAAAAAACTAGTTTCGGCAAAATTGAACGAACAAAACTGTTTCCGAATTTCCTGTTTTTATTTCTGTAGAAGTTTAGTAACCGTTTTTATACTGGTTTGGAAAAAAATCGCATACAAAAAACATACCTACCAATATTAGTACACTTTCAGCAAGATATTCTATTTTCACATGAATTGAACAAAATATTACAGGGAAACGAAAATGCAAACCGAAAGTAACGGTTTACATAAAAATACAATAGGGATGGTGACTCATTTTTTTTTATTTGTCCGTCGGGTAGATTATTAAAAAGTATTTGACACGTATTTTTTCTTTTTTCACGTAATCGTAAAATTACGGAGATATTTTGAGTTCAAATGGCGCATGACGTCACGGCTCAGTACATTTTATACCTAGTTGTGACGTAGTGAGCCCCCACTCTCCAACTTTAATGCGTTTTAACTAAGTATTTTTTTGTTAACTTGATAAAACAAAAAATACGTATCTAATATTTTTAAATTACCTCATTAACGGACAAAATAGAATTTCGTTTTCTTTACCCAGTCATCATCCCTATTGGGAATTTACTGGCTTATCAACACAGTCAGTGAACTTTGCTCAAAAGCTGATACTAAAGAATAAAATTAAATTAAAGTAATCTTTTTATATCCTTGACAAACAAAAGTTTATTACTTGCATTCCTTTTCTTTTCTCTCCCGCAACCGTTTAATACACAAGGGTGGTGGTATACTGCCGGGGCTGTGGGACTGTTCGAAAAAGATACCGTGGCCCTGGAACATAAAGGGCTAAGAAGGAACATGGATGGGTTTTAGTCAGTACAAGTCTGACAATCCCTTCCGCTCTGCCCAGAGCGGAAAAAAGGGTGGTGGTATACCAACGTGTGTGTTACAGCAAAAAATCATAAACATTATAATTCCCATTTTTACGATATTAATCAAAAAAGTCATGTACGAGTGAATAAAAATTCATCACTACGTGTCATTTATAAGGCCTAGATTCGCATCGTTCCAGAAAACTAAGAGAATGTAGGTATTACGAAACGTATAAAATCTGTAACGTTACGGTTTTGAAAGAGGAATTCCAATTATATATGCATCCCCAATAAATTTAGCTTTATGACAGAGAGGGCACATATTATAAAATCCAGCGGTTTAAATATTAAAAAAAGCTATATTGAAATACCAGAAATAAATTGGTCCGTGTGTAGGTACTTATGAGATTTCCTCGAAAAGAAGAAGTAAAGAAGGATCTCTAACAGACGTTAAATGATAATATTATAAAGCCATGTCACCCTCAGGGAAAAACTGCAGAAATGATTTCAGCATTAATATAGGGGACAATTAATTGGACCACATTCGCTAGTAGATAAGTGACCTCCGTCCTCGAGGGACGAGCCATTTGTCAACGTAATCATCTTTTCATGGGGACGAGTGAGGGACTATCGCAAACGCACATTCTGTAATCGCACTATTAACCAAAATTACGGGACCTATCTCAGTGTTCGACGAAATTGGGCTGAATCATTTATTTTCGCCTCCTTCCGAAGGCGCCAACATGTCTGTTTTGGTTACAAAGGAATATTATCGTGGAATTGCTGATTACAAATAAATTGCTATACGTTAAATGGTGAGGTATTACTTAGAAGTCAAACTCAACTCTTGACGTCTTTCAAGTACTGAAAAATATTCAGACTTTTTTTTATTGGTTTCCTTAAAGCTCATTTAAAGGACTTCAACGAGTAATCATCCTCAAACTGCAACCTGAGTCAGCTCCACAATCGAACATGCTACACTTCTAAAAGCTCATATTGATTGTTTACAAACACACCCTGTATTCAAAATCAGGTATCATCACTCCATTTTCAATCTTCGCAAGTTGTGCTTTCATAGTTGGCTAAATAATAGAGTGCCAGTAACATACAGTCACTACTCAAAGTTCCCGACGCCGCGCGCCGGCACCATTCCCGACATGACAGGTGGCTCAATCTATCGCTATTCAGAGATATAGAACATGTTTAGATTTATTGAACGTCCATATAGAATGTTGTACAAGCAAATTGAAGCAAGAGTTACTATTTTGAGTGAACATTTGACACAAAGTTAAAAGAGGAGCTCGTGGCTAAATAATAACAGCCACTTGGGTCGATCTTAGGGTCAGCTCACACCGAGACGCGACGCTGCGCGCACATTTATACATTTATTGTGAACTGACCCTTATGTTAAGCTGCGCTTGCCTCGGTTAGTCCGTGGATTGGTGATCACCCATTACATTCCGAGTTTCCTCTGTGCTTCGGAAAGCACGTTAAGCCGTTGGTCCCGGCTGTTATTTGTAGATCTTTGAGAGTGGTTAGTCAGTGGTCCGAAAGGCTGACAACCATTCCTACTAAGGGGCATCGTTTGACCCAGTATTAACTGTATTGTAGTGGTTAGATAGGCAGTCTCTCCATGTATTCAGCTGCATCCGGTAAGACTGGAAGCCGAGCCCTTCATAGTTTGGAAAAGGCTAGGCTATGATGATCTGAATAAACTTAAAAGACACGAAGTTGTTTTACTCAGAAGAAATTGACATGATTCTAAGATTTGGTTTTCTCATAAAAAAGCAATCGAACGAAGGTAAACATTCCAAAAGAAAATCAATTTCGTTTTCAAGTCGTCCTTACCAGAATGTCTGAGAGAAAAATCAAGGAAAAATAATTTTAAAAAAGATAGTTATCCAAACCTACACACATTTACTGTTATTATACGATGTAGCTACGGAAACTTCTCTGGATCCGAGTTTTATTTCCTGTGAAACGGAAGCTAAATATTGATACTTATTGGAACCTCACATTGTCTTTATATAAATAAAGTTGTAACTTTATACAACAGTATTCTTTTATCCAATAATTGCTAAGAGACGCATATAACTAATACGATTTTTATATAAAAGGAAACATAATATTTTTATGACAGTCAACAAAGAATGGATAACGTTGTTTTATTTTGTACTGTTGATACACGTTGTTGTTAAAATATTTGATAGAAAATAAAAGCGCCTCCCGTAAAATGAGCGAAATGTGATTTATAAAACATACATATGAACGTAATACTGGATATACACGATAAAGTTTGATAAAACTGTTTGTTTCAAGTTCCGATTTACCTATAAAGGGTATAACTGCACTTGTTCTCCCCGTCCTCGATATTTTTGTTTTGTTCCGGACCTTATTTGGGAACCTTCTAGTTACTGAGATATTGGACGTCAAAGTACGACGGCACGGCTGGCGCATTGGTTTAGCGATCGACTGCTGCGCTACGTGTCGCAGGTTCGATCCCCGCATGGAACAAATATTTGTATGGCCTACAGATTGTTGTTTCGGGTCTGGCTGTTTGTGTATGTGAGTTTAAATTTTTGTAAACGCACTCACGATACAAGAGAAATTACTGGCGTGGGGCAACGTTTAAAAAAAAAGGAGATCAATCGCATTTTTTTTTTTAAATTTGTCTTTTTAATTTTATAACTGTACTTTAAATACCTCCATGACCCGTTTACTATTGAATGCATCCATCAGAACAACGTTTTGAGTGCGTTACATTGAGTTTTACCGTAAAACGTGACTTTTCCGCCAAAAATAATGTTTTCCAGCAATGCTTTTTTCGTAGGGTTACTAAGTTTGATGTACAGAATGCTTGGTTGATGGCTTCGTGAAGGGTCTACTTATACCTTGTGTGTAGACTACCAACCTGAAACGATTAAAAGATTAATATTTAAATGTTATAGGAAACCGGATTCACAAACACGACAAATAACAATAAAATATTCAATATTGAACGAAAAAAGGGTCAAAAATGCCTTAAGCTATTGTTATTTCTCAGAAACAACAAATGATTAAAGGACTTAACATATAAACGTTATAATTATGTAAAGTACTTATCTGTTAAAAACAAAAAAGAAAATGGACCTACGTAATTGTTCTCTGTGAAATTTTCCAGTGGAAAGTCTCTCTGCATATTATAATTGCACTGCATATTTGATTAGCTAGCGGAATATATTTATCACGTTTGTCGACGGCGCTACTGAAGCACTCGACAGCTTGAAATTGTGCTGTAGTTTCTTCTACCTGACGTCATTTATCCTGGCTTCTGCTAACCAGGATTACCATACTGAGTCCGCTTCATTTTGTGTACGGTTTCAAAGTTTTAGTGTGTTAGTTATTATGAATCTTTATTTTTCATTTTGTTAGCCAATAAAGGTCCCCAAATAATATGGGATAAGGAGAATGCTGATGATGAAACGTCTACTGTTGAGCTTCTCAAGTTCCTATGCATTGCAATAAAATTCAGTTAGATTGGAGATATTAACGCAAAGATGACGGAAACCTAGAGAAACGTTGCATTTACTATGCGTAGGTTGCTATAATATTTTTATTCCCCCCGAACTACACCATAACCAAGTGAAATATCGAGAAAAATCTGGCTAATAATACATTCTTATCTGCATGATCTCAACTAAGAATAGAGCACCCCATCTTTTCCCCGAGGTGTTGTAAGAAGCAATTAAGTATTTTTACGAGGTGAACGTGTGGCGGGATCCTAAACCCGGCTGCCAAGTCTCGGCATGTTTACGGGGAGATATTATATGATAAACTTGTACTAGCCTTGTTTATGTCCGTGGCACTTTAAGTTTTCACGAGGTTAAAGCTGGGGTACCGAAGACTACGCATTACGTATAGTACGGTGTATGTAGAAAACTCTCAAACAGTATACTTTAAGTGATGGATATTTTTGATAAACATATTCGGCATATTCCCATGCGCTCCATTGTATTCCCAACGGGTCCAAAACAACAACAAAAAAACAATAGAATAATATTAAATCAAAGTTTTCCCATGAGCTCCAAAAATTATAAAGTACTAATTGCAAAAAATTGTACCACATAGATATTTTTAGTTGGTTATTTTTTTTTAAACAGCTGTTTCCTACAAAACTTGCAACGCCCACACGGTCAAAATATGTTTAGGGAACACCTATTGAAGAATTTCACTCTCGTGACTCCTAAATGTCTCCTAGATGACTGCAAATCACGAGTGCAACCCCAAGCCTTGTATAAGTTAGGAACAAAAAAACGTTACAATGATACAGCATCCTAATTATTTTTCGAAAACTGGCGCAGTAAAGATGCATGAAATTAAAAATATTACTACCCCCTTGTTCATCTTTTTTCCCATCCATACGACTGCCAAACAACATACCATAATTACACGGCAAAATGTGGAACAAAGATCGTTGTACTTCAAACATGCGCCATTTTGTTGTTAT
Source organism: Cerastis leucographa (assembly GCA_963082945.1). NCBI lineage: Eukaryota > Metazoa > Arthropoda > Insecta > Lepidoptera > Noctuidae > Cerastis > Cerastis leucographa. The sequence goes on along the minus strand of OY720356.1, from coordinate 9,642,900 downwards.
TGCTAATTCAATGGAGCGCAAACAAAAGATCGGCTATCGAATTGGCTAATACCTTTTTCTTATGACATTTTTTTTTTTATAGCTGTAACGTCTTGACTTTTTTGAGTAAGGAAGGTATGAGCGACTCAAAAACGTTATATTTTATTTTTATATTAAAATCTAATAACGTCAATTTAAATGAGATGACTGTCGTTTTTAATTCTGTGTGACATAAAGTTAATTTGTAATGACAGAAAGTGCATTATGAGATTATTTTTACCAATTGGTATAAGTACATACTTAGCATAAGATTGTTGATTATTATTAATAAGTGTTGTTTGACGTAACTCTAAAGAAAACTTTAATATGTTTTTATGTTTTTCGCTTTATTCATTATACTTCTAATTTTTTTACATGTTTAAATGATTATAAAAAAAAAAACGTGAAAAAAAAACAATGAACAATTTAACAAGTGCGTAAAGTAATGTTTGACGCATTTAAATTTGTTTTCCTGTTTATGTCAAGTCAGACTATATTACCTAGGTTGTATTTTTGATTGACTGTCATAATAATAAATGGCATAAAATTACATTGGAATGAGAATCAAAAGTAGGTATAACTGTGTAAGCAATGTGGGTCTAGTATTCTTATTGCATCGCCTACATTCAGTAATGTTATTATAAACATAACATGCAGTTTACCTATATTTAGTTTGCTTATACTATTTACATCTGAGACAGCAACCTGGCCACACTACTCAGCCGTCATGCAGTTTATAACTGGTACGGAGGCTTGTTTGTCACAAAACTAGCTAATAAGTTACTAATACCTACCATCATCAATAGTAAAATTGTTCTTTTCTACGTGTTATAAACAAACATGTTATTGTAAAATTGTAAATAAGTTTAACAGAAATAAAGATTATTATTATATTGTATTAAGGAAAATATTCTTGTAATTAAATTGAGATGATGAAGCAAGACCTCAAAAGTGTTAATATCTCAAACTTTTGTCTGTTAATCCATTACAAATCTGCCTCGAGCTATACCCCCAGGAGGGGCGTTAAATAAATACCTACTGCAAAACGAAACGAAGCCAACAATAAATTAACAGAAAAACCGACCACAGCATTTCTTTTCCTGAAAAAAGACGAAGATACAAGTAAACTACGTCTTACCCTCTGATCACAGCGCCCACATGACGTGTGCTCTCTTTTTAGCACTTGGCAGTTACATGCAGCTATCTCCCTCTATCACACACTTAAGAGTGCTCCCACTAAATGTATAATTGACCTGTGGTAAGTTATACGCTAGTATCCACGTCTGTCTTTTCTTAATGAACAGGAACTAAGTGGCTGCAACGTAAACAGCGTTGGCACCACTTAAGCAGTAAATGCACTTGAGGGGTAGACTGTTAGTGCGTTATTGAATCTCTTATAGGAGCTGGAGGTAGCTATAGGTTGGGATTTCTAAAATAATTAAGTATCATAAAATTCATAAACCAGCGACCCGCCGATGCTCCGCACGAAATCTTGACGTTTTCACTTCTGTTATTGCACGAGTGATGATTTACATGCTATTATAATCTTATCAGTATACTATATAACTATTATACAAAAGTTTGGATGAATGGATGTTTGTTACTCGATCCCGCCAGAACAGCTGAACGGAGCTGGTGAAATTTGGCACAGAGATAGATTGTAATCTGGAATAACACAAAAGCTAAATTTTTTTTTCTCACACGAATTCATCATCTTCATCATTTCCACGCAGACAAAGCTGGGGGCAACAGCAAGTCCTTAACATAAATATTAAAGTTATACCTATGTATACCATTCTTCCGGAATAAATGCTCCAAAAATAGTGAAAACCGCATCAAAACCCATTGACTAGTTCCGAAGATCTAAGCAGTCACACATACAGACTCAAAAAGCGACTCTATTTTATGATATCATCATAATTATCACACTACTGAAGTCCACTGCTGGACATAGGCCTCTTCAATCGCTCGTCACTTAACTCGATTCTCGGCAACTCTCGTCCAGTTGCTTCTAGCCACCCTGCGAAGATTATTAAATGTTGGTATAAAAATTACACACATGACTAATTGATTAAGAGACTGTCTAGGCACTTGAAGCTTGTGAACCATGCTATCGCTGTCCTTACAAACTTAACGTCCCTCCATCTGTCTGCCGGTTAGTACGCTTATAACATGAGAAACACTCATCCTCCTATCGTGTTACTAGGTATCAAGTTGGAACCCAAGACACGCACCTCTGATTTTTCGGATTCATCAGCGTATTATATTACTTTATTGTTACTTGCTTTGGTGTCTTTGGTCGTGAGGAAACCAAACCAACTTTCCTGAGAGATATTTCTCAACGGCATGTAAAGCCAAGTTATAAGCTCACGGGCGGCATAAAAACTTTGACACCTGATTAGGCACTAAACACACGAAAAAAAAGATCTTGTACTTATTTGAATCATCACTGAAACATCGCGACACAAATTACCGGGCCATTTAGAAGTTACGAGTAACTCATAAGCTTCGAAATTATTCGACGGATATAAAAAGAAATTAACTGTGGTTTTCACCGCAGCAGGGGGCCTACTCTCTAAGTCCGTCAACGAAAGTACGGGTCCGTCCGTAACTAGCTTTATACTTTGAAATGAACCGTACTCTCTAATATTTTCAGATTCATGAGTTTTGAAAACACATCGGGAGTAAGGACAACTCTCCAATCTTATTGTCATTCATTTTTAGTAGTTCGGGCCCCTAACGAATCTTATGTCCGTAAGTGATAAAGAGTAGAAAACGACCGTAACTTCGGCCGAAAGTATGGATTTCGTGCTTAGAGAGTAGACCTCCAAGTGTCGCACATTTGTACGGAACGACTTTTTTTATAATCGACGAAAAATTTCAACACAGTAAGTGTGTCACAATGTCTTAACCCTGTCGGTATGATCTCATACGTAAATTCAGACGAGTGGATGGCTAGGCATGACTAGTACCTACGCTTACGCGATGGAGTCATGGTTAGTCAGCATTATCATAATTCTCCTATGCCCTTATCTCAAGTTATTTGGGGTTTGCGCGACATGTCTTCTTCTTCCATTCTTCTCTATTATAGGTCATCTCAGCAGTTACGTCCTTTCCAGCCCTAATATTATGAAACTAATTATCGAATAAGACTGTCTCGTTTGTCTAGTGGTCTCAAGGGCGACTGCTGAGCATGTGGTCCTGGGTGCGAATCCCAGATCGGGTAAAGTGTTTTATGGGGTTTTTCTAACAGGAATTTCTTATTAGAGTTAGATAGGCTCGCCCACTATTACATTGGAACAGTGATGTCAAGTTAATGTGTTAATTATCAAACAATGACGTTTCAAATTTCAATATAGTCTTGAACATAGTCGAGCTAATTCAGTCCAGTTTTGGCCGTCGCATTCTACGAAAATGTCGTCCAACGGTCCAATACGTTATCTCTCTAAAGCGCAGTTACTAAACGCTGGTTAGACGGCATAATAGTCGAGTAAACAAACTGCCAGCCCATTGCCCGCGAGTGCAATAATAGCGCTTCTCCTACAATTAAATCTTGCCGCTTGTTTCAGATGAGAAACGTGGGTACTAAGTTTTTCTTTTATTTAGATGTTGGAGACATAAATAAATGCAGAGCTATGCCATCTAGAAATAGAATCCGAGATCGTAACTTACTTTTCTACTTCCACGAGAGCTTAAGAGCTTCCACGAGAAAGGCCAGTGGACTCTGGCATCAGTATCATCATCATCATCAGTATCATCGTCCCGTTTTTTCACCTCAGCATGCTTAATCATTAACACTAAAAAAAGAATATTTACCATATTTAAGCACTATTAGTTTGTTTGTCCGTGATCACGGTTTTTGCAATAGCACCGAAATATGGGGAACACAAAAACAAATAGTAAGCAAGGTAAATCATCATCATCATCTGCCTAGCCTTTGCCCAACTATCTTGAGGTCGTCTTCCAGTCTTACCGGATTCAGCTGAATACCAGTATTTTCAATAGAGCAACTGCCTATCTGACCTCCACTACCCAGTTAGTACTGTTTAATACGATAACCCTTGGTAAGACTGGGACAGACTATCAGGCCACCGACTACCTGTAACGAGTGTCAAAGATCTACAAATGAAAGAAAGGACCAACGGTTTCGCGAGCTTTCCGAGGCATGGAGGAAACTCGGAGAAATAGAATCAGATATCGTAAATTATGTTTCTAGCTCTGATATTTTATGAGCTTCCACGAGAAAGCTCAGTGAACTCTGACCTCTCATCATCAACGTACCGCTTTTTCACCACATCATGCTTTCTTCCACAGCTCGTATTTTGAAGATCTCTGAAATACCTGACGTAAAGCTAATCGTTTTGTAATCCTTTCGTCGTAACATTTACGTAACATTATTTATTCACAAAATGTTGTATAATAATAATCTTCTTGATCCTTGGCTTTCCTTGTAAATCTTCAAAACCATAACAAGGTATTTGGAGCCCGCAGAATTTCTGTTGGATTGAGTGAATGCTGAATAATTGAAAACATTCATTTCAATATTGTTTCTCGAATGAATAAACTTAACTGTATATTTTTTGTAAAACTATAAGTAGGTAGTACTTGTTTATTGAAATTATTTCACTACGCGAATACATTACGACGGACTTCAGTAAATAAAACTGAAAGAAAATCCTGGTAGAATTTTTAATGAAGTGAAGAAAACTGCGTCTATTTTTATGTAGATACGAGTATAAAACATGCAATCCACAGCACCTGGGTTGCTTAGAATAAATTCTTTTATATCTGTAGTACCTGCCACAGATTTACTATTCGTGTTAACATTTGTAGGAATATAATTACATCCCATTGTTCGTACAAGACTTCATTTTTCCGATAATGCATAAACGTAAAATAATTTCATATGTGTGTGGGCAGTTTGAAAAATTTAAGTGTCTTAAGTTGTACGGTACCAAGTTGTTTATTTACGTACTTCACTTTTGAAGCCACAACAAACCAATCTGTCCGTAAAAGTTGCATGCGGCTGCACCCGTCAAATGTCTCCCGCAGCGTGCCAATGCCGTTGTGCTCAGAGGCGCTGGCTGGCAATCTGTCACCGCTTAAGCGCTGAATACAGTGAAAAATAAATACACAGCAGTTCCCTATAAGTGGGCAACAATTCCTTGCGTTAAACGTTTCGTTGTAGCATCGCCAAAACGAAGCCAAAACTATTTGGCGCCGTTAATTTGCTGACAACGCTGAAACATCAAAAAATAAATAGGTTGCTCAATTCGTTGGAGTAAGTTTACTGCTAGCTCCATATACTGCTAAAACTAATATCATCCGGGAAATATGGCCAATAAAATTTAATTATGGAACATTAGCAATGATGAATCGCCAGCTATGCGGCATTTAGCGTAATTATATTGTGATTTCAGAATAATCGCATGATGAATAGGCGCACCAACTTCTACTTCTATCAGATTGCTGTTTCATTAATTCAGCGAGTGACTAATAACTTTGCAGAAATGGCTTAATCTAATTTTATCTTTCAGTTAACAGCTACAGAGTTCAATTTTATTTTGTAACAGAAATAAAATAATCTATGAGAAAAAATTGTAAGCGAATGCCTTAAAACTGCAGAAAATATGTTTAATTGGTGTCGTTGACCCGTCGCAACTACACGGCACGTTTATCTTCAATGCTCGACTACTTAAAACCACACGAAGATAATTTATACGCCTGAAACTTTCGTAATGGTGAAAACTACACTTTGTTTAGTTTTCTTACAAAGTCGTAACTTTATATAAAATTAGCTAACTGGAACAAAATTCTTAATACATTAGAAGTGAAAATATAAAGCCGTATCCATGAGATATTTTCTTTTGCCAAAGTTGTTAGCGTAGGATTGGCTTTGAGAAAAGTTAAGCTGGCAAGGTAATTTCGGTCTTTATTATTTTTCGCAGTAGGAACACCAAAGGGACGCTTTGTCTAAAATAAACGTTACGGAAACGAATCGATTTTTAATTTAGTCTTCTAGAGAGCTTTGTTGTTCTTAGTCTTATTAATTCCTTCTGCAACTAATGAGTTTCTGAAGCAATAAAGATATTTCGGTTACGCGTAATTTTATTACGTTTATAAAGTATCCAAATGAGTAAAGTTAGCTTTATTAAGTTGACTCTATTAAATCTACAGGCTTCTAAGGTAATAGGGGATTATGGGATCGAATAACGAATAATTTGGAAAGCTGTTCATGTTTTAATTTATAATGGGACGGAATTAACTCGTGGACAATGGTGAGGGTTATATTATGTTTACCTATTTTTCTACCGACATATAATTTTGAACTTAAACTGTTTAATTGTCTAAAGGAAGAATAGGTCAACTGACAGAGGTGAACCCAGTAGTACACCCACAGGTTATTACATTTAATAAAAAATAAAAAACTGATAAAAAAACCCCATAAAACACTTTACTTGACCTGGGAATCGAACCCAGGACTCCGAGCTCAGCAGTCGTGCTCGCGGCCACTAGACCAGCGAGGCAGTTTTTACACAATATCCATCCATACTATCCTAACTAATATTATAAATGCGAAAGTAAGTTTGTCTGTTACGCTTTCACGCGAAAACTACTCAACCGATCATCATGAAAATTTGTACACAAATTTTCGAGAAGGACATAGGCTACTTTTTATCCCTGAATAAAACATCAAAAATATCCACGCGAAGGAAGTCGCGGGCAGCAGCTAGTATAATTATACCTACCTACCTACATAGCTTTAAGATAAAACTAAAAGTTTAAAACCACATCTTGCGTACTAAAACGTACGTTAGCAAAAGATAAAATAAAGGTTTTCACAAAAGACTGGAGCGTGTTACGTTACTCCTTACATTTAGAAATGGACTCGAGACACGGAGATCCGATGTAAGTCCAACTTGAGGGAATGTACTGTGCAAGGAAACTCTGAAATAAAAGTCAGTAGGAAACTTAAATAGGTGGAATAAAACACGTGGGCTACGTTATGCATGGAAATGAATGTAGAGTTTCTGTCGAGAAATTCTAAAATTTTTAGATTATTACCTATAATAGTACTTAACTAGTAAACAACTCAACTGTTAAATTAAAACAAAAATCAATCAGCCCAATAAAAGCCTTTTCTTGAAAAACCCTCTTAATTCTCGTTTAAGGATGAAGATGATCAAGATTTCCTAGAATCCTTATTATTATAAGGATTCTAGGAAATCTTGATAACAAAAAATACCGTTCATTATTATTTTTATCGGACTCGAGCATCTAACGCTACGGACAGATAAATAATATTTATTCGAGTCAAGATATCTAGTATTTGTTATTTGTAACAGCCACTAATGATTTTAACAATGCCATTCTTAATTAACCCGTTAATGTTGTTTCATTTTCTAGAACGAACATCCTCTCATTTGGATTCCGGATGCACAATGCTATTGAAATGACGTCACAACACCATGGGCGTTATCACTCTTCTGTCTCGCCTGAAATGCGGCGTATTTGCATTTCTAATCATTATCCACATACCAATTCTACAAGGAGAAGAACAATCTCAATGTCCAAGCTTAGCAGAGAACCCAATTTGCCCCTGTTATAATTTTAAAGAAGGTAAGTGTCTTGTAGCTCCCACATTAAATGTTCCCTAGAATATATTAGTGTCATTAATGGATACATTTATTTCAGGATTATTTTTGGAGTGCCCCAGCGCCACCCCCGGGGCCGTAAAAAACGTGCTGTCCAAGATAAGAGGAACCATCCAGTCGCTATCAATATATGACTTGGAAATCTCAACGACAGAACTGAACGCAGACATCTTCCCATCAAAAATAAAAATAACCAATCTACAGATCTCACAGTCAGGGATAAACAAGATAAGCTCTAACGCATTTACATCGCTACGTGACTCGTTAGGATCTTTGAGCATAATTTCCAGTAAATTAAGCAAAATTCCGCATGAATCATTCTTGGAACTTTACAATGTTGAGGCACTTGATTTACAGCTCAACGACATCAAAGATATACAAGCAAACACTTTCAGAAATCTTAAATTGAAGAAAATCAATCTGAAAGGGAATAAAATAGCCAATATATCAGAAAACGCATTTTACAATTTAGAAGAATCTCTTACGGAACTGGATATCAGTGAAAATTTCCTGACTGTGTTCCCTTTACAACCTCTGGGCAAATTGAATAAACTCAGCAATTTAAGGCTTGCATGGAATAAAATAAATTCAATACCTGACGATATAGATGTTACAGTGCCAAATTTGCTGACTTTGGATTTAAATTCAAACTATTTCACAAAAATTGAACGACACTGGTTTAAATGTATGCCTAAAATAAAAACATTAACGTTTTTTAGTAACCAAATTCAGCAAATAGACGAAGAAGCATTTCACTCTTTAGAAAAACTTGAAACTGTGGATTTGAGTCGTAATAAAATAACAATGCTTGCTAAGAATATATTTCAAAAGAACCCAAAGATACGCACCATAGATTTGAGTCACAACCATCTTCACCACATAAATGGAGTATTTTCAAACCTTCATGAACTCTCGGAAATATTTCTTTCTGAAAACAATATTTTGGAGATATCTGATGACGCGTTTGACAACACTTTTGGATTAACAGTTCTCAATTTAGAACACAATGCCATTCAAAAGTTACATCGAAACTGCTTTTCGTCTCTACGAAATTTAACACAACTACATATGGGAACAAACTTTTTAAATAAACTTCCTCGTAGTGTTTTTCAAACAAATCGTAAACTAGTAACATTAAGTCTAGATAATAATGAAATTAATGAATTAGACGAATTAATATTTGAAAAACTCGATGAATTGAAAGAAATACGTTTGCAACATAATAAGTTAAGTCAAATCAAAAGAAACGTTTTCAGTCCTCTGCCTGGGCTATTAGAACTACATTTGCAAAATAATGTTGTACAAACCATAGACTCACATGCATTCATTACCCTTAAGAGTCTTCAACACATTAATTTGCAGGGTAATCGATTAACTACTATCGGAGATGTGTTTCCTAACCGGAATTCATCTTTGGTTTCTATTCAACTTGGTGCAAATTATTTATCTATGTTAAAAAATAGCTCTCTTAGAGGGCAGATGAACGTGCAAATTATGTGGCTAAGCCAAAATAACATAAAAGTGTTAACATCTAATCTTTTCAATGATTTATTAAATATTCAAAGGCTGTATCTTAAGAATAATAGTATTGTACATATAGAAAATAGAACATTTATGCACTTGAGAAAAATTAAGTTCTTAGACCTAAGTAATAATAAGCTTATTAAGTTAAGTAATGAGACGTTTTATAAACTTGTAACGTTGGAAGAACTGTACCTACAAAATAATCATATAAATCAAGTCACCAAAGATACATTTAATTTTTTAACTAAGTTAAAAATTTTAGACTTGTCGCATAATGACATCGTTATATTTAATTTCGATATTTCGTCATTGCCGATCAAACAGCTTCGACTGAGTAAAAATTCGATAGCAATAATTGAAGTAGAGTCTCTCAAAAGTTTACCAAACTTAAGTGATCTAGAGATGAACAACAATGACTTGACTTGGGAAGACATTATACAGATACAGATACCTGGACTGAAATCCCTGATTATATCAGAAAATAACTTCACGTTGTTGGAAAATAAGACTTTTGCGCATCTTCCTTCATTACAAACTCTGTCACTGGAGCTTTCTAATATATCACAACTGCCACCGACGACGTTCATTAAAAATCAGAATCTGCTGAGAATAAATTTAGCTTATAATAATCTGCGAGATTTACACAAAGATGTATTCGCATACACAACAATATTACAAGAACTCAATTTGAAAGGGAACAATTTCACAGACTTCCCTCACCACGCACTTTTCAATGTAACTTCATTAGAAATATTAGATTTATGTAGCAATCAACTACACAGCGTAGACTTTTTCAAATTCATCGGTTTACAAAATTTGCGGTCTCTTTATTTATGCAATAATCGTATTTCTATGTTAAATGGCTTTAATTCTCCCTCCCTTAAAAATCTAGTTACATTAAATCTAAGCAATAATATGTTAACAGTTCTTCCACCGAATTTTTTTCAGCACTCCGTAGGCCTGAAAGAGATTGACTTATCACAAAATCTATTTAAAAATATACCCAGCAATGGTTTATCAGAAGCAGTGCTTCCTGCGCTTACAACATTAAACATGTCTTCTAATTCATTAGTGCAATTGTTGCAAACATATCCTTCAAAATTGTTTCCGCTATTAGAGGAATTAGTTGTAACAAATACAAACCTTACGATTATCACAAGCAAAGACTTTGAAAATTTCCCATCGCTCAAAAGGCTGATGCTGTCGCAGAACTCCATAATTCGTTTATCTCCGGGAGCTTTCTCTAAGCTGCATAACTTGGAAAAGCTTGATTTAAGTCAGAATAAATTAGAAAACATTCCAAGAGAAAGACTTCAAGGGCTGTATTCAACGCGCGTCCTCAACATGTCTCAAAACGTCATCAGAGAACTGGAAGATTTCACATCAGACTTACACAGCCTACAAAAGTTAGACATTTCATTTAATCATATAACTAGAATAAACAGAGACGTATTCCGAGGACTCCAGAGTCTGACTGAATTGTATTTAAGTGGAAACTGGTTATCTGCTATATCTACAGACGCATTTCGAAACTTGAATAAGATTTCATTTATTGACTTGAGCCGAAATTACTTTGAAGTAATACAGATGAAAATGCTCACAGTACTAGAAACACAAATCAAGACTCTATCCTTTAACGGTAAGATATGATATATCAGCTTTATTTGTTTATATAGTCTGATTTAATGTCCAATACTCACGCATATTATTACTTTCAGAGAATCCACTAACTTGCAATTGTGAAACACAAGAGGTTTGGCGATGGATGAAAGAACACTATAAAATTGTCATCAAAGGCAGTCGTAACTTGCGTTGTGAACATCCGGAAGATCTTCACGGTTATAGCTTCATCGAATTACCATCACAGAAACTTTGCGATATACCCATCGTCATCCGCATAGCTATACAAGATATACAGACATATTCGATCATTGTGTCTTGGCAGAGCCGCAACCAAACCGGTTTGAATGCATATCAAGTAGCTTATTTTAGCGAGGATCATCCAACTACGGTGAGTATCGCTAGGGAAATCCAAAATCCATTTTTCTTTACGAAAGTTTTATGTTAAATATTTTCACCTGCGTAACTAAAAGCTTATAATTTTGAGTAAAATGTTGAACAAAACGTGCGCGGCAACCGCTACAACAAACATTTGAATACAAAGGCTGTGTATCACCTCAATGGACCATAAAAAATATTTATGTTTCTCGCCTGTGGATGTTCGACTGTGCTGTGAATCCATTTAAATCTTTCTTTTTACAATGGCTCATAGGTGCTCAAAACTCTTTGGTACTCAATTCAAGAGTCGATTTCGATTTTTAAACCAGTTTTGGTGGCTGTATGTCTTAAATTTCATTCATTTCACAGATACGAGGGAAAATTCTCAACGCTACAACGAGAACAACGAGACTCAATAACTTGACACCGGGATCCCGATATACGGTTTGTGTGATAGCAGTCGGCAACTTCGGTACTTCAACGTCTACAGGATTTTCCGTACCCGACGCACGAATAGCTCTCTCACCTGAAAATACAAGTATCAATAATTTATACTCGGACGAACAAATTTTCAATCATCTCCGTCCTTATATGAACGATTCTTTGAGCAGTAAATGTACTAGTGTAAGCACTATCGAAATCTTCGGAGCGGCAATAGACAGTCCATTCTCCAATACATACATGGACATTGCGGATATATTAACGAGGAGACTAAGCTTGGTTGTGGGCTGTTGTATTGGATTTATAGTGTTCGTTGTATTAGTGTCCGCGTTAGGTTACATTAAAACTAAGAAACGTCAGGTTATCGTGAAAGCTGAAGTCCAGCAAGCTCCTCAGTACATCTCCTATGACAATTTCAATACTCCCGGTGTAGAGGTTCAGACCACTGATATGGATATCAATACAATAACAGACAAAACGAAAGTACAGTGCAAACATGATTGAAATGTGATGTAAATACTTCTCATAATGCGTAATATTGTGTTCAAGTTGGGAAACTTAAAGGCGATGAAATATTGGATATTTTCCAATTTGATTCCCTTATGAGTAGATGCCACTCATGCTGGAATACACCCTTTCATCCCTTCATCGCCTTTGAGGTCTCTTCAGGAAGTTTGGCAGATAAGAATGAATTATTACAACTACGAGCTATCAATAACGAAATGTGTGATAATCGAAAAAGTTTTACGTCATCAGGGTACTCTTTTTTTTGCTATAATATAATTTATTTCTTATGTATTCGAAGAGGTCGTAACCTTTTCTTTCTATTAATTATTTACTAACATAAAGTTTTTGTATTTATTACCAGACTGTTTTGGTTACCTAACTTTATGATAACTGCGTAATCTAGTCTAGACCATCTACTGTAAGTGTCTTCTGTATTATTTTACAAACATATATTCCAAAGTGAACCCTGGGTTTTATTTTTGTTTCGATCATTTTGTGTGGCAGTCTTTGAGAGGTCATACCTGCATTTTGCATAGTAAATGCTTATCAAAATATCTCAATTCAGTTGAACATTATCATTATTAAGATTTTGCGCAATATTATGATAACTAATTAACTGAAGCGGAATGTATATAAACAATATGAAATCTGTGAACATGTAAATTTTGAAAGAGATCTTAAATCTATTATAAAAACTATTTAAGGTTTTGATTTAACGTTTAACGTTATCTTCGGTTGAAAATATAATAATTTCTATTGTGATTATTATCATAGATCTAAGTATTTAATATTAAGATTTAGAATAAATTTTAAAATATGTTGTGTATAATAAATTCAAATGAGTTACTACTCTGATAGTTGTATTGACAGTGTTATAGATAAAAACATTAACGGTCTCATATGGTGTAATAAGTAAAAACGAATATTAATACTCACACATTTCTAAGTATCCATAGTTATAATTACTAGATAATGTACCCATAGATATAAATATCGACTATGTAATATATAAACGAAGATATCAGACTCAATTTAGTGTTATCAAAATAACTGTACCAAGCTCTGTTGATATCTGTTTTAAATTCATCACGATCCATTTGAAACTAGTGTAAAGACTGTAGAATTGGTAATAAAACTTTGAAAACATTATTATAAATCTCGTTTTCTATCTTACTGAGCCTCAATTAATCTATACGATTTGTCTACAATCGTAGAACTTTATGAAAGGATTTGTAGAAGCTATATTGTTCGTTATAGAAGTTTGATAAACTTCTATAGACCAAGATTGAAATCAAGAATAAATGCTTAGAAAATGCTTGCTTTAGAAATGCTGAAAACTACTTACATGATTACAAAAAGCCATCGTAGTATTGAGGGAAACGTAGGTACTAACCCCACACGTCTCTATAAATTTAAAAGGAGACACATTCCTACAGAAAAAGCGTCGTCTACCCTCGACACATCTCTCTCAAATATTGTTTCATCTCTTGGAATATACATACATACTCGTATATACAAGCACAAGTAGCACATACATGAGAAGCCAATCTAATCTTGAGATAGCATTTCAAGGGTAAATAACCCCGTTATTGACAGCTATTGGGACGCAATCGAATCTTTTTTTATTGTGTACTGTACATATAGTACAATATAAATCTCGTCGAAGGAGTTAACTGCCTCGCGTCCACCTCGAATGCTCTGTCCCTATTAAATGGATTACATGAATAATTCAGCGGCAAGAGTAGCGAACAGGAGATTCTTTGTGGGACTTTTGCTCCCGTCTTCTTTGCGACATTTAAATGATACAAAATACTTTAGCATTAAAGAGGATTCCAACAAAATAGCTCAAATTTCTTCATTCATTAACGCCTAATTCGTTAAACTTGTAGTATTGTTAGCAGATTTTATCTGTTTGAGTCACTCTTTAATGCTTCAATAGTTTTAATTGCTTGGTCTCGGAATCAGGATTTTTGTTTCTATGTAGTAATTCTATTATTTCATCCGAAAATAAAGGCCTAATTCAAGGATAAAGCTGAACAGAAAACGAAGAAGAAATAAAAATATTGCTTAAGTTCTGGTAAGTACCTAAGCAAAATGTGGTTTCAATAGAATAAAAAATATTCCGTAACAGAAAAATGGATAGGCATAATAAACAAGACAAATTACACTAGCAATTGCGTAACATTTTAACAGTCTCCTGAAATTCAAGAAAAGTAGAAAAATATTCAAAGTGTGGGCGTCTAATGTTTTTATAATGGGTGAGTACATCTGTAAAGTTCCCGTACCTCGCGCCGGCAACGCTTACATCCGTTATCCATTAGCTTTACCTAAAAGCGCTAACAGGGCTTCGTGGTATGTAACCGTTCAGCCATGAAAAACGAAACACTACACGTTCAAAATTAATGACTTTGAACATGGAATCGAAACTTCAGTTAGTGAGTCGACTGGAACCCTACATCACCATGGATCTGACTATCATACTTGAACGTAAGTCTCTGGTAGGCTTTTTTTCCTAAATCTTTTTACTATGATATAGATAGCATAGGTAGTTACAAGTTTTTTTTAAACGGACTTGAATTTCTCGATGGCCTTTCTTTGTAAGAAGGAGTGAGCCATTGGCTACCACACTGTAATTGTTAATAGTCTTTCAAATTTATGATTCTAAAACATGTCGGTTGCGTGTTTCGTTCTCAGTTTTCTATGATATCTTTTCACTACGATATAGAAAGTTACAAGATTTGAACTTGAATACCGAGATGACCTTGCCTTCAGTATATTGTGTTTCAGGAGCATCGTGTTCAGAACCCTACTAACACTAGATATATGTACCCATATTGTTAATTACACAATAGACTCCGTTTGAAATAAAAGTTATTACCTTGATTTAATTAGTGAGACAGCCTTTTGTTACATGGATTTAAAACGATTGTTATGACGGAACATTCTTTGGTACATCCTTGTCCAACCAGTAAAAAATAGTAAAAAAATATTAAATGAATTAACATTTCAAGATTTATATACCGAACTAACTGAAACCTTTCGACGTTTGATCGAATATGCCTAATCTTTTTTACGCATATCGAAGGATCCTATGAGGACAATACGAATGTATTTAATCAACATAACTTGCAACTGACGAATGTAGATTAGTTTTATTTTGAAATATTTTTTGTGGACTCTATCCAAATGAATCGGTGTTTGCAAGCACGTTCAAACGGTGGATACGCGGCTCTCGCTTTGAACTTTATCAATATCCCGTTATTTTATGCAGCATCCGATTTTTGTTTGAAATGCTGTTTTCAAACGAAAGGGAAAATGTGTTTTGTAAATGGTTATTGTTTTTGAAAAGCTTTTGACACATTTGTTAACTATTGCATGATAAATAACACTGAGAGGTTTTCTGTTTAGGTACATTTTTAGTAGAGCCTATGATTTACAGACGTACGAGTATGTCAGTTCGTACACTGTCTCGCAACTTCATGTGTGAAGTTAACATCCTAAAGCTTTCGGTAGATAACATTTTTATAGCAATCGAATAAGAAATCTTCGTCTTTCTAGTTCACGTATTCCTTTCATTCAGGAACAGGGAATGTTGTTTTTTACTTCTCCGACTTACAATGTAAGTCCTTGTCATTACAGATTAATTATCTAGTCAAGTCAAAAGGACTGTCTTTTCTTTCGACGATAATTTTATTTTGTGACATCCATCATCTGCCTGTATTACATTCATACAAGCTATCTTGGAGTATAACTTGCTTATAACTGAAAATGTAATATACTAACACGGTACCTACACATAATTACCGTGGAAGAAGCCAAAGGAGTATGCAAAAATCGTATCGGTTGAGACTAGTAGCGGCACCTACGTTCATACAAGCCTAAGCCCTAAGCCTAGCTTGGCTTTCCCTTTTAAAACTTACTCTTCATGACGTTAGGATTTCCGAACAGTCTGGTCGCCTTATGGGTTTGCCGTATTTGTGGCCCCTAGGCAAGCCTCTCAGTGTGTTGTCCTGTAGTTTCTGCCAAACCCCATTGGAAAAAGGCTAGAACAAAATGCTCCCGTGAATGTGTGCCAGCTATCTTTATGGGCACGGTGCGTACCTACGCACCATTAACACTAGCGATCACTACTGTTCGGGTATAAGGTGCACATTTACTTCGCTCACTGCTACCGGAACAATGACACGCATTATTGAAACAAAGACGCATTCAGCCGCAGACCCAAATCTCGGCCGGAGTGACCTCAGCAATCGCTTCACAGAGGTAGGTACGATTGAGGTTAGGCTCAGTACACACTATCCTGTATTATTGAATGAGCAATATTTGTATTTATATTTTGTTATCACGTTCTCAAAAACGGATTAAACGATTTTTATGAAAGTTTAAGGGGTCGTCAAATCGATCTAATTGGTCTCATATCTGACAAAATTCGTTACCTCTATTTTCACCCAAGCAGAGCTCGGTCACCAAGTTACTAATTACGCCAAGCAACTAACTCACATCATGACAGGGCTTGTGTGATTTTCGATGAAAATATTACTTATTTGCTTTTGACTGCAGATGTACGGCGTGCGTGACGGTTGGAAATTATCTCATGTGAACGTACCTGCCGTGATAAAAATGTCCTAGTTAGCCTAGGTCATCTAGGATAAGACCTACTATGGTCATAGTATAATAGTGAGATTTTTTTACCCAAATACGTTCAGGGTGTGGAGGGTGGCAGGTATCAGATAGATAGAGGTTTACTTGCTTTTTCAAGCTTTTATAACATTCGTATGGATTTATTTAGAACTACAAAAATTGGGAACTCAAAAAAAATAATAAGCATAGTAAATATTCCGTTGTATGTTTTAATCCAAGTCACTTTAAAAACTTATAAGTCAATGAAAGCACCAGGAGACTCGTTGTTAGGTAGGTACATAAATCTTAGAGGCAGTCAGTAGATAAGATGAATTCGTTTTCAGCTCTGGTTCGCACGTGTGAGCAGAGCTTTATTTTTTCGCATTTAGTGATTTGCAAAAAATAACGCATCTACTACAGGGAGTTGATAAATATTTGGGTATCCTAGTCTATTTCTGAAAAAGTCTTACGTGATTCTGAAGGAGATAGATATTTCAAACGATTATTTATTTCAGTAATGTATTTTTTAAGATTACGCCGCTTTTCCTTTCCCAATATTCCAGAAAAGAAACCGAAACAAACTTTAAGGTCAGAGGAGCTCTGAGGTCTCTTTTGAAGTCCACGTATAAACGTGTGAATTTAACAATGGAAGGCAAAGCCTTGAAAAGCTTTTTCAGGCAAGTCTTACGTCTGATATCTGAGGATGAATAACATAAAAAGATAGGGATATAATAGACGGTACGCGATAACAAGATACCTATAGGTACTTCTAATTAAATCTTATTTCATCAATATAAATTTTCAGTCTAGCTTCTCAGGAGTAAATATAGTATTATTAGTATAACGGTACCCAGATCCGATTACAAACACTGATTGAAACTCCCACTCCTATTAGAGAATCTTGCCAATCACGCTGTCTGCTTTCTCCGTAAAAGAAAATATTAATTTTGAAACTAGAATATTTATATATTTCATAGCCCCAAATGTATTGGGATAAAGACAGAATGAATGATGAGGTAGGTACTTCTTATTATCTTACTTCCTAACTAATATTATAAATGCGAAAGTAAGTTTGTTTGTTACCTTTTCACGACTAAACGGCTGATCGGATCTTAATGAAATTTGGCTAGAAGATAGATTTTAATTTGACGAAGGACATAGGCTATATATCATCACGCTACAACCAATGGAAGCGGATCAGCAATGAAAAATGTTGCGTAAACGGGGAAAATAAATATAATATACAAGTTGCGTGGGACAGCTAGTTTTACCTATATAAAATGATAGTGTCACAATTTTAGTTACCATGCTCCTTGGAAACGGCTGAACCGATTTGTATGAAATTTTTGTGTGCATATCGGGTAGGTCTGAGAATCGGCCAACATCTATTTTTCATACACAAAAAAAAAACCCCGCGAACGAAGTCGCTGGCAGCAGCTAGTGCTATTATAAATGCGAAAGTTAGAATGGATGGGTGTTTGTTACTCTTTCACACAAAAACCGCTGAACAGATTTTCATGAAATTTGGCATACAGATAGTTATTAGTCTGATTGAAAACATAGGATACTTTTTATCATTAAATATTATTTTATCGTTTATTCAACACCAACAAAATTTTACACGAAAAACAGTATGGTTTCACCAAAGGACGTTGAACAATTGACGCCGGTGTAACCTTATTAAAGCACATATTTACAGCGTGGTAAGAGTCCCAAGACGCCATTGGAATTTTTTGTGACCTCTCCAGAGCATTTGATCGCGTAAATCACGACACATTACTTTTGAAACTTGAGCATTACGGACTTGGTAAACTTGCACTTAGTTTGGTAAAATCTTATTTGAGTGATAGACAACAGCAAGTTCAAATAAATGGTGTTAATTCACAGGGTTTAAAAGTAAAAATGGGGGTTCCGCAAGGTTCAATATTGGGTCCTTTCCTCTTTCTAGTATATATTAACGATCTACCCTCTTTATTGAAAAGCCAACCACAAAATATGGTGTTATTAAAATTTGCTGATGACACTTCCCTAATTTTTAAGATAGATAGACGGGCCCAAAATCTAGATAACGTTAATAATGCCCTACTTCAGGTCCAAAATTGGCTCACAGCAAACAATTCAGTATTAAATGAAAAAAAAGACTAAATGCATAAGATTTTCGTTACCGAATGTTAAAATTTAGAATTTGTCGATAAAACGGTTTTCCTGGGGATTACGCTTGATTCAAGGTTTCAACGGGGTTCTCATTTAACATCTCTTGCGGGGCGGCTAAGTTCAGCAGCATATGCTGTTAGAAAAATCCGTCAATATACCGATGTTGATACCGTAAGATTGGTCTATTTTAGTTACTTTCATAGTATAATGTCTTACGGCATTTTGTTATGGGGATGGGCTGCAGACATTGAGTCTATTTTTCTTCTGCAAAAAAGAGCCATCAGAGCCATATATAATCTCCGTAGGCGCGATTCTCTAAGGGAACTGTTTAAGGACATTAACATCATGACGGTACATTGCCAATACATTTATGAAAACATAATGAACGTAAGAAAAAATCTGCATCTTTTTAGTAAAAGAGGTGACAGACACAATTACAACACTAGAAATAGAGACCAATTAGTTCAGCCAGGCTTCAGGCTCTCTAAAGTAAACTCATCTTTCATGGGGTACTGTTTAAGATGCTATAATAAAAGTCCACAAAGTATTCTTGAACTGAGTGAGACGAAATTTGCATTAAACGCACACTATGTAAGCAAGCTTATTACCAATTGGACGATTATATCTCTGATAATAATGCTTGGCTCAATTAATTATTATTATTGTCCTGCTCCACAAGGACAGGGGCACATAAAATGACAGCATTAAATAGTATTGTTGGAGCTGCTGAAGATTGTACAACTATCTTTGCATTGTATAAATTCAATTTAGTATTATATAATTGCATAGCCCATATTGTGTGAGTACTATGACTAGCTATCATTTACTGGAAACCTACGTCTTTTATTGACTTGAATGTGCCCTGGCGATTGAGAGTATGTCAAGCTCACTCAAATGTCACGCTGATGGTGGCGCGTGTGTCGGGTCATTTAGTTCCCTTCAAAATGGTTGAGTTGAATGATGCATCCATGCATCCATGCGTCATGTTTGTGAACGGGCGCTGTCAGTTGTGCCTGGTCGTCTCTTAGCTGCCACGGCTCATTTCGAACTAATTTTTACATCTTTTAATTGTTCTTTTTGTTTTTACTACGGACACTTTTAACGTGCACGTCTTGCTACATCGTTCTCACATAATGAATAATTATTATTACGTATTTTTATCTCTAAATGAATGATGTAAACAAGGTTTTGTAACAAGATTCTGATTTAAAAGAGTGTCCATGGAGTTTCTTGCCCATTCTTCTCCATAGAGATCTACGCTTTGTAATGGGCAACTACAGTACTTTCACAGTTATTATGTCTTGTGACTGGGACTGTAGCTTCCTTTTTACTGTTTTTCGACTATTCAAAAGTGCCTGTAACTGGCCTACTTGAAATAAATGATTTTGATTATTATGTGAGCGAAGCTGCGGACAGAATCTAGTACTTTATAAAAACACACCTAAACAAAACAACGGACTGTACGCGACTGTCCGTGTGCTACTAATACCTAGCCCCTAATATTATAAAGCGTAGAAGCCTTCTTTAAAAACTGTGAGTTATGTTTTTTTCCATCCTAATTAAAATTACTGGAATCATTATGGCTGTGAATTAATTTCAGTAACAATTAAAAATAATGTATTTCTTATGATTAAGGTGGGAAAAAACTTATTGATTTATTAACTGCACTTTGAAATCATAAATTAAACAAGGTAAGTGTAACAGGCACCTAAAGACTTAATATTTAAACGAATACAATTAGCCCTTTGTTGTTCATTTGGCATTTACCCTTGGCCTCATTTGACTCACATGCTCGAATAGCCAATAAAAAATTCAAACAAGTCGTAATTATGTTTGTCGTAGAACCGAAACACGAGAATTAGGAAAGCTTTAAACGACACTATTCCTACAGCTTTTTGTCGAAACATTAACGACTAACTTCGAGCCGAAGATTAGATACGATTTGAACTATGACTTTTCCGATTATATCCACAATATGGAACTTTTTCCAATACTAAAATTTCAACACACTTACCGAAGTTATTGAAAACCAATCAAATTACAAAACTATGTATTAACCGTATACACAAATTACCTACCCTTGAGATCTCTCGAGTTGGAAAAGTTAGAGGTTCCCTCTGCCGCAAGCTAAATCATACTAATGACACTTAAAACACCCAGAAATTTTAACCTTTCACGACATCACGCAGATTGTGTTTAGTTCCCACGCAGATAACATTTAATGTACAAACAATATTAGCATGCGAGCCAATGAGCTAAGTAAGAGGAGCTAATGGAACACATCTCGGTTTACTCAGTCCAGCACTCGTAACACAATATGGACCCTCATCGTATATGGGTCAAGTGGCCCCTGATGATGTCAGGATATGGCCATTAAAGCTCCACGGCTACATCGTCCCGCTTTATATTTAATTTAAATCCGAGTACCGTATTTTTAATTAATCTGTTTGTAATACAATTGATGAGGAATACCAGAGAATTCCGTAGTTGTTTTAAATATCTTCCGTATTTTATTTAAATTATAAAACCGATGTGAGTTTTGTTATCAATGTGTTTTCTTTATTACTTACTAAATAGTGTATTTTAATTAAACGTTTTTAACTCAATACAAGCTTGTCAGTACTTACGTATACCATGATTAAACAGCATACTGTTTCCATGCCACGTTCGCAAATTCTAGTCTCCATGCCACGTCCTAAGACAAAATTCCTAGAATCTTGTGAATAACCTCTAACGATGTGTTTATTCACTAACTAGTGACCAAAGCCGGTATATTCAGCATAAAGAAGGGTTATGCAGAGGTGAAGTCCCATTTATTAGAAGGTATTCGAAAAAGCTCAACCAACTAAGCGCAACAAAAGCGCAAGCGCAAGTGCTCCGTCTCGACGGACCAGGCACACGCAGTTATTCGAAGTACCACACAGTGATACAAACTACGCTCAAAACTCAGTCATTGGTAGGACGCTTAGTAATTATAACAAAAGATTCTCTCATCTTGACATATTTAATACTAAGATAGGTATATTCAAGAAACATTTAATAACGTCAGTTTGTGACGAACTGGCAAATACATCTACACGAAATAAATAAATACACAATCACAGACAATCACCACACACCACTATAACATACTCTCACAGCACACACCCACTTTCAACTCCTCGAGCACACTCCTACACACTCACCCACGCTGTATTTTTAAGCTATGTATAGATGTTAAATTGTAAATCCTTAATTGGCTGTAGGATAAGTTAAAATAGTTTAGGTTAAAATTGTAAAGAGCTGTGGTTTTTGTGATAAAATAAATAAATAAATAAACAAAACCATTCCCCGAAGCGCAACCATTAGTTGTGCGAAGCGCAACCATTAGTTGTGCGAAGCGCAACCATTAGTAGCGTTCACAAATTAAAATTAAAAATATTATATTTTTATTCAATTTAATTTTTATGCAATAGTGATGGTTATTAACTAACGGAGAAATATCGATAATGAATCCTTCGAGAAGAATAGGATTTTCGTCTGACGCGTCGCTGGTCGCCGCTGCGCGTAGCATGCTTAGTACATTTCCATACATTAGATATTTTTTTTTGGAATTTTGAAGAATGTTTTGCTTTTTTGACATAAAACATAAAATTACTGAATTATTATTAATTATAGTTCAAAAGTTGTACTACAGTAAATACAAACATATAAGAAGGAAAATAAAAAACAAAACAATTTAGATTTATAAAAATTATGTTAGCGATTCTAGACGAGCATTTTCGGAACTTGGTTACGTCGAATATGCATATTTGTTTGTTTATAGGCGTCTATTTTCTGTTCATTTCTGTTACCCTGGTTTTCAAAACAACTGTCATAATTCAATTTAATGAACCTGTATGTATTTTTAACATTATTGACCAAAAGTAGCTTATACACTTAGTTCAAGTTAATTTCTGTTTGATTGGTAGTCCGTTTTAATAAATAAACAATATGACAGTTGATTTAAAATTGTCTATCAATATCATTCATGAATCCATCATACCCCTCTCTATTTTTCATAATGGTTGCGCTTTGAGGAATAATTTAGTTGCACTTAGTTGGTTGCGCTTAAATATAGTTGCGCTTTGAGGAATACCCTTTTATTAGAGGGCATATTGCTATCAATCGAGCATGAATCCGAACTACGGGCCACTGAGAAATTCATTTCAAAGATAGATCATTTCACGAAAACGTTTACTTATTTATTTGTTCCTATTTAATGATTTCGCGACGAGAGGATTACAAAGGAAGCCAAGTGTCAGTGTTGAGGGCTATATCCTCATTACCATCCTAACGAAATACTTGACAAGAAGATATTAAAATTGAGATACCTCTCGCGACCTTTTAAATTAATAACTTTTGGCAATTTCGATTTAGTTTGTCGTTTAATACTACATTTCACTATAGTACCTTTGAGTAGAGGCGTGGCTTTAATTTTATAATATTCATTAAATTTCTCGTCGCAGTGTCGACACTGCATTTTTTCAATGCTTACCTTAGCAAGATGAGTCCTGATGAAAATTTAATTTCGTTGCAATCAAGACTTGACCTTCTTTACAAAGGACATATTTTAAAGCACGGAGTCCTGAGCTCTTTTCTATATTTTTTTTTCTAAAAGTTTTTACAAGTAGTGGCGTCGTTATGTCATGTTTTCAGAAAAAAAACCGTGGAAAATAAAATGATAAATTAAATTTAAAAATGCAAGTATAACCGTTGTGTTCTGGTCATACACTTGCTTAAAGTGGACACTGTGGTTTTTTACCATTTTAGAAAGCTAATAAGACAATGTTCCTGTAATTTGTACGACAAGCGACATACATTTACTTTCAGTAAACAATCTCGAAAACCAAAGGAAGTTTCAAGACAAAATCAGGGCATAAATGTTACGGTGCTTTATTTCCAAAGTTACAGGTACTTTTTTTGACAAATTGGTTCTCAGAAGATTTATTCTTTCATGAGATAACAGAAAAGTATCAGAGTAATACCCTAAATGGAAAATATTTCAATCAGCAGTTCATGGTGGAACAGTGGAAAATATTCCAAAAACTAAGATTTCTCCAAAATAGCTTAGAGCACCAGTTATTGGGTTTAAATTGTTGCAAATAGTATCTAGTATCTGTAATTTTAAGGAATGCACCCTTTACCTTTACCATAGACCATTCACAAACAGTAGCTACGGTTAGCTGTCATTATTTTAGTCGGGATTAACTTCCTCTTCCTTTAAGTTCTTGGCAAAGCCTCGGAGACTGCTCTCTCTTCCACTTGCTAATACTGCTTAACCTTGCAGTCTCAGACCTTCAAATTCATCATCAATCTGTGTAGTCTTTACCTCCAGTCTTTGTCTTCCAGTGTGACCGGATGCAGCTGAACACCATTATACGTGGCCACCGGTAAAATACTCTTTGGTAAGACTGGTGGTTTTACTACCCATAACGACTGTCTAAAAGAAATATCAGTCTGGATCAACGGATAACTATTTTTGGTTTTTGAGACACGAATCCTTCAGTTTATTGCTGTTATTTAAACGGACGCTCGTTCAGGTCACGTCCATTAATCACTTACGAAGTCAACAGTAGTTTACTTGTCTCGCCCTCAGCCACGCGGAAGAATTTCCAACGTCTTGAGGTTTAGAACTGTTGCCCCTGACGTTTGACCTCATTAAATACATTAAGGAATACAATCACGTACAGACTTCTTAATTATTTTGTTTGTTCAGTAAATACGTGGTCGAAGATTTCTTTATTTAAAGGCAAGAATTGTTTTGTTAAATTTGGATGACGCTAGACATACTTAAGGCCACGATAACCCGAGCGCCGTAGGCGACACTCGCTGCCTGACCACCGCTGCGTACGGACGTGCCGCTACCTGCTCACATCCTACCTCATCGATTCGTCGCGCCCCAGTATCGTGACGTCATCGGTAGTCCCTCGACTACACCCCAGAACAATTGCAGTCTTTTTCAAGATAGCTTCTGTTCAACTTTTTCTGTTTCGGTACGTACCTTTGCCCCCTCAGGGAAAAGTCCTCAGTTTCGAGGTTCTTGGTGGAAACCTTACGGTGCCAACGAAACCAAGAGGGTGGTGACCCAATCCAATCCGCCAAACCGCTTCAGGGTGAGATAATCCATTGGCATCGGGAGTCAGAATCTAGGCCCTTGGGGGCTACTCTAGTCAAGCCTCGTGTGGAAACACTAGTTAAATCTGACTTCCTTCACAGCATTCACCTGTGTCGGTTGGAAGTGTCTACCCCTTCGCACTAGAAGCACCTTGTGGCCGTGGGGCCCTGTCGCACAATTAGACTGGTGACAGGTTCAGAAGCGTAAGCCACACCATTAAGTACACACCTCCCTGTCCACACCTGGCAGAGAGGCCAATCCATCCCCGGGCCCATCCACCCGAAGTTGTTAGGCGTAGAGTTTCACTCTCAAAATGGCCGCTAACTTTTAGGAGGCAATTATGTCCCTCAACGCGAATGATGGACTCCTTTTGGAGTTTTTCACACGCGTTCTCCTGCTAGACCCATATTTCAAGGAGAAATATGGCCCCGAAGTCGCTGCCTTGCAGCATACCAACAATACTGTCGCTGATTTCAGTGACGCGCTCGAAAGCCCTTTGGCACCCGTGCCTGCCGACAAAGGCTTACCTCCGTCTGTAGCTGCCGCTATTCCTGCGAAATCGAAACCTATTGTTTCGAAATCTATTGTTTCGCCAACGATGGAACATTCTGCACCTGCCACCCATTGTTCTCATTTCTGAGAAAATGGACATGTCGGCGCCCCGATTCGGAATCAGTTTTAGGCTCATGCTCTCCTCCTCGTCCTCTGAACACTACTACAAAGTCGTCGGAAAGGGCAAGAGGAAGAAGGGCAAAAACTCTCAGGCCGCCATGGCCAAAAAGATCGTCGCAGTGCCTCTGGTCCCTTTGCCGTGGACTTCTCCCCACCTCCCCGGTCCTCATACCATCGTCCACCGCTGCTCATACCAGCAGACCAGTCAGCCCTCAGTCGGTTCATCCAAGAAGCTTAAGCCTCATCCCCCGTGTTTAATTTAGGACAAAGGGAAACGGACAGATGTGTCCAAGATGTGTGTTAAGCGCCGCATACAATATACAAGCACAAAAGTACACAACAGGGAATCAAAGTGGTGGTCCCTACGACAACAGACTACAGGGAGCTCTATTTTTTATTTCACATAGGCCTACATGGGCACTTGTAAAACGCCGACAAAAATGTGCTCGGAATTGATCGGAAGGAACATAGCCTTCCATACTTACTCCCTTCCTGAGGAGAAGCCCGCGTGGTGATCAGGTGGATCCTAAAGGATCCTACGGAGAACGTCTTAGATGACCTCCAAGGACAGCTTAGGACATCCCGATCACAGCTGTCAACCGCCTTCACAAGGCGAGGAGCGGCGACCGGTGTGAAATGGTGCTGGTCTTTTGTGACCCAGTCCAAGAACACCACCCGATCTTCAAAGTGAAGTCGGTATGCTCGCTCACAGGCATCTCAACAGAGAAGCCCTACCGCTCGAGCGTAGTCGGGCAGTGCCGCTGTCAGCTGTATGGATACAGTCAAGCTAGCTGCCATGTGCCTAGGTGACCATGGCACGGCCGACTGTCCCCGTCCCAAAGACATCTCTCTCAGTTGTCTTCCTTTTCTGCGCGACCATCAAATTGATATTCTTCTCATACAGGAGACCTTCCTCAAGCCCAGTCACCGCGATCCGAGAATTGCCAAGTATCGCATAGTTCGCAACGATCAGTCACGTTATCACAAGGGCGGTACTCTAATTTATAATAGAAAGGAACTGCACTGCATCCCCTTAGCATCGAGTCTCTGCTCGAGACTTCAGTCTGTCGACTTGGCATGACCGGCCATCAACCAATCACCGACGGCTCCGCGTACATCCCTCCCGGCGGTTTGGCCGAGGAGCACACTCTTCTCATCAAGGACCACATCATCCTCTTCAGCTTGAGCAACTTCGTTATCATAGTAGGCGACCTCAACGCCACAAACACCTCGCCTGGAACAGCACGAAGACCTCTGCCAGAGGAAGATACGTGTACCGGCTGAGGTAAATACGCGTACGACGAATATTTGCCTCAGCTGGTAACAATACAGAGGAGGGATAGCGCCAAAAATTGGCACACGTTCGACCACCAACGCGTTCCGCTCGGGACTAAAGAACACGATACGGGCGCATGAAAAGAAGAAAACGCTTGGTTTTGGAATTAGGGGTACAGGTATTTTCATGTTTCACATTATGTGGCCGTTTTTTACCACATTTTTTACGACCTTTAATTATTATGGTATAGACAAATTAGTCATGACTTGTCTTTGCGGTTTAATTGGATGCATGGATGATGGACGCCTTACTTCGTAGTGATTGACAAGATAATATAGCATCACTTTTAGTTGAGTAATAAAGAAGAGTCCAAAAATAATAGAATGGACAATATCTTTTTAAACGTTAATGATACCGCAATATTAAAAGTTTAATTCCAGTATTAACGAAATATGAACTTTCACTCGTACCTGCTGATTTTTTATTAAAGCATGTTTTATTATACCTTCATCATATCTATGTATTTCCGATTTAATCTTTTTATCTGCAGAAATAGATAGAGAGCGGTTGCCCAGTGGTGGCAGCCCTGACTTACGAGCAGTAAGCCGTGGGTTCTAACCCATGCAGGCGCGTTACTTTGTGTAATTTATTTCATCACCGCTGCTCTCAAAACGGTAAAGGAAAACATCGTGAGGAAACATTCAAAGACATGTGACATCTACCAACCCGCACAGGACCCGCGGGGTGGATTATAGCCCACTCCCTCTCATAGAGAGGAGGCCTGTGTCCCAGCAGTGGGAACATTATAGGCTGATGAATGATGATATGATGATGATGATGATGATGATCTGCAGAAATATTATTACGGTGCATTTATCGAGACATGAGTACCTACTCATAAGTGCTACCTAGCTGTAGATTATTATCATGCGTAGGTACTTTCTATTTCCAAAATAATTAATGAAATTTACTCTTTGACTGGACATGATGGGTACACAGAATAGCTTTTTGGAAGATACGCTACGTGACAACACATCGACCCAAAAAAAAACATTCTAGATCCGTTTATAATGTGATTAAGTACTCCAGAGTTCCAGACAACATAAAAACTAAGCCCTAGAACTTTACTTTACGTTAACGAATAAAGATGATTAGTTCCACAACTTAAATTACGAAGTATTTTAGCAGTCATATTTTTAATTGAATGAAATAAAAACTTTTTTACTTTCATAAAAATGATTATGTCCGACTCGGTCCTGGATATGAAATTAAAAACATGAAGCGTAGCTGGCAGCCGGTAGGTAACCTTTGCGTAAAACATAAAAGTTAAACGAGGGAAACACGACAGTTTGACGTACGTACTGAAATAGAAATATATGTTGTTATAAAAGTGTCGGCTTGATACTTACTATTCATGCTTACCTTGTGGAACTTTTTCCACATACTACCATTAGGTTTGAAAAATTGTTAGTTCAGCATTGCTCCAAAAAAAAAGTGTGTAGCCTCTACATATTTATTACCTACTAGATCTCATAGTACATACGTATGTCTAATACTTCTTAGTGGACTACATATTTATCCGCTGGCTCACATTACATAACATAACGCCTGTTATCTTCGAAGGGTTAGGCAGAGGTGTACCTATTAGTACACCCACATATCGCCAGTTATGTTTAAGTCCCATGTAATAGGGAACGAGCCAAATGCCATCAACCGAACACAAATCCGGACTCCGTGGCTGCTACTGAGAATTCCTGAACGAAAACCCCAATAACACTTTGAACGACCTGGGAATTGAACCCAAGAGGCGAGACAGTCTGGTTACCCTGAGGTTTAAATGATTCCTCAGTAAACCCTTTTTGAAGTGAAAACTTCTTTAGCGGCGTTTGTGATGGGTAAAAAAAAATTAAACTCGCGTCAGGACGACCGTCAGATTGATTAGTTTACGAAGGAATTTGAACTTTATGACATCTGTCATTGAGTTTAGGTTTCCAAAACTGGATAATTATCTTATGCACAAACAAAACCTTCGGTTTCTCCAAAGAGGTAAAATTCGTAAGACGGATTGTAATGGTTCTGAAGTGTTAAATTTTTAATGTAATCTAAATTGTCATGTTTGTGTACGATAGCGCAATAAATGAATATTGTATTTTACCACAAAAATTATAGTACTTTTATACTGATAATTAAAGCAACTCGTGCTAAATTATTCACTAACCATTCCAAAATATCAAAAATGCACAAAGTTAATATTCAAGTTTTCACTTCTGCCGGCACTTCCGGAGTGCAACCCTTTTTTTTTTAACACAAACCTCATGTTAGCTATCCACATAACTAAAGTTTACATAACTGTTAACAGACAGTAAAGACAAAGAAACTATGTCCACGGCACCCCAGGGACACAAACCAATACATCGATGAAAACAGCATTCAAAGTCGTTCAATGAAACGTTTGTATGCAACACAGAAAACATAACGTTGGAATGAGTTACAAAGGGGGATTCGACTAAACGATAGGTACCGATGTTTTGTTAGCATTATAAATTGATTTTGTATATGTTACCGGCCAAACCCGATTTTAGGCCAAACTAGTTTGTCCTAGGCCAAACCGGTTTAGTAGCTTATCATATCAGAATATATATTGATCCAAACAAAACATTTGGGTGAATTTCAACAAATGCCATTTTTTTATCATATCGGTGAACTTTTTCGTAGGTACCTATATATTTTTACAGGGTCCATATTGGCTCACCTAAAGTTCTTTACCCAAAATTGTTCTTCCTAATGATTTGTAATCCGAATGATCACTCTTCCTAAAATTTTTCATCCTAAAGTTTTCATTCATACTATTTGTAGTGCTACCGGCGATGATCATAACAGTTATGTTTCCGAATTAATAATATCATTATTGTAAATATATTTAAACTCCTACTGTTTTTCATCATAACGCTATTATCCCTAAACATAATTACCATAATATTTTCACTCATACTCAGAAAGAAACATTTACCAAGTGTAATAAATAATATATGTGAGTAGAAGACGATATTTATAGTGGCACCACCATGAAAAAAATACTTAGAAAAATTTCGCGACCAATTTCGAGGTAGCGCTCGCCGGCCGCTGCCGCGGCACCGCTCGCTTCGCTCGCTCGGCTCGCGCGTAGTTGGTCACAGTTCTAACCTAACCTAACCTATGGATATCTTTGCGGGTATACACCGTTTTAAATAAAATTAAAGAAGACGCTTTAATTAATAAAAAATAAATCTAAACAAAAAAGATATGACTTAGAATAATAGTGTAAAAGATGGTTATATTGAGAAAATATAGGAAAACAAATAAAAGTATAATAGATGCTTATTGCTACTGACATTATGAAGTTGAATGCTTCGGAATTAGAACATTAGAGACAGAGTAGTTAGGAATTGCGATTGTTAGGATGAAAAATGTTAGGAAGAACATTTTCGGATTTCCAATTATCGGAGTTGAAAATTTAGGTGAACTTTGGCGCACCCATTTTTACAAGGGTGACTTAGAACTGAAGACCTGAACTGAGGGTCTTATGTAAGTAGATCACATCCAAAGAGAACTGAGTTCTTAGAAACCTATTTTATTATATTTACTTTCTTTTTTATTATATTTACTATAGGTACCTACTATGAATTTTAAAAAAATGTTTATTTTTATTGTCTTTGTAATAGTATTATACTTTACATAGCGAAATGACACGGGATCTACCGATATGATAAAACGAATCACCGAGATGATAAAATGATCTACCGATATGATAAAGTAATCCACCGATGTGACAAAACTGTGCGTTAATCATGAATCAAAACACCGATATTAGATATTAGACACCGATTGATTTTTTCGGTGTAAATTATCACATCGGTGGTAATAAAGACCACCGATTACAGCGATATGAGAACAGCGACGTGAGAAATAACACACTTTTTCGAAAATTAGAAAAAATGCATAATATCTAGGATAAATTCAATAACAGTCAATGAAGCTAATTTACTTACTACCTATGTTAGAACTAAACAACAAAAATAAAACTACTGATTACACTAGAAAAATGCAACCACCGATAATATAAAATAATTGTCCGGGAGCAACTAAAATGGCGTACTTATGTTATTGGCGAGAATATGCAGCGATTTGACACAAATCCGTCCTGACTGCGCACTAGCACACACTAACGAGAAAAATAAAATTGGGGTGGGGACGCTGTCGGACTCGTCGATGTAAAGTTAGGTTTAAATTACTTTTGTCCAGCGATATGAGAACATTTTGCAGGACAGGTACGTTTGTGCCTCTCAGTAATAATAATCGTTAATTATGTAATAAAATATGCTATATATTAATAACAAAACTAATATTCTATAAAATAGAATAAGTTATATACTTAACTTACTTATTTCTAGTAGTGTATAAGCTTTTTTGTTTGTAAAAAAAGTAGAGGGACAGCACCGATTTGAAAAAAATAGATGTTTATGAATTTATTTCAACCTTTGTAAATAGTCCTAGGCAAATTATATTTTTGCCACAACCCAATAACTACCTATTAAATACTAAAAAATATAATTCAGAACGATATTCCTTTTTTCAAATACTAATTTCACCGAAGACAAAAAAATAAGTCATTTGGGAAATTCACCCATTTACAATGCGCCTAAGATTTTGGATATGGCACCGCTCGTTACGCTCGCTCGGCTCGCGCGTTTATGGTCACAGTTCTAACCTAACCCATTTAGTTGGGTTATTCTATATGATCATGTTATGATGAGTCTTAGTTTGGCCTAGGACAAACTAGTTTAGCCGGAAATCGGGTTTGGCCGGTAACATATACCAGTACATTCCACTCACTTAATTTAGAATATTCTAAATGAAGTACGATATCTCCGTATTTAATTTAGTTAAAACTTGACCGTCTAGTGGTCGCACTACTGCTGAGCGTGTGGACCTGGTTTCGATTCCCAGGTCGAGCAAACAGTTATTGGGTTTTTAAAAGTTCAAAGAGCCTCCCTTATCTGTTCTGTGGGGTTTTCCATTAGGATTTTATCAGTAGCAGCCTGGTTGATGGCAATAAACTCGGCCCTTCTTACATATGACTTAATAATAACTGGCGAAAGGTAGGTACTATTAGGTAAGTAAACCTCAAGATACGTTATGTTTATTTAATTAAATGATTTTTCCACATCTATACAAATAAATAAAATTGAAGCTTCTTTTTGTAATATTAAATAACCGCCTTTTACTACATGCATATGAATGTATATACGGTGCATATACCAAAATAACATTTTTTACAATTTTTGTCTGTCTGTCCGTCTGTCTGTCTGTCTGTCCGTCTGTCTGTCTATCTGTCTGTCTGTCTGTTTGTTCCAGCTAATCTCTGGAACGGCTGGACCGATTTTGACAGGACTTTCACTGGCAGATAGCTGATGCAATGAACAGTAACTAAGGCCTCTATTTTATCCCTTCGGCGTCGAGTTGACACTAAAGTACCTAGGGCTTGTCCTCGACAGCCGGTGGAACTTCGTTGAGCACTTCCGACGTTTGGCCCCAAAACTGGAACGGGCAGGGGCTGCATTCAAGCGGCTCTTGCCCAACCTGGGGGGTCCAAACGCCTCCTGCCGGAGGCTCTACGCGGGAGTCGTGCGGTCCATGGCCCTTTATGGGGCCCCGGTGTGGGCGCGTTCTTTGAGGCGGCGAGCCGCCCATTACTTAAACGCGCCCCAGAAGGTTGTAGCCGTAAGGCTGATCCGGGGGTACCGCACGATCTCCGGCGAGGCGGCGAGCCTCTTGGCCGGACTGCCGCCATGGGATCTGGAGGCGATGGTCCTCGCGCGCCTGCATGAATGGCGCGCGGAGGCACTACGCCGGGGGGAAACTCCGCTGCCGCGGCAAATTGTCGCTCAGCGGACAGACCTCCGGCACGATCTCATGGCGACATGGAGACAGCGACTGTCGCAACCACGTGCAGGGCACGCCACAATAGTGGCGATAAGTCCCCTCTTTGAGGAGTGGCTAGAGAGGCGGCACGGCGCCCTCACCTTCCGCCTGACGCAGGTCCTCACCGGACACGGTTGTTTCGGGAGGTTCCTGCACCGAATCGGGCGGGAGGAAACGCCCGGGTGTTACCATTGCGAGGATCGGCCGGAGGACACGGTGGAGCACACCGTGGAGCTCTGCCCCGCTTGGGCTGAGTACCGCCGTGTCCTCGTAGCGGCGATTGGCGGCGGCGACCTCTCGCGTCCGGCCCTGGTTCAATCCATGGTCCGGAGCGAGAGGGAATGGGATGCCGTCGCCTCCTTCTGCGAAGCAGTCATGCTAGCGAAGGAGGTGGCGGAACGTGAGAGGGAGAGAACCTCACGTCCCAGCCGCCGCGGGAGACGCCCCGGGCGTCTGGGGGCAACCAGTGGCCCCCGGCCACCGTAGGCGCGAGCCTGTGGACGGTGAGTAATGGGCTAGCTCACCGTCCGTCCGTCTCATGACGACAGGCCGTGTCGACGGCGCGTACGTGTTCCACGCGCGCCTCAAGGAGATGTCAGCAAACCAGAAGGGGTCCGAAAGGGCCGATGCCTGCCAGGGCTGCGGGTTGTTCGAAAGAGATACCGCGGCCCCGGAACACAAAGGGCGAAGAAGGAACATGGGTGGGTTTTAGTCAGTACAAGTCTGACACTCCCTCCCGCTCCGCCCAGAGCGGGAGAAGTCATATGATGATTTCCCATCCGGAAAAAAAAAAAAAAGGCCTCTATTTTAGATCTATACATCTATACAAATAAATAAAATTAAAGTGTCTGTTCGTAATATTAAAATCACCGCCTTCTACTACATGCATATGAATGTAACGGTACATGTACCAATTTTTTTTATTTTTTTTTTGTCTGTCTGATTGTCTTTCTGTCTGTCTGTTGTTCCGGCTTATCTCTGGAACGGCCGGACTGATTTTGACGGGACTTTCACTGGCAGATAGCTGATGTAATAAGGAGTAATTTAGGCTATTTAAAAAAAAAACAATATTCGACGCGGACGAAGTCGCGGGCACAGCAGAGTAACATAATATAACAAAACATATTATATCAACATCATCATCATTTAAGCCGAAAGACGTCCACTGCTGGAAATAGGCCTCCCCCAAGTGTCACAACCCGCCTGCCAAGCCTGGCGATTATGGCAAAACCCTCCCTACAATCATAATATATTATAAAAATAATATCTTCATCTAAAATTATGCGAAGTTGTATCCACCCTCGTCCTGCATTGTACAGAATGACGCTATCTAAAACGCTGAAATACGTTCTGGAATCGCATTTACAAATCGTTTATTTTAATCTGTATACAAAAAACCATTTATCTTTATGCATTTAAAAATCAAACTTAGCTACAAGCCTATAAAAAATATAATGTTGAACTTATTTTTTTGCTTCAGATTTTCTGGTACCTAATTGCTAAAATATTAAGCAATTAAGACACAAGTTTGAAAATGTAATCCACAAGCTATTAATTATATTAATAAATAGTTTTTAGCCCGGTCAAATTAGACACAACATGGTAATCAAATAACAAAAACTCGGATCGTGCTGAATTTAGGTAGACCTTTAATACACCAGTAGAAACAAAGTGCCAAAAGTCCCTATCGATCCCATGTGTGCTCAAAAAGTTATTTAAAATCAAAGGTTAAAAAAAAAACGGTTTTTTGGTTTTTCTGGAAAACAGTAAGTTGTATAAAAAATATAGCACTTTTCACACTTTATTTCTAAACCAAAATTCAGCTTGATCCGAGTTTTTGTTAATTGAAATGTCTATTTTGACCGGACTACTTTCTCAGAATATTGTATTTATTTCTGAATTAATATAAAAATAAAATGTTCAAGCAGCGATTAAAGCCAGATTTTTCAGGTTAAACACCTGGCGGTCAGACTGAAATCCTTGGAACGTTATTCAGTAATGGCTTCGGTCGAGTCGGTAGGTCGGCCGACAAAAACCTTGTAGTAGGTACCTAAGTGCTATTCATTAGAAAGTGATCCCAAAAAAATATTATTTATTTATTTAAAACATTGCAACCGAGCTGACCCGTCAAACTGACGGACTTCCTCGTTGGTCCAGTGGTTGCTAGTGCTGAACATGAAGTCTTAGGTTCGATTCCCGGGCAAAGTGTTATTGGGGTTTTCCATCAGGAATTTCTCAGTAGCAGCCACGGAGTCTGGATTTGTGCCCGGTTGATGGCCATAGGCTCGCTCCCTATTACATGGGACTTTAAAATAACTGGCGAAATGTAGGTGTACTATTAGGTACGCCTCTGCCTAATCCTCAGGGATTACAAGGCGTGATGTTATGTTATGTTATGCTGCAGCCAAAGGAGGTGTCATCAGAATCATATTTAGTTGCATACGAGAGGCGGCAAATACACATTGCTAATATCCCCGTCGTTTGGCCGATTTTGGTGTAATGCGCGGATCTTATTGCCTCAGCATCTGTGCTTTCCTCATTTATACTATAATTTGCGTCGAGTTGGGAAACACATCACACTAATAGCCCATATTTTATTAAGGCTATTATATAAATTTTATTTAGGCTTGCGTCAAATTAATTTATAGGTCGTTATTTTAACGCTGTGTAGACGATGTTAAAATTCCTTAACTGTGTTATGCTGCTGCAAACGTGAAGACGATGCATAAAATATATGGGCTGAATAAAATATGTCCCGACATATTCTAGCAGTGGATCACACATAACGCAACCGTTTTATAACATAGTCGTCTTCGACAGTCGTAGAAAGAAAAAACAAGGCACAGAACGTGCCTACCCAGAAACCTAGATGTCATTTGATGTAGGTACAGCTGAGAACATCGTTACTATAAAATTCTGAAAGCAAACTTCACTAAGGCTGGATAGAATATTTCCTTTGTTACTTTAGTCTATAGTAAAAAAAACAATTGAAGGAAAAAACAAAAGTAGCTCGTTCACAAAACAAAGGATAGACGGTTAAAAGCGCCGCGAGAGTGTACACACCTCTCAGGCACTTCCTCATCTAAATAAAAGGTGGTGTGGAAACGGTTATCCTGAATACGAAGCTCTTTTTGACCGCGACCGAAAACAAATAAATCAGTGTGGTTTATTTTGCCAGTCGCGTGTCCAATTTGTTTTTCGTGAACTAATTCGATAACATTTTAAGCGAAACGAGTTACCAATACCGCAGTATTTTCGAGACCGCAGTATTTTGTTGAAAAATTATAAGTAAAATTTTGGTTTTCAAATTTAAATAACAAACAAATGGGTAACATAAAATTAACACAGCGTTTACGTTACCTATATAATTTTAGGTGACCGCAATTTAAAGTTTTAATGAGTTAGTTACCCTCAACGCGAAGACTGGGGTACTGTCGGCCGGCATATTAATCATGTTTATTTGGAAACATATTAGGGACAATGTAATACTCTCACCAGTGTTGTATTAACTGTCCGTAAAAATAATAACTTTACTTCTATAAAAAAAATATAAGGTAGATTTTATGAAACCATTAATAATGAAGTGGATATTGTGTCTATAATATAATTATTCGGATATACCATTTTGTAAATACAACGTCGTATCGAAAACTAAAATGAATTAATATCTTATTTCTTCTTTTAATATATTATCTATGTACAAATATAGGCCAAAAAATCCGCCCACTACTATTACAATATTCAATAATATTTCGAACAAACAAACATTTAAACATAAGAATAGAGTGTCCTAATCTATATGTTTATAATATACATCCCTCTCATAGAGAGGAGGCCTGTGTCCCAGCAGTGGGAACATAATAGGCTAATGATTATGATGATGATAATATACATATGTTTTAAATGTTACTAAAGACGAAATATTCGTGAATAATGTAATAGTATTCGATGGTTTTTTTGCCTTTAAACCTAACTATTTTGACTGTACATATTAATATCTTGTTGCTATACACCTACGGCCTACCATCAAGGTTAAATAAACCAATTTAATTATCAGTAAAATATTTCTTAGAACGTTACGTATCTTGGGCCTTTATCTCTAAAGTGGTGTAGATAACAAACGCACATTTATAGCTTCTGTACCACTCGAGGATAGTATATCCTTCAATGTTCATCCAACGTGACGTTCGATGCCCGGCCCCTCGTATTTTAACTATCCCTAAGGACAAGAACATCAAAGTTGAAACTAACGGCAAAAATTCGTTACAGGAACTTTGGAAAAACTAAAAGCAAAAATAGGATAGGAAGTAGGTACTTACATTTTTTTGTTCCATGGAACATAACATCAACACGCCTATAAGCCCCCAAGGGCTAGACAGAGGTGTACCTAAATAAATAGTCAACGGAGGCACGGTTGGCGCAGTGGCTAAGCGATTGACTGCTGCGCTGCGTGTCGCGGGTTCGATCCCCGCACGGAACAAATATTTGTAATGCCTACAGATAGTTTTTCCGGGTCTGGCTTTTTGTGTATGTGAATTTAAATATTTGTAAACGCACCCACGATCATCATCTGCCTAGCCTTTTCCCAAACTATCTTGGGGTCGGCTTCCAGTCTAACCGAATGCAGCCGAGTACCAGTATTTTACACGAAGCGACTGGCCTATCTGACCTCCACAACCCAGTGAATGGGTAATAGGATACCCCTTGGTAAGACTGGATGTCAGACTTTCGGCTTCTGACTATTCGTAACGACTGTCAAAGATAAATGACAGCCGGGAACAACGAACGGCTTAACATGCTTTCCGAGGCACGGAGGAAACTCGGTATGTAATGATGGTCACCCATCCACGACCAACCTCGGCAAGCACGGCTTAACCTTGAAGATCGACAATTGCGGCTGTTAATAAACGCACCCACGATACAGCAATAAATTCTAGAGTGAAGCAAAGTTTAAAAACATAAAGAAAAAAAAGGAGAGGGCGAGCCTATTGCCATTAACCGGCATAAATCCAGACTCCGAGGCTGCTATTGATGACTAAATTCCTGATGTAAAAACCCAATGGCAATTCCCAACCCAAGAAACGAACCCTAGACCTCATGTTCAGTAGACGCGCTTGGTAAAAACCTCGGATGGGAAATACTAACACGCAGTCAGAAAATTCCGTATGATCTTTTAAACAGTGGCATATAAATATTTAAGGGGTTATCGCAAGGGAACTGTGGTATAAAATCAGGTATGACATCAAATCCAAGGATGACAAGTGTTTGCCATGAAAAGGCATAATATATGACATTTGCGCTGAAGGGATAAGGAAGTTTTCCTTCCTTAAAACCCCGGGTTACTTTCTAAAAATAATTGTTTATTATAGCTATTTGAGGAATTTATATTAAAATTATGATACTGATATTGATTCTGAAGACAACACAATCATGTACCTATTAAATTGATCACCTAGTACCTAGTAGTAATTAAAGTAGTCCTAAAAATCTCATCTGTCCTGGTAATTTCGTACAAAAATAAAACAAATTAAATTAAAACTGCAATTTTAATCTAAACCTTCGTAATCAATCATCTTATACCCACATTTTATATGTAGATATAAAACCACCCTGAATAATAAATTATCCCTGGAGAAATTGCTCAAGCCTCTTTAATTACTTGATGACATAGGCTCAAGTTATAATCAATACGTGGGAATTTTCCCGAGCATTGTCAAGTGGAAAATTGTCGATAGCCGTAAAGTAAATTTATTCCATTGAAAAGACAATTATATGTCATCATGTTCCTCAATAACATTACAAGGATTTAAGCTCAGAGAAAATATATTATTATAATTTTCTGCCCGAAATTATTTAGTATGTGATGAATTTGCACAAAACAGTCACGTGTAGCTAAGCGTATTAAAGTTTTTTCGTCATTTTTATTTCATACACATTTACGCGATCCTTATATTCAATTTAGCTCAGAAAATGAAGTTAATTTGCTATTTTGCGTGAGCGATGACGTCATTAGCGTAAACAATAAATTATTTAAGCCATTACACGAGTCAGGGGGCTGAGCTCCTTAGTAAATACAATAACAAACATGGAGGATGTAACTGTTGAAGTTTTCTTTCTCGGCTCAGTGGCCATCCCTTCGCTAACTGAATAACAGCAATAAGAGAGAGGCCGTGCTCCGGTGAAAGAGGAACTAACTACACAACAATCTAATAAGAAATCGGCGATAAGGAAAACGTTTCATTGACAAAGAATAAATAGACTGCTCAGTTCTTTTGCTGCGATAAAAATATTACCAACGTTAGGTGCCTAATAGACGAACGTAACCTAAATGTGACATTTATTTTGTTGTACATGTCCTGTCACAATAATGTGACATTACGTTTTCTCGGTTTTATTAACAATGTTTATTAGTGCTAGCTTGGGTCTACATGATTTATGTAAGAATTCTAGAATAAAGAGGCCTAGTTTATGCGACAGTTGTTGGTATGTGTATAACGTAGAGGTAAAGTGGCACCGATGACCGAAATTTGTGTGGTAATTAGTTGTCATGAATGTCATGTGAAGGAGAAAGGAAAAAGTCGTGAGGAAAGGCTTGGGTAAAAATAAGTATACCCATTATATATGGGGAAGACCAACGAAACGATGGATTGACTTTTATTTATTTGTTTATTAAAAAAGCAACATGAATTAACAGTTTAACACCACACACACATACAAGTTATAAGTCAGTAGGACTGTGTGAAGGACGATGGCTGAAAAAGGAGGTGACTGCTGAGATTACTTGACATAGAGGTCTGGAAGAAGAAGACATCCCTTTATAAATTGGAATAAGAGTAGGATATTGATGACAATTTAGAGGTATTCATTGGCTTCTCCCTACGTTTAGCGTATATTCGATTATCACAGCATCAATTCTTCCGATACAAATGCTACAATAAGCAGTACAAGTTGTAAAACCAAAAAAAATATAAGCAAAAACAATGCACCAAAAAGAAACATTAACTCAAAACAAGAACGCTCACGGAAAACATTTTCTTAAGTTAACCGCTGTTAATTTACACGGAAAATTGACCATTATTTTTAAGAACGAAATATTTTCCTGTACTCGCAGTATTAATTGAACTTTACTTTACGGGATAAGTAGAATCTAACCGTTGAATTATGAGGAGCTCTTTACATTTCTTCCCTACTTGGCTTTCGTACTTGAGTTGACCATAGAGTTTTTTGTATTTTTTTTTCTTCTTTTGTATTGAGATCTAAGCTTTGGAATGGGCAACTACCGTTCTTTTACAGTTTATTTTGCCTGTTGCTGGCCTTTGTTTTTATCTTCTTGTTTTTGACTATTCAAAAGCGCCTGTAATTGGTCTATCTTTACAGATAAACAAATGTGGAAGTGTCTGTTTGTAACCAAATAACATCTCATTCATCTTACTGAATGCATTTGATAGTTTAGCCACCGAGCTGTTCAATACCGCGAGCGATACTCGCCGATTCCGCTCTTATTAGAAAAAGATTATATGGTACTTTTAACAAAAAATTGGTTGTCTGTAAAGTCGGTTTACTGACGATAGTTGAACGTGACAACGCTATAGGGACGCGTGCCTCTCACTCGCTCTCATTGTGAGCGCATAACGTGAGCGGAGCGTAACGCAGTTTCTTGAAGTGTCACCCGGCAAACCAATTTATAAGACGTTGTCACGTCAAAACAAAAAGTTTTTTCCTATAATGTATGTTTGTGTATTTTCCTAAAATGATTTTTCCGGTCTGTTTGATCCAAATCTCCGAAACGACTTGACCGATTTTGACGGGACTTTCACTGGCAAATATCGGATGTAATAAGGAGTAACACAGGCTACTTTTATTTTAGAAAAAGGATTAGGGTTACGTGCCAAAAAACACCTGATAACAAAATCCGAATCAAATATGGAAGTAATATTTTTATAGTAATTCGGCAAGGCCGTAGGCAACAGCTATTTTGAAATAAATGCTTTGAATTTGAGGCTAACTTTAATAAGTAGGTGTACCTACTAGTGTTTTTTGCCCTTTAAGGCCCGAGGTTAGCTACACAAGACCCTGTAAGTACGGCCAATCGAATTCACCAATAAAATCTGGCCATTACACCACACTTTCCGACCGCCATTCCCTGGTTAATCGCGCATACGAGTTTGGACAAGATTTATTTTGACTCTTCGTATTGCTAACTGGTTTACACTGCTACGTCCTGTTCTAGACAGTTTTTATATTATTACAGTGCATAGATATTACAAAATACATAAAACATAACGTCACGCCTGTAATCCCGGAAGGTAGGCTGAGGTGTGTACCTAACTAATGGAACACCCACATCTTGCTGTTTATGTTTAAGGTGTGTAATAGAGGGCGAGCCTATTACCATCAACCGGGCACAAATCCAAACTCCGTGACTACTGAGATATTCAGTTGGAAAACCCAATAATACTTTGTCCGAATGGAAAAGGCTCAGCAGTTCTGTAACTTAAAAAGGTAGTTATGATAGAAAAACTGTAAACTCTAGTGTCGACTTGGGAGGCGAGTTAGACGACAAACGGCTATATTGCTGATTAGAAGGTTTGTTGCGTAAAAATCCAATCAATGAACCCTAAATCAAGAAAAAACTAAAAATTCAACATAACATTGCATTTTTATTCCCTGTAGGAGTGCAGAGGTCTTTACTTCACCCCCATTACATCAGTTTCTTAATTTCGCCTTATAATAGAGAGCGAGCCAGAGAGTATAGTAAATGTCCCTTTTGTTTAATTATATGTCTACTCTAAAAGTCATGAAAAACCTATAAAAACGCCTTCAGTTACTCTTCAAACCTAACAAAACCATTTCAACATCTGTACAATCACCTACAAAAAGTCAACCGCTCACGTCAAAAGAAAAACAATTTCAACGAACGTCTTAATCGAATCTATACTGAATCTCGTTTACGATGTACAAAATCGTCTTTTTCCGTTCTTTATAGCAAAGCAGTTTAGTGATTTAATAGAATTAAAGGCGTACTGTTCTCGTAAGTACGTCAGTACAAAACCCAATCAGAACGGCGTGTTTCTGAGCTCGCTTGATTTGGTTATTGTCGACAATGGGTTTACAGCGAACGAACGACTGCAGTAACATCGTTAGCGATAAAAGTCATTTTTCAAATAAAACTGTATCGCTTTTAATTTTGTTCGTGATAGTATTATTTGCGTGCAATGGTGGGTTTGAATAGGAACTGTTTTGTGAATATTCCTTCGTTTCGGCTGTAGTACCTATCAGCAGAGCCGCATGAGCTTTTACCTCATGCGGTCCTAAAATCCTATAACAATCTATTTAGAAAATTCAATAATTTATTCTTCATTATAAATATAACATGGATTTAGTATGATACAATGATCATTATCATCATCTGCCTAGCCTTTTCCTAACTTTATTGGGGGTCGGCTTCCATAGTATGATTAAAATGATAACGTAAACAAATTCAAATCGTAGCGTTATGATTGATTTAACGTTCAGCACGTAAAACAAATCATAATGCCACGATTTGAATACAATAATTAGATTATTAAAAGTTTACAATAATTAGCAAGTAAAATATTGACCAGAAAATAAAACTCCCTATTCTTAAACAAACACCCTAAACTTACTTCTTAACTTTATTAAGTAACATGTATGCAACATAAGACTTCGGCAACTTAAAGATATCGTGAGTTTCGTGTGCATGGTTTAGAACAATATGGTCTAAGTTTGGTCGTTTATTAAGGCAGGCTGTGTAAACTGTGTGCAACATGGAAAATCTTTTACATTATAGAGATAAAGCAGCTGCAGTATCAAGCCCACTTTCATTCATAATTAGGTACTCTCCAAATATGATTTTACAACTTCACAAATTCAATGTCCAGTACCTAATTGAACCATTCATACAAACTGTACGCTGGATACTACAAATTAACACTATTTTAGTAAAATATTTTTAGGTTCATATTTTATGTTTATCGTCATTCATAGTTTGAACCACCAAAGGCCACCTTAGTTCCTACCCCCACCCGCCCCTCGTTTGCATCCCCTTTTCAAACCAGACTCGCTTAGCAATGAGCGCAAATATGAGACTCGCTTAGCAACAAGCGCGACATAGTGTCAATATGGGCAGAAATAACTGATTCAGTCTAAAATTGGTGTCACCGTGAATAATTTTAGTTCAATTTAGGAAAGAAACAAAATGATCCGATTGTGTTCAAGTCAAAGAACGAGAAGCTGTCAGTGGTGGTCCAGAGACATACAAATTGCATGTAGGTTGCATGTTCGACTCCTCATCATTCTAAGCCCACCTTTCATCACTACTCTCAAAACCGTGAAAGAAAACATCGTGTGGAAGCCGGCACGTCGTAGAACCGAAAAAAAATAAAGCATATAACAATCACTAACCCGCAATAGGCTCTCATACTATGAGAGATGGATTACGGCACAATCTTAGTCGTGTCGAGGCCTGAATCCCAGAGCGGTGGGAATAATTTAGACTGATGCATCATTATCATCATGCACAGCCTGAAATCACTGCTGAGTATAGGCCTCACTTTTCTTGTGCCAATCTTCACGGTCCTGCGTCATCCTCATAAAGGTTTTTCCCCCGATGGTAACTATGTCGTCTGCCCATCTCGCTTCCTGACGAGTGATTACCTATGCTTAATCAAAGAACTTGTCGTATCTTACCAAGGGGTATCGTATTACCCAGTTACAGGGTTGTGGAGATCAGATAGGCAGTCGCTTGTGTATGTAAATTACTGGTACTCAGCTGCATCCGATTAGACTGGAAGCCGACCCCAGGATAGTTTGGGAAAAGGCTAGGCAGGTGATGATGAATCAAA
Source organism: Cerastis leucographa (assembly GCA_963082945.1). NCBI lineage: Eukaryota > Metazoa > Arthropoda > Insecta > Lepidoptera > Noctuidae > Cerastis > Cerastis leucographa. The sequence goes on along the minus strand of OY720356.1, from coordinate 9,599,073 downwards.
GAACTGGAGCAAAATAGACACAGCACCATTCTATTACTTGAGAATTTTTACCTTACCTGTCACACACGTAGTGCATTCAGCTCACTGTAGATATTGGCCAAAGTCTTGCAATTAGCCTAATGTTTCGGCCTTTTATTTTTACATTATAAAGGCCGACATTTAGGAAATAAAATAATTCGCCTTCCGTCTCATTTTATTAACATTTTTCTTTGGCCCTTTTTTGACAGGAAGTTTCTCAACTTAATTATGAACCTTTTTAGACTTTATTTATATCAATCAGTATAAAGTTTTTTTTTCCTTTTTGATGATTAATATTTAAAAAACCTCTTGTTTTTTAATATACCGGATGGGCCTGAAATTAAAAGGTTTCGCTAATGGAATTTTGTAGCATTTTGTATTTTCGTAGATGGCTTTTATATTCACTTATTTAAATTAAGTGGGCTAAAAAATAACATTCAACATTAAAATTATGTAGCGAGACATACCTACGTACGACTATCAAATTTAAACTTAATTATTCAAGGACTTAAATAGATTGCAGAAGATAGAAAACTTAACACTCTAAAAATACTTTCAGGACTGGATGGATTCTTATTTACTGTAGGTTCAAAATATAAAGGTGCATCTACGCTACCTTGTAATTGAACACAAACCACTAATAAGCACTTCTTAACTTAAAGCTTTCGTTGCTTGCACCCCTTTGTGCAGTCTGGGGAATGGATTGTTTAGCCGATTGACAACCAACTAAATAGTTCGTATACTCAAATCTGAACTATCAGACAAATAAAAAGATCACGGCGCATTGCTGGTTGCAAAGTTTATTCGTATCAATTCCTATGTGGATGTTTGATCTCATACCGTGTAAATTGTGCACGGTTGCAAAGTGTGCGGGCCGACACAGAAGCGCAGTAATCCATTGTTACCTACCGGCCCACAATGGATTCAAGTTTAGTCGATTAAACCCGGCACCAAACACTCGCCACCTTCGGAAAAATGTGCCCGCGCACAATAGGAATGTAGGCGAGGATTTGTGAGAACGAAGAATTGTTGCTAGCACTTTGAGGCGCCGCCATTGTAATCCATTTATTTATTACACATTCAATACTCGAAGAAAAGGCAATGATGCAATACTATCCCAAGTAAATTAATAGCTACTTGCAAATTAAATCCAACAGTTTCTCAGTAAGCGGATTAATTAAACACCAAAGAGAACGCTTTTTGTTCAAATTTATAGAAAAACAATTTAACGAACCATTATAATCCGGTTCTAAGAAATTAAGATTTCTGGAAATTGAAACAAGATGTCTAGTAATACTTAGGTAAATAATATTTAAAGAAACGAAGTTTATGAGGCAAGAAGCGGTAGTCTTACGAATAAGACGTGACTAGCCGGAGAGAGGTCGTCTGTTCGAACTCTACTCGTTGCACTTTTGACCTCAACATCACCTGTATGTACTCAACCAAGTGATACCATACCATACCTGACTATATTGAATTATTGATTATTAAAAGTAATATTGTGAATAATAATTCAATCGATTGATGAGTCAATAGTAGTTTGTTTATGATGCTCACTTTTTAGATACGAGTACAGTGCGTTTCTTTTTGTGAACTTTTTTAACGACTGAAATATACAGTTTCAGCATAACGCTCAAAATTAACAACTTCCTGTAAAAAATGGATATATAATATCTAGATTTTGTAACTACATATTCAGCGATCGAAAACAAATAACCTAGTTTGGGAATTTTCTATACCATTTTTTGTTAGTCAGCAATTGTCAATGCAATGGCTATTCACATCGTTTCGATAGCATTGTTTGCAACATGCATTTTTGTTCCAGAGTTTGATTTATATTCCACGTTTTGTATGAGCATCCAATTAAACGAGTTTCTTTAAAAAGATTAGAATCAAAACAACTAGAAATTTAAGCGCAATACCGCCTTGTTTTCGTTGTATGCGAAATGGTTTTCCCCAAAAAAGTATATTCGTTTTCCTTTCAGAAGTGTTGTTTTGTATGGAGTTAATTTATAAAGCGGTACAAGCGGGGAGGTTTGTTCATAATTAAAGACTCACCTCTTATTCATTCTCTTACAAAAGGCCATAAAATTAAACCTGCATATTCGTATACGTCCCCTATTTTTACACGGTACGTGCCCGACGTCATAAATTAGATCTACAAAAAGGGAACATTATGAGCCGCGACGCCAGAGGCTCACCTTTTCTCATTATTCCACATTTTCAGCCCCAAATACGAATAGAAAATTGAACCTTGTTAAACACAATTTATTAGTATGCATTCAATAACAACAATGAGATAATAGGGATCGCCAGAGTGGGATAAATGGTGCTTACATAAACAAATAATTAAAAAAAAAAAGTTCATGAAATCCACACAAAGGAAAATATATTGTAAAGAAGCCGAAGTAATAAGAAATCGTGATAATAGCTCTCCGGAGGAGGTCGATATGCACCAAAAAGTTGTTTTCCGACCAAAATTTTTATTTTCTTTTCATTGTAATAACCCAGTATCAAAACTTAATAAAGTCGTTCAATTATAATGGCATTATAAAGAATTTGCCTTCAGCATTTTGTTACATGAGAATGTCTCATTAAAATTTTTTAGAAGAAAATATCTGGTGATCTATAATAAAAATATTCGTGTAGATTTTATTGGTCGACGTCCCACCGGGAGTAACTACGAAGCTATTTTTATGTCAATTAAAATTTTAGATATGGAGTATTTACAGCAAGCTTTAGCGAATTTTTATTTCAGTTTGACAAATAATGCATTCAAAATGGTATTTAATTCCAGTGAGATTTAAATCATTTTGTTTAAAAAGATAAATGTGACGTTTCAGTACATTGAACCTTGGTCCTAGGCTTTGGTCGTGTGTCCTCCTACACGACAAATGTGCGACCGATCTCACCAGAGTTGCACGGGCGTCGGTAACTTAAGCTCCTGTATATTTTATGTCAGTGACTGCCAGCAGACTCTGTTATGACCACGTTCTCACTGCCATTACTCATGTGCATCGTGTGTTTTATAAGGAACGCAGTGAATGAAATAATCCATCTATCGTTTTTACTTGACCTTGTTCTGAACAAAATATTTTTATTTTATATAGGGCACTTATAAAACGTCGACAAAAGGTGCACGGTTCGGTTTTGTCGTTTCCTATGGAGAATAAACGGCAAGAAACTTCATGGTTGCTCTTTTAAAATCATTTGGTTTTACAGTACTTGAATGTTACAGCGTTAGTACCTAAGTATGGGAGGACAGCGTAGGTCCGACAATAAGTCGTTGCTTACTACAAAAGGTAGAACAAGTAAAACAGTGAGGCAGCACAGGCCAATGTGTCATCGCACCCTTTTATTGGTAAAGTTGATTTATGCAGATATCATGGTGCCTTGAGGCAAGTAAACTTTCTAGAATATTTGCAAAATGCAGCTAAAACTTAGATGTTTCGCATGTGGGTAAAATGCTACCAATTTATTAATTTTCTATTAAAAGACTTAACTACTTTTTTATTACGCACATACTTATTTAATACGTTTTTGAGCTAGTTTTAGTGAATCATTTTGAGAGAGAGAATGAAAAATTTGGGTATTTTTCAATGTAAAAAATCCAGAGATTGCCCAAAAACCTGAAGAAGATAAAAAAGCAATAACATAAAACTAATTGCTGATACCGAACCGCGTAACGGTTACCTGTTAAAATCGTTAAAAAATAACAGAGATTTAACCTTATCTTAAAATGGGGTCTGGATTAAAAAGCTCACGAGATAAAAAAAAGCAACGTTTTAATAAGCTGAAAACAAAGTTTTGGTATTAAAATTTCTTCGCTTAAGCAACGCCAGTTAATTCCTGAGATTATTCCTCGGGAAGAAAAAGTTTGTGGGCGCCCGGTATCTTTACCGGCCGCTGCATCTGCTTACCTAACGTAACATACTATTATGACTTTGGAACTAGTTAGTCATTTTATTAGTTTTTCTGGTTTGTTCGTGTTACGGTTATGGTTTTGAGGAAATATTGGTCTGGGCTGGCTTGTAGGTACCGTATCTAATCGTAGGTAAATGTGTAATGAAATACCTACACCTAAATTTGCTGAAAGTAAGTAGATTTTTTGTGTTTTGTCCACAAGAGAAAGTCTGAAAGTGGCGCCGGTGACTGAAAATTTGTGTGGTAATCGGTTGGCTTAGTATTGGCATGTGATGCGGAGGAATGAGGAAAATGCCTTGAGGAAAGTTTTAAGTGTGAATGTGGATGAGTATAAGTAAAGAAAGACCAAAGTGTGAAGGATGACATGGCTAGAAAGGAGGTGTCTGATGAGATGACGAGTAATAGAGAAGTATTCAAGAATCATGCGCCGACCCCAAATAAATTGAGATAAGAGTAGAAAAACGGTGAAGTAGGTGGTTTTTATTGTGTTGTGCAATGAACAGCTTCTTTTTAAATGTCATTTATTTTCAGATGGATTTATTTATATGGATTATGGACGCTTTGACGTCGGATATACAGGACGAGGCACCCTAGTGCATGCTCTTTGCCGACGACATTGTTCTTGTTGGTGAAGATGGACCCGAGATCTAGAGCAAATTGGAGAAATGGCAACAGAAGCTGGAGCTGGAGAATGTTGGCCTGAAAATCAGCAGAACTACAACCGAATACATGTTCTGCGATTTCGGCGGTCTCTCCAGTCTTGGTGTCATAGCGCTAGATGGCGCGCTTCTTCTTGTCTGCTCCGACTTTCGGTATCTCTGGACACTCGTCCAAAGCGATGGTGAAATAGATCTTAGTGTATAGCACAGAGTAAACATTGGATGAATGAAATGGTGACAGGTCACGGGAACTATCTGCGACTCCCGCATTCCCCTTAAACTTAATGGGAAGATTTATAAAATAATGGTTAGACCTGCTGTGTTATATGGATCAGAATGTTGGGCCACAAAAGGGATGAATGAAAGGCATTTGCATGTAGCTGAGATGAGAATGCTAAGGGGGATGTGTGGTGTTACGCGAATGGATAAAATAAGAAATGAGTACATAAGGGGCAGTCTGAAAGTGGCGCCGGTGACTGAAAAGATGTGTGTTAATCGGTCGTCGTGGTATGGGCATGTGATGCGGAGGAATGAGGCAAATGTCGGGAGAAAAGTTTTGAGTATGAATGCGGATGGTTATAGGAGTAGAGGAAGACCAAAAACAAAACGATGGATGGACTGTGTGAAGGATGATATGGCAAGAAAGGAGGTGTCTCATGAGATGACAAGCGATAGAGAAGTATGGAAGGAGTCTAAGGAGAAGACATGCTGCGCTGACCACAAATAAATTGATGATTATTTTCTGACAGAAAAATGAACCTCTATTCTCAAAAATACGATGTATTTTGTTTTAATAAGTTTAGCTCAGTTTAGTTTAGTTGTTAATATGAACATAATACCTTTTTTTTTATTAATTATTCTAAATTGGGATAAGGGCAAGAGAATGATGATGATTATTTTCTGACAGAAAAAAGGAACCTCTATTCTCAAAAATACGATGTAATTTGTTTAAATAAGTTTAGGTCAGTTTAGTTTAGTTGTTAATATGAACATAATACCTCAATTAATACAATTCAAAATATAGTGCATTTCTTATCCAAACTGTAAAGAATACGAAAACGGAACGAAATAAGTAGCAAAACGCAAAGTACTAAGGTTCTTGTGAGCTCTTGAAAATTTTGCGTGCAGCACGGCTATCTCTTGCTTGAAATCAAGGCTTCAATAAATATGCGGGTATTCTCAAAGGCGGTTCGTTTTGTGGGTACCTAATTTATAAAAAGTAGGTATTTAACTCTTTTATTCGAAAAAAATATTGGTACTATTTTACTTAATAGGTAATTGTAACCTCTTAAGGAAAATTATACCACATATATAAGTTAGGAAAATTATACCATATCTAAGTTTTAGCTGCATTTTTTATTTGCCTCAATGAACCACCATATCTGCATTAATCAACTTTGCCAATAAAAGGGTGCGATCATACATTGGATGAATGGATTAGATGGATGGATTGTGATGAATGGTATGAAAGAGAAAGGAGTAAACACCGTGATGTCTGACAGAGGAGAATGGAAGAAGAAAACGTATTGCGCCGACCCCAAGTAGATTAGGACAAAGGCAGGAAGATACGAAATCGCCCTGGCTCAGAGTGTCTCGGTGAGGGTATTCAGCCAGCATAGTTTTAATTTAAAACAAACACTCCTGTATGGTGCTACCACAACACTGCCATAAAACACGACCAGATTGAGCTATTTTCGTTTAATGTTATAGTTACTTTGAAACCTAAGACGCAATATTTTTTCAATAAGCTCCGCGGGTTTCCATACAAGTGCTCATACTCTTTTCCCGAAGCTTACCTATATCCTTAGGGCGTTTGCTCTGCCTTTTAAGATTGTGTTTTTATACCCTCTCCACATAAATACGACCCCTGACAATCTAGTTTATTTTCTACTGAATTCAGTGAAATTGAATTCTATTCTATATCGATAAAGCCAATGCATAAACTCTACTTGGAAATCCTAATAAAAATGTTTACGAAAACGGGTTAAAGCTATTTGCTTTTCCATACATAAATACTTAATAATTCGCTGTGCGCTGTGGACTATATTCGTCGTATCTCTTAAAAATAAGTTTTTGATTAAAAATATGGCTTTCATACGTTGGTGGATGACTAATTACTTTAGGCACAATTTTCAGTTCTATTTCTGTCCAAACACGAACAAGATTTTTGCTTTTATGAGTTATATTTTCATCAACGTAAACTTTAGTTGGTTTTAAACTCAAAAACTATTACTATAGTAGTATTAATGTTTAATATAGTTAGTATTAATGTATAATCATCATCATCATCATCAGCCTATAATGTTCCCACTGCTGGGACACAGGCCTCCTCTCTATGAGAGGGAGTGGGCTTTAATCCACCACGCGGGCCCAGTGCGGGTTTGGAAATGTCACATGTCTTCGATTTTTTTAGATCTAGAACATGCCGGTTTCCTCACGATGTTTTCCTTCACGCTTTTGAGAGCAGCGGTAATGAAATAAATTACACAAAGTAATGCGCCTGGGTTCGAATCTACGACTTACTGCTCGTAAGTCGGCGCTGCTACCACTGGGCCACCCTTGCTCTCTCTCTAATGTATAATGTTCCTTTATAACTATAGATAGAGATCATTTTACAAATGAAAGGACTTATTATTCTTTAAGAATCGATTATAGCATTGAAAGAGATTGCCGATCTAGGCAGACAATGGCTATCTCTGGCAGAAGCTCCTAATAAACGCTGACAGCGATAGTAAACTAGTGAATGGAATTACTTGTGATATGATAGCTATATCTACGTATTATGTTACTTATGTATGTGTCTTATTTATACAGGAAGATTTTTTAAATATTGGTAATACTTTAAGTACGTGTAGTATGCACGACGACCAACCAATCAAGCTATGAAAAACTAGCATACGCTGTATCATTGTACGAGAAGCTCATACACGGCGACGTCAGGTTTTACTGGATATGTTTAGCGTGATTTGTCGTCGTGTGTACTCATTAAATTGACCAACTTTGACTATGGGACCGACATGATCGCGAAACAATTTTGATATTTTTTAGTAAAAGTTGTTAATTATCTGCAACAGATGTTTTAAAGTGATATTGAAGCTTCTGGGAACATTATAGGCTGATGATGATGATGAACATTGAAGCTTCTAGGAACCCAAAACGTTGCTTTAGCCTAGTGATCGACTGTCTGGCACCTATCACCCATTTTGACGGGGTGATGGCTCAAGATTCGTGAATGACAGCACGCTATGAATTCGACTTGCTGTTCTTGTGTAAAAGACGGACATAACAAAAAGCACTCGTCATATAACTTAGCTGGGCAAATCCAACGACCGGTGGTCCAAATTAACCCTGGATCGAAACCACTGGAAGTGATGTGGCCAGCAGTGGGATGGCAGGCTAACAGTATCTGTAACGGGACCATATTTGAATTTCGAAAATTAAAATACATACGCTTAAAATGTCAATGTTAAAACATCGAACAATCAAATATTAATTATAACAAAATTATATTATAACAATATAAATTATATTTATAACAAAAGTTCGAAAAATGTTATACTTACGCTCAAAATGTTTGAGATTGAAATGCCAAGTGGTTCAATTATCGAATAATTAAAAATATATCTATAGTTTACCTAAGTTCAAAATGTCAACAGTAAATTAATTATACTTACGTTAAAAATACATACTATACTATACTAGCCTAGTAGCCAAACATAGGGCACAGGGAGCTTAGGGCACCCCGACACGAATAGGTTAGGTTCAAAAGGTATGACGGGAGCTAGGGTGAATGAGCGAAGCGAGCGAACTTAATTCTTGTGGAAGCCCCGCATAGCGAGGCTCCGTCGTCAAGACTTCTGTATACTATTAATACTCGTAATTAAATAATTTAGGTCGGACTGGCAAACTCCGATTTCATCAAATTGAGATTATGCGTTTATAACGGTCGAGGGCGATTCGACGACGGAGCCCAGCCCCTATTTCTGTTTGCAGGGTTAAAAGGAACCTAACATGAATTGCATGACGGGAGATAAGTTTTCTCGCTCCGCTCGCTCACTCTAATTACACGCGAACCTAACTTCACCGTATCGAGGTGCCCTAAGCTCCTAGTGCCCTAAAAGTATTATTATGCTACTAAAGTTATGCGAAAACGTTATGCCAAACAATATTATGCTTTTATTTCAAGAGGAGAATTCTTAATAAATAAATATCGATATTTAGGACATTCGATGCTCTGTACTTCGATATTTAGGTCTTTTGATGTGACTTTTGTAGATTTTAGATATACTTATTGGACGTAGGTTATCTTACTATTTGACTATATGTACAAACTTTCGTTATTTTTAATTTTCGGTTTTATGGTCGTTCGATATTTTAACAGTAGATATTTTTAATTTTCGATATAACCTCCTTAGCAAAATTTGTCCAAAATGTTGCAAATTCAAATCTGTGTATTAAGATTTTCCTCCATACTGCGCCATGTGCCAAGATAATTATAGAATTCATATTCATTTATTCAGGCAGGTGGTGAAATAGTTTTAATGCAAGTAGGTACCTACTCTATCCTATTTTATCTTTTGCCTGTTACCCGGAAGCATCGCAATATGCTATATGGCAAACAAGTTTTACAAAACTCTAATTTCAAAGCTCTAAGAAAAATACTTTTTCTAAAATTCAATATTATCTTATCATTTATGCTTTTATCTAGATGTCCTATTTTTTATTAAATTTATTTAGAGGCGTTACTCCAGCAGGAAACTTTTGCTTTCATGTTTGGATGGCACGCAAGAAAAAAAGACTTTTCTGGGAATCTGTTTTTCATTAATACAGATTACAGGCTTAGGTATAGATAATGGGGCTAGTTATTTTGCGGTGATTTTCCAATTTTCCAACTTATTATTGGATAAAAGATCAAAACCGGCCTTTTTAGTGTAAGGCCTTCAATCTTTCCTCTTATTTTATTGCTACCGAAGTGGCAGTGGGCGGGCCACGTTTCTCATAGAACGAATTGACTTGAGGGTCAAAGGGTTCTCGAGTGATGACCACGTACCGGAAGGCTCAGGGTGGGTGAATACTTCACAAGATAGACTGATGAAAGATGAGCTAATGAAGGATGCGGGAATAAATGGATGCGGGCGGACCTCTCAATATGAGTCTTGTGGAAGTCACAAGACAACGGCTAAGTCTGTAAAGTCTTTATGAAGACCGAGACAAGTAACAATCATTTTTAAAGCTTTAAGTATATCAACAACTACTTTCCATTGTATTGACATAAACTTTTTGGTTCTTTTTATCAATCAAATAGATTTTTGACTATTTGATCATCGTGCACGCCTATGTTTATGATGATGGCGACTTTTTCAGCTAATTTCCTCATCCTATCAAACCGTCAAAACAAACTATCTAACCTACATAATCCTGATCAATAATAAATGGTTCCTTTATTAAGCCGTTAAATCCAGTGGAGTACAACAAACAATCAGAGGAACGGTAGTCGCTTCATCGTACTGACACTACCCTCATCTTCGTGACTCGACGACAGATCGCCCGAATCAATTTGCACTTCGCTTTTCACATCCATTTCAATATTGCTTTAAACTTTGTTTGATTCATTTCTGTGAAAAAGCTTAGCGATTTGTTTTATTGGAAGGTAATTTTCATTTGTTTTAGAGGGTCTAATAATAAGAACAATTCATTTTTTTGTGCCGGTTTCCGAATGAATTCATCTTATATGCAATGAGATCCAAACTCTATTCAAGTTTTAAATTTCGAATTTCAAGTGTTAATCTAAGAAGAGTTTAATTAGTTCTCTATTTAAATTAGCCTTATGTTTAACATAACACCAGATAAAGTAAATATAACCTTAAAAAACATTTTTATACTGCCTAAAATAGTAAATGATCACCAGAAATAGTAAATGATCACCAGAATTAAAAACCTGAAAATCACAGCTCCGAACTAAGGCGTAGTCGACGGAGCCCCGCTACGCGGGGCTCCTATTTCTCTCTGCAGGGTTTAAAGTAACCTAACACGAAGGGGATGTCGGGGTCTTAGTTCGCTCGCGCCGCTCGCTCACTAGACCCCGCCATCCCCTTCGAACCTAACCTGTCCGAGTCGGGGTGCCCAATATCCCGAGCTCGCTTTGCTCGCACTTGCTTCCTAAGTTCTTCTTGCCATAAAATTTGGTGATCATTTACTATATTTGGTCTTTGAATACAATTTTTTTGGTGTTTAGTATTTTTTTTTGGGTAACGTAGCTTAGAATCTCAAAGTATTTTTTGGTGCTCATTATATTTAATCCCTTTAAATTATACTCAAAAAACAATCAGTAGATAAATAAATAGGCCACTTTTAGAATTGAACGAGATTATTTTTAGATTTCAAAAGGCCTATGCCATATGAATAATAAATAGCTCAAACTCTGTCATAATTAAAAAGATGCGGTTGGACCATTAAGTTAGTAGTAAACACAAACGCAAGTTAGTTACGTAAAAAATTATTCAAAATAAAACGAGTAACACTAGAAATATTCTACCAGAACAAAATATTTTACCAGAAAATCTGTGACTTAATTCCAAACCCCACATGAAATACGTTGCTTTTATTCTGACGTTACGTTAGATTGTATTATAACTTTGTTTAGCTCTGACTGGTGAGTTTGGAATTGAAAATTCCTGACCGCTCGAAAGTCTTATAAAACTTGAAATGGACATGAAATGTTTTGCGATATCGCTGGGTGTCACAAAAATGAACGCTGTACGTTGTGAATGTTATAAGTATTGATTTATGAAACTACTCGAAATAGAATAGTATTTTGATAATACGGAATAGTAGTACGTATAGTATTCTAGCAATTATCCAAGAATATCTATTTAAACCCTGCCCTCAAAAACGGTGAAGGAAAACATCGTGAGGAAACCGGCATGTCCTATAGAACTAAAAATTCGAAGACATGTGACATCTACCAACCCGCACTGGGCTCGCGTGGTGGATTATAGCCCACTCCCTCTCATAGAGAGGAGGCCTGTGTCCCAGCAGTGGGAACATTATATTTTTCAAAAAACAATTCTAAATTTAAACTCATATTTTTTAAAAAACAATTCCCTTCTCTGATAATGCTATGAAGAAAAAAATGTATATTAAAAAGCATCTATATAAAACAAAATTGCTAAACAAGTAAAACATAATTCTAGATTTAACTGAGACAGGGACAGGAATGCTCCTTAATAAAATACAACCAATTCACGTCAAAATAAATAACGTTTTCACAACAAAAATCCACGATACCGATCTTTAATTGGGTAAGATCTGGGAACAAAGAACGACGTAATTACATTCGCTAGAAATATAGCAAAACAAATAACTACTTCAACGTCAAATTTAGATTGAACCTTCGCTCCCCAGCGACACAAAAGCCTTGGACTTTATTCTTTATCAAAAACGGAATATTTTTCTTTAAAAAATAAACTACGAGTTTTATTAAACTAAATAGATATTGGAGTGTCCACGGAAGACACGGCAGGTTGGTGTTTCGAAAGCAATTTAATTTGCATGGACAGTTTAAAAAACATTTGTCCGTTGGTTTCGGGGAAATTGGGATTTCCCTTGTCTGATTTAATTAGTTCAATTTCGGTTTTGTGAGTATAATTAATTCGTTTTTTTTTAAATCAAAATCATCACCCCAACACTTAAACTTGTGAGAAATTTGTTTTGTATGAATGATAAATAATGTTGCATTGAGTTTTTATTTAGATAAGGGGAAAACAACAAACAACGTTTTTCAAATTAAATTCTCGTCTAAATCAATCAAGCAACGCTTGACAGGCTGATTGATTTACATAAGGATTTCATTAACAAGGAAATTATCGAGAAACTTAAGTCCGTTTAATTTTGATACAAAACGTGGGACGGAACAAGGCTTCAATTACCTAAAACCACTTATTATTTATGGTTGGTTTGATTTCATTTCATTCCAACGATACAACCTATTTCTTCGTTTCGATCGCCAACTGAAAGAATTAAAAAGCTATTACTGAGCTTTCAGGAATAAATCATTCGTTTTCCGTTGCAACACTCGCTCAGATGGTTTAATTTACATGGAGGGTGGGTTCCACTTAATTCCCGATCTGAGCCAAATTTAACGAGTTGTTGACTGCAGGACTGAGCTTTAGGAATTATGCTCAGACAGATTATACCATCAATATTTAATTTACGTTCTACTGTTCTATTCTGAAAATTTACTATTGTAATTGTATTGTGTGTTAATATTTCATTTGAGCAGTCGTAGGAAAGATTCAAGTTAAATACTACTTACTTTACTAAGTCCTTAAATTCATGAACACAACAAAACATATATACAACAGTCCAAATAAAGACATCTATTGAATGAACATTATACCACAAGCCTTTCAACCCGCCCAGGCACAGACAATTCCTAGTACTTCACGTGCAGAAGGAAGACCTCCATGAATTTCTTAAGCTCCGTTAATTAAACACAAATTGAGTTAATCAAGTTATTTGTTAGCAGTCAAGCTAGCTCTCGTACGGTTCCAGTTATTGAAGCTGTAACAGATCCTTGACTGCTTTTGATATACAAGGTGTTGTTTTGCATCCTCGTCAAATTCAAGGAGGTAACTATGCTAGTGATTCTTGTCCCGAATCAATAATAAAATGGGTAGGTAATTTATATTTTTTTCTTTTTTACGGAAATTGGTAAGTGTGAACCACCCGTGTTTTAAATGCGGCCCGTCTGGTTCTTGCCTTATAACCTCGCTTACACACATACAAACAATCTCAAACGTTTATTTCATAATTTCTTAGTCTCTAAACCACGTTAAGGGGGTTATTCTGAAATACTGACAAACTTAAACAACCAAAAAAATCAGCGTTTCTTAATAATTTACTAGGTACCGTAATTTTAATTGATTATTTATGCCTTTCGTGACCACCCCCTGAAATTTGACGAGGTTGCAAAACAACACCTTGTAGAGAGAGAATTATTGTATTAGTATTTTGATAGAAGTAATCAACATTTTCATTTCGTGTGCGTAAGTAATGGCGTATCATTCACATTTAACATTTTGAAATCTCTATTTCTCTCTAATATATTGTAAACTATTCTTGGGTGTTATATTTATCTCTTTCAGACAACATGTTTTACGCAAACGTATGAGAGTGATTAATATTAATGTTTTTACAATAAATCAAATACATGCTTTATTTTAATATTTGAATTCTATTGTGGTTATAGTATTACTTCTTTAAACGAGAGCTGTTACTGTAATATAGAAAAACTACCATTCCAAATTATGGAACATTTTCTAAAAAATAACCATTGTTGTAAGAGAAAATAAATAAAAATTGAGCAGAATACTATTTACATATCAGTGATTCTATATTCAATTTATTACACAAAAAATGCAGGTAAAAGCAGTAAAAAACCTTTACAATAAAACCAGACCAGAGCCATATATTATTATTCAATACAAAAAAGTTTAACCGTAATATAGAATCGACATGAATGCCGAAACAGCAATTTTTCCGTTGGAAAAATAACGGTCACGTTGGAAAACTCGAAACAAAACAAATCCTCGGGAACGGAACCGTTGGCAATAGCTTGTATACAACATAGTAAGTAGCGAATGGATTTTTACTTTTTATCATTTTTATTGATTCAGGCAAAGACCTTAACAATGGACCTCCAAACAGACTGTATTTAAGAACATTGGGCGACGTATCCCAACCCTGTTTATATTTGCTCTACTTAAAGCAAAACCCACACATGTCCTCTAAACAAATATCTCAACTATAAACGCAATATTATCTTAAATCCCCAATAGAATATATTTCCTCTACATCTCATTTTTCATAGGACCGCTAGGGGAATACTTACAAACAAAATGTTCAATCTCTTTACCCGTATAAATCAAAGTAAACGGGAAACGCTAAACGCAAATTGACAACTCAACTGTCGCCTGGATGAGGGTCGGGGTGGCGCACTTATGAGAGAATCCCGTGGACTTAGTTACTTATCACACAAGATTATCCTTTTAACATTATGCGGTGAATAATCTCACTGTAATGGTGGTGAATGTTTAAATATAAAATAGGTGGTCGTCTCATATTTATGATGATACTTTTCATGTTACATTCAGTTTAGACAACCCACTCACATTTACGAAACATATAAAATACTAGCGACCCACCCCGGCTTCACAAGGGTGCAATTTACTATCAACAGCACCACCTTTTGGGTTCAAAACTATCTTATCTTTCAAGCTGAAACCTACTATACGCATTCACAAAATGTCATTGCACACATTGACATGTCCTGCTCAGTCCCATTTAAGTTGGGCACCTTTTACAGCCACGTCAACGATTTGCATTTTAGATCGCAGCAGTATAGCATACTCATAGACATGATTTTTTTAAATGGAGTACAGTTATATCAATCGTAAACTCAGCAAAGAAAAAATAGATATTTAGAACAAGGACTTACACTTGCAAACTCATAACCTACTCTAATAAATCTCTGACTCCCAACGTCGTATACAAAAAGCTTTCACATTTTCCTTAAATGTAACAATATTTAAGCCACTAACAAGATGTCACAGAAGAATATTGACCTATTTGCCTTCGAAAATATCCGATACGCTAATATAGCGTTGGTTCCCAAAGTATCGGATTATGAAATCTTTGCCAAATGTTAGGTAAAGGTATCGTTATGTAATGATACTTTAGGATGACGTATTGTTTGTGGGTGCTCAACTTTGGTGACCTTTCACTGAAGAGGCAACTTTCATGTCGGTAAATTACTGAATAACAATCTTTTTGAAAGAACTAAAGAGAAACATAACTTGTTAGCTGCTGTTTTAGAAAAACTTTTAAAAGTACCCGCGTTTGGGATTAAGAGCTTGCTAATGTTAATACAGATAGAAAAGTAAAGAATTCCTGTTTAGGCTTTTCGTAATGACCAAGATGTTTTCACCAAAACTATGCGACACTTTAATTTGTTGCTTATTAAAAACGGACTGTTAGATTTTCAACACACAAGATAAATGCCTAGATTTTCATTGAAATACCACAAATAGCTAACCATGACAGCTTGCTTACTCATCGTCGAAAATCGAAAAATCTCTAGAGTTTATCTTTTTCATGCACTTGTCATTTATTTGGAAGTTTTTCATTAGTTCGAAGTTTCTAACAATATTTTTCTTTGGTTAATATTGTTTAGTAGACATAAGACAACTAAAGCCTGGTCTTAAGATGTTAGAATGAACTTACGACTTGTGCACTCTTCTTTTGAAAGTACGAAAACTTTCTAAGCGAGCAAAGCCAGTTTGACAAGCTGATATAATTTATACTAGGTACCTACGTACAATTAAAAACAACAGCTGTTTATTCTATAATTGCGATAAAACATAACATAAAATCACGCCTGCAATCTCTGAAGGGTTAGGCAGAATTGTATTTTTTTTATCTTTGCCCCACACTAGTATAATTATATAAATTCCCGATAATTTATCCCGTATCGTGGGTGCGTTTACAAACATTTAAACTCACATACACAAACAGCCAGACCCGGAACAACTATATGTAGGCCAAACAAATATTTGTTCCGTGCGGGGATCGAATCCGCGACACGTAGCGCAGCAGTCGATTGCTCAGCCACTGCGCTAACCGTGCCGTCAAAATAATTGTACACTCACTTTTCGACAATTATGTCTAAGTCTCATGTAATAGGGGGCGAGCCTATTGCAATCAACCGGGCACAAATCCAGACTGCTACTGATTTCCTGATGGAAAAACCCAATAACACTTTGCCCGGCCCGGTAATCAAACCCAAGCCCTCATGCTCAGCAGTCGACTAGGGAGGGCTAATTTGCGATACTAGATTACGAAATACATTACTCTAGTAATGAAGCCAGTAAACTATAGAACAAGTAAATTTGGATAACAAATACCACAATTATTATAATGAGTAATTAACTCAGGTCTTCCGAGAACAGATTATTATATTCGCTCCTAATATCGGCCCTTCAGACTTTACTCTGTGATACCCGTCAAGAACATTTTATGAGATGGTATTATGTACCGTGCTTGAAATGTATCTGATATGTCACGATAATATTTTTTTTTTTTTGGAATGGCTTTTTTTATGTCAAGTCGTAAACAATGATTAATTTGTGACAATAGATGTGCTCATCAAGAACAATAAGAGTAACAATGGTGCTATCGCATAGATTTATTGAAGGTTCATTTAATCCCAATATCGCCCTTAGACGTTTTAAAAGAGGTGCCACAATCGTTGATATATCAGCGATCGTTAGAGCCATTATCGCAACTGCGGCTGATTCGAATTGTGTGAAGGCGAGAATGTATGGCGGGGTGACAGACACCAGTTCGTTTGCAACGAATCATTAGCTTCGGCGATAGCTTATCGCGGCTCACACACCCACCGTCACCGTCACCGTCTCGTCTACCCATCATAATACATCATCTGTGATAACAATGACGTCATGTCGCCTAACAGTCTCTTGGATGCCTCCCCGTCGCGTCTAGTCGTTAAAACAATCGTAATTAAGTCTGTAATTTACGACTCGTTACGATTTGACGTTAATTTTATCTTATACAATGACAAGTGATTCGGTGTGTAATTATGCTTTATGTTTCTATTTTATGTATCTGTTTCATCCTATACTCGTATTTTCGGCAACAATGCAATAAAAGCAGCGGCAATGCGTTCAACGGAGAGTGAGAACGCCACTTTTATCTTATCAAGTCTTTTGTCGGAGAAAATCTCATGAATCCGCGCTTTTCATGCCAGTAATAACATTTACTTCGAGAGAAAACAGTTATCCTACTATAAAAAGAAAACACAATCGCTTTAGGCAAATATATTTTTATTTACCTAGAAAATTTGGCATAGAAGCTTGCTTCAGTTTAGAAATAATGACGTCGTCAACAGGAGATTACTGGCTGACACCATAAGAATCGTGTAGTCACGTTCTTAGCGGATCTTACAACACGTGATGACGTAATGCAGGCTCGACAGGGATCGTCACGACATCTGCTACGTCATTCCGCTAAATGTCACGCCCGTGACGACGCTTGTTCGGCTACGACAGCCGGCAATTATCTAGAGAGTTTTGGATTTTAGGGCTGCTGTACTATAAAGGGCAATGTTTTAATGGATGGCTTTGAAGAACATCATAAAATATTGTAATTAGACACCCCGTCGTTAGTAACGCAATTTAAAAAAAATATATAAAAAAAAACATTCCTTATCTAGCTTTGAGTCATTTGGATGGAATTAGGTAATGACTTGTTTAATTTAGGTAAAAAGTAGCTTGCTTGACGCATGCTGTTATTTATCTAAATTAAACAAGCTTGCGTCAGTCTGTAACCAATAAACCCCAATGAAGAAGATCGTGTTCGTAGCATTATTTTCACTCTCATTTGCACAGAACTCACTACATAAAAGTTTCCAGACGGTCTTAGAAGTAATAACTTATTGTGAACCATCCATCTATTAATCACTCATAAGACGTTGTTTTCTAGCTGCTTCTTTTATACCTGTTTAATGAACGGTTATCAAATTAATGTCTTTATTTTAATACAACACACCCTATATGTACTGAAATCGATATTCGTTGCAATATTATCTGTTCCACTAAAATTATTTGCTGTGGTGGTGTTAGTTTAGGGAACTTATTACCAGTAATCCGTAAATTCAAACAGCAGGGATCATTAAAAAAACATGATGCGATATGTAGATATCGCGGAAATCCCATCGAAATTATAAATAAAGCAAAATAAAGACAAATATTGGAACAAGTTCATTTTAATCCCATAAAGGGTCGAGTTAGATAAAGTTCTTGGGTATCATGGTAGCGGCTAATACCGGACAGTCTTGACACCATCGGCCGCATAATTCCGCGGATTTCAACTGGATTAATATGAAGCAGTGCATATGAGAAGCACTAATTAATACCCTGCCGCGGAAACTTTCGCTAAATTGAATTGCGCTCTTAGAGGTTGAGTAATGCGAACGGATTGCGAGATTAGATCGATTGAACTCGATTAATTCACCAAGTTGTTCCTAATGTTGGTTAGTCTGAGTTATTGCTGAACCTAAAATGGAGGCGCTTGAATGTATTTGGCGGTCTTATCAAATTAGAGATGGGGTTACTTTAAAGTTCTTCAAGGTATTTCCTTCTTCTCGGTCGAAATAAGTCTTTATAAAGTGCCACTTATTTTGTTTGGTTGTTTTTTTAACGCTGTTGGAAAGACTGAACAGATCAGGGATATAAAATAATGAAACTGAGACCATCGTCCTCTAGATTTACTTGTGAACAATACCTAACTAAGGAAAAACACTTGATTCTCCGCAATAACCAATATCTCTTCAGTTTCCTTTTTCAGTTTTTCGGTTTATCCACAGAAAACATAGCGTTAGGCTAATTCACGTACGACTTATACATTGTTTAATTAAAATGCAAAACATACCGAATCCCGTTCTTATACCACCTAAACCGTATTTATTTATTTTTCGAGAAACAAAAAAATAAAATATGTGCATTTTAAGGACACTTTGACAGAAAGCTGAGCGTGGCGAGCCCGGCAGCCGCTCGCGACTTTTCCCGCTGAATTATTCATTTAATCCTTTCAATATCGCCATCTCAACGTATCTAAGTATGAACGAGTTTTAGCTGTTTTTTGTCATTCGTGTCGTATTGGTTATGCGGCATGCCACTTCAAGGGGATCACAGAACCAACTTCATAAACTTTTTTTGCAGTTTCTCTTACATACAGGTTTATTTATTTTACTAGTGAATTTGCTACCTAAGTCGTAGCTTATTATAGAGCCTTTGTGCTTTATGTGCTTATGTGGTGTGTTTTCCCTTTTCTTAAGACTAGGTAGTATTTTATTTTTTATTCGAAATATATTTTCGTGGATACCATTTTATCTTTGAAGTAGTAACTAGTAACAAAAAATAAATAAAAAACAGATTCTGTCTTGAGGACTGCCGACAGAAGTGAAAACTCAAAACAATGGAATAACTGTGTTCGTTTTTTTTATTTTTTAATATATTTTTTTTTTTCAGTTATACACACAATACATTCTATACATTTAAGTTGATGCAAACATAAAATCATTACAGCTTTAACGTGCACCAACATCATCGACTATATAATTTAGAAGAAAAATAATATCACCACTTAAGTAAATGTAACATAAAAAAATAACATAACAAGGGGCATGCGAAATTTTATCTAGTACTAACGAGCGCACATCGGTGAACAACCCGGCCGAGTGGTGGAATGTTTTTGAATTGAAACAGGCTGTTCCTAGAAGTACCAATATGTATTTAGTAACATTTAATTTTAAACTATAATTGTGTTATGATATTATTGCTAGGTATTATTTCTGCCTAGATCGGCAATCCCTTTCAATGCTATAATCGATTCTTAAAGAATAATAAGTCCTTTCATTTATAAAATGATCTCTATCTATAGTTATAAAGGAACATTATACATTAGAGAGAGAGCAGTGGTGACCCAGTGGTGGCAGCCCTGACTTACGAGCAGTAAGCCGTGGGTTCGAACCCAGGCAGGCGCATTACTTTGTGTAATTTATTTCATCACCGCTGCTCTCAAAACGGTGAATGAAAACATCGTGAGGAAACCGGCATGTCCTAGAACTAGACATTCGAAGACATGTGACATCTACCAACCCGCACTGGGCCCGCGTGGTGGATTGAAGCCCACTCCTTCTCATAGAGAGGAGGCCTGTTTCCCAGCAGTGTGAACATTATAGGCTGATGATGATGATGATTATTTTTGCTTTATTATTGTTTAAAACTATTTCTCTATATTTAATTAAATAATGTGTTTTGTATTAATGTATCTATGATATATCTTATTAGATTTATTTTTTGTAAAAAAATGTTCCTTTAATTTGTATTTTATTATTTTCTGAGTTATTTTTTCCCTCAATGATATAGGTAAAAAATAAATATTTGTTTATTATGGTATTTACATATCATAATTTTTAAATTGAAATTATTAACATTAGTCTGGTTTTCACATCTATTGGCACTCCCAGCAATAATTAGGTATATAATTTTTGTACAGTTTATTAATTAATCAAACATAATATGATGGGCTGCACAAGCTCAATACAAATGTATATATAATATATCAGACCGCTGTATGTACTACTTGTCGCTAGTCTAGCGAAACACGTCACGAGCATGTCGAGGTAATCGGTGACGCGAACCTATTGGTTTTTACCCTACCGAAAATTGCTCAACGCGGTTAAAGAAAATAATCATAACTTAAATTCGACATCGGAATAAACTAAAGGCAAATAAAGCAAATACAATAAAACAGTTATGTGTTAGTTTTTCACTTATTCCCAAAACACATTTTCCAGAACGTACTCTATTTTACGATTCAAAGCACATATTTTATTAGGTGTGTAAACTTTTGTCTGGCCGTTGTCTTTTAGCCTTTATTTATAGTATTTTGTACCTATAACTCTGTATGTTCTCTGTGTGACGGCGACTTCAATATGTAGGTTACAGAATAATATATTTTCTACTGAAATAGCGAGTTGTTCGATAGAATATTCTGTTTTGTTTACTAAAAGATCTAGAGTAAGCCTGTTTGCCTATACATTGTGTCTTATGGTATCGTTTTATAGAAAACCACTGAAATAAAGTTGGTAGAATTGGAAGGGTCAAGTTTTAATTCGCATCATTATCATCATTCTCCTTCGTGCCCTTATCCCAATTTATTTGCAGTCGATGCAATATGTCTTCTTCTTCCATACTTCTCTATTACTCGTCATCTCATCACACATCTCTTTTCTTACCATGTCATCCTTTACACAGTCCATCCATCGTCTTCGCAAAACCTAATTAATGATATTATTATACATGATTAACGTTCAACGGGTTAAAGCTAATTAAAAATGTACTAGCTCAACAATATTTACGGTGAATGACACTCAGCTAGAAACTCAAATATAAAATGACATGGATTTCATCAAAAAGAATTACTGAAGACTGAACAAACAGGAAAAAACTCATCTAAAAACAGACTGACTCGCGAGCTGACGGGGCACTAAGCAAAAATAAAAAAATAAGGGTGTCTTAAGGCCTTATCGTATTATTATGATAACGAGAAACCTTTTCCAAGTAAGTATGTGCTCGCCATAAAAAGTTGTCAACGACATCTACTCGGGAACATTACAATTATCATATTTTTTGCTCAAAACAAAAAATATGGTGAAAGACTACCATTATCCCTAATGTCTATTATCCCTGTCTTAATTATTGCCCTTAAGTGATTTCTTAGAGCCTTTGATCAATAAAAAGAGGGAAACTTCAAACAAAAGGGTTGGGTAACAATAATTTTGAGTTCATCAAACTTCATTGTTGTTAACAGTTGTTGACTTAATTGTATTTATTAATTTCGATTTATTTGATCAGCATTCCGTTCACAAACATTGATTAACTTTCCAATCGCAAATAAACAGAAATGTGATTAATCTGTTATTATTAAATTCTACTGTGTGATTTTGTATGGCAAATTGCAACATTGGTGAAACCTAGTGGAAAATGTTCTTGTTAAGCAAGGCGTATATAAAGTAGAAGAAGGAAAAACCTGTTCAGAGATTCGTAGACGATTCCATCCTGAAGGGCTGGTTCTGTTCCCCAAACGATAGGATACCTTCGTGCAAGATAGCTGCAATACACAAGAGTTGATGAACGCTAGCAATAGTGCCAACCTAGTAGCAAAGTTCTCTGCTGACTCTAGATAGATTGCTAAGAAGGTGAAAGAATATCGTCCTGTCTATTTCTTATATAGTTCAAGGTGAATTTTCCCACGTCCTTCATTTCCATGGGACGTTTCACCGCTATCGACAAACTGCGGGTGTACGCCCGTATATCTTTTATAAGCTTCGGAGAATTTGAGGATTCCTGTATCCTTTATCCGAAAATGAATAAATAGATAAATGAATAAATAGAACATAATAATGTTGGCGTATGTGTATGACGTCCATGTATGATGTAGATGTATGTCGTATGTATTATATCAGTTTCGGATCTCTCGGTATAGATCTATAACTACTAACTGAATCTCAGAAATCGCTTTATTAATCGAATTGCAGCCACGCTCGGTCTTCCACGGCCATATGACTGGGAAAATCTTCGAAAATTATCACAAAAATGACATATTTTTTGAAGTGAAACTTCTTATGCGACTTCCAACAAGTTTAACGTTTTCATGGAGGGGGAATATTTTCTATTACCCACTAAGAGATGGCGCTATTACAAGATTTGTGACTACGTAGTTCTACTAGGTACGCACGATGGCGTGCAAACAGTCATGCATTCATGACTCTTCGGTGTGACCAGCCTTCGCTCAATTTCCATGAGTAGAACAACCTTGATAAACTTATGTAATAAAAAGTGTACAACAATAAAACAATAAAATATTATTTAGAAGCTTAATGTAATAACGAGAGTGAATGCGTGACACTCGAACGCATGCGTGTAGTATTACGAAGTTTCACTTCTTCCGCGCGGAGGGACTCCACGCACTATTTTTCGTATGTCAAACTGTCTTCTAAAGTTCTAATATATGAGAACATAGGAGGTGCAGGGTTTTTTTTTTCTATTAAAATAATTTTATATGAGGAGCTATTCCATTAAATTTACATTGATTTGTCTTTTTATTTTTAACTAGCTGTGCCCGCAACTTCGGCCGCGTGGCATTAGATTTTTTCTAAAATAGAAGTAGCCTCAGTTACTCCTTATTACATCAGTCCCAGTACCCGTCAAAATCGGTGCAACCGTTCCAGAGATTAGCCGGAACAAACAGACAGACAGACAGACAGACAAAAATTATAATAAAATGTATTTCGGTATAGGTACCGTATAAACATTTATATGCATGTAGTAATATTACAAACAGACACTTCAATTTTATTTATGTTTATTTATAAAGATTAATAATTTTATAAACCTTTAGGTACTTTTGTATTGATACCATTGATCCCGTACCTAAACTTATGTTGCCAAAACTACGACCGCCGTCGTTAGTTTTCAATTCGATTCCAGTAGCACTTTTGTAAATATAAACCACGGCTAGCGAGTAAATTTTCGATACTTTTAATTCGCCGCTGTTCCCCTACATGTAGTTATGTACAATTGTACACAGGCTTTAATGTATCAAGTGAGCGTAAAACCAGAGCCCGTTGGTTTGTTTGTAAGTCCTGGCATGTAATGCGGTGCCGTTATGCAGTGGCACTCGTAACCGTAATTACGAGTATGTCAACAAAAAACAACGTAAATTGATGCTAATTGTACTGTTTTTATTATTACGTTGAAATAATGGCGGTCTGTGTTGGCAAAAAGGGGTCAGTGGGAAATGAACTCAGTGTAGACATATGTGTCTCACCGATGGGGTGACTGCTGAGATAAAAAGGTGTAGAGAAGTATGAAAAAAGAAGATATGCTGCGCCGGGATACGGGCAAGAGAATCATGGTGTGACATACCTAATTTTCTTACGTGCTGGAGGAGGTATGGGCTAAAGTACCCAAACAGTAGTAAACGGCTACGCGGCGGGCACAGAAGTAGACTACGGGACGAGCTCGACTCTTCTGAAATGACAATGGACAGGGATTAGTGGAAGGGCGCGTTCACACGACACGCGCACGCTCAGCGCACGCCACCCGCGTCCAACTCGCATTGAAATTTGTTAAATAAGAATTTGAGTCTTATAATCCATCAATAGATCTCAAATTGCATTTAACGAGGTCAACACGCGCACGCCAAGCGCACGCCCCGCGCCCGCCTCGCGCCAACCCTGCGCTCGCCCTACCCGCGCTTTACACCCTCCCCGCGTACGCCTTGCGCCCGCGCTATGGCTGAATAGTGTTGTATTGACTGTGATCTCACTAGTAGTATAAGTGGGCGCGAGGCGTGTGCGAGGCGGATGCAGCGCGTGTGCGGGTTTAAGGCGGGCACAACGCGTGCGCGGGTGCTGTGCGTGATCGGCGCGTGTCATCTGAATACGCCCGAAGGATGGAAGGTAGCTTAAGCCCTGCAGTGTGATACAAATGGCTGATGATAATAATGATAACATCACGCCTAGCTCCGAGAAAGGATTAGGCAGAGGTGTACCACACTAGGCGTAATAATAGACTAAAATGTATCCAAAACCTAAATTGTTATAATTGCTAAACAACCAACAACGATTAATCCTTTATCAAAATTTATCTTATTTAAGTATCCAGTCTTAAACAGGCACCATTTCTCTTAACAATGAAAGCTCGTACTTGAAACAATAAATCAAGTAGCAAGGGCAAACTTGTATTATTATCTTTAATATTTTTGTGTAGCTTCCACATCACAGAAACTTTTCAGTTCCCAGTAACAAGTTCCACCATCCCGGACTAAATACTCAAGAGACAGTTAAATCTAAGTCAAGTTTTTCTCTGACTACGAACAGTTTAATGTTTGACTGTCCCGGAACGAAAAACTTTATGTAATTGATGTTATTAATGCTATTTACTCCGTTCCCACTTATTTACTCTTAGTTCTAAAGTTGCATCGGTCATGGTTTGCTTACAAGGAAATTAAAAGTTTAATTATGAAACTGAGAACAAAC
Organism: Cerastis leucographa; assembly: GCA_963082945.1. Classification (NCBI taxonomy): domain Eukaryota; kingdom Metazoa; phylum Arthropoda; class Insecta; order Lepidoptera; family Noctuidae; genus Cerastis; species Cerastis leucographa. Next base: position 9,573,786 of record OY720356.1, on the reverse strand, counting down.
ATCAACATCATTGGCCTAGCCTTTTCCCAATTATGTAAGTGTCGGCTTCCAGTGTAACCAGATACAGCTGACTATTATATTTTTCTACATGGAGCGACTGCCTATCTGACCCAGTAAGTACTGGATAAAACGATACCCCTTGGTAAGACTGGTTGTCTGACTTTGGGACCACTGACTACCTGGAACGACTGTGAAAGATCTACAAATGACACTAGGGACCGACAGATTTCCAACACGGCACGGGAGAAATTCGGTATGTAGTGATGGGTGGTGACCCATCCACAGACCAACCTAGACAAGCGCTACTTAACATGAAAATTGATGCGAGCGCCTGTTTTTTTATTTGGCCACGAGCTCCTCTAAACACAAACAATAGGCCTGGAATAAATAAATACAGATTAATAAAGCTTGGCTAGGTAGTACTTAAGTATTTAACTCATCATGTGGGTGTCTTTTAAGTTTCTAGGAATATGTAGACGTAAGCATTCTGCCCTTGAGCACTAACAAAGATACTTAACTGTTAGGGATTATTAGTGTGTATAGTGCTTGTAAATATAGGGTCTAACAGATTTATATTAACAAAGAATTTTATTTTAATAAGAGAGAGACCGTTATGTGTAAAAAAAACAATATTCTGAAGGGTCCTTTTTGCATTAGACAGTGTTTATACAAGGTGTTGTTTTGCATCCTCGTCAAATTCAAGGAGGTAACTATGCTACTGATTCTCGCCCCAAATCAATAATGAAATGTGTTGGTAATTTTTATTTTTTGCGGAAATCGGTAAGTGTGAACCACCCGTGTTTTGAACGCGGACCGTCCGGTTCTCGCCCTATAACCTCGCTTACACACATACAAACAATCTCAAACGTTTATTCGATAATTTCTTATTCGCTAAACCACGTTAAGGGGGTTATTCTGAAATATTGACAAACTTAAACAACCAAAAAACCAGCGTTTATTAATAATTAACTAGGTACCGTAATTTTAATTGATTATTTATGTCTTTTGTGACCACCTCCTGAAATTTGACGAGAATGAAAAACAACACCTTGTATTATTATAAATATCACATTGATTATAAATACGAATTTACATAATATTACCAGCAAAAAGGAGTTATAATGTCGTGCCACAATATTTCGACCAAAAACTCAAAGCAAAACTGTTCCGTAAGAGGAAGAAGCGATAACAATATAAAATACTGAATTTTTGAGTGAAACCCATTTGAGTAGCTGCACGATACCGTTCTCAGCTCGGCCCCTAAGGGATAACATTAAATGTTATAGCTCTAAAGCTTCCTTAAAGAATAAGCTTTCGAACTGGGAAAACTCCATCAAAGTCAGTTCACGTGATTAGTTTGCACAAGCACATGTAGCAAAAGCTTGCTTACAGTATAATGTAATCAAGCGATAACATTATACTGTGAAGAAAAACAGAGATGAATATGAGGTTCTATTCGTGTGTTAACCACCCATTTCACACGTCCTCATAATATATTAATATGTATTGGAAGTGTCGGAGCCGTACGGGAAATTCCGATCACGCATTTTGTAAACGTACGTAATACACCTCAAGATTTGACCAGAGTTATGTATGAAATTGATACACCTCCATAAAACGAAACCGTTGGCACACGCGCGTCATATGCTCGGTAAAGTTGGACCGAAAAGAAGTTTAGAGGAAATGCAAAGTTGAGAAGTCCGCACAATAAAAAAGCTTGCCCCGTCAATGCTTGCCAACAACAGCGCAAGTTCAAATCCGATACAAAACAACAAGTTGAAGTTACGTGGCGTAAAGTATGTCCCTCAGGACATATCCGCGAACAAAACTCTAAAATCGCGTCGATATCTTTGAGCAAAAACAAACCCGGCGGCCAGGGGCGGGAGTTGTCATGGAGCCGCGTAGTCAGCGAGAAATGGAGTAACCCATTTTAAACTAGAATGAATTGCACGTCGTGGACTGCAGGTTCGCTGGAATGCTGCCCACTGACAATACTTTACGTATTGACGGATAGATTCGCCAACTTTTTGATTCCATTGGAGATAGCAGCAAGTATGCACAAGTTTGTTAAAGGTAGACTTCTCTAGAGGGTAGGTATTTTTGACGTGTCGTTTTTTTTTATTCAAATTTTTAAAACGTTTTACTTACACTAGGAACTTTTCTGATGAAAACACAACTCTTTCAAGTTGGAATTAATGTCAGATCTATTTTCAAGATAGCGACAAACCTTTTCATGCCTTCACAGAGTAGCCTAACATCAATGAGCAGCTGACACAGGTATTACGTGTCACACAGCTCAGCTTAATATTGCTACAAGTCCAAATAAACATTCAAACGATTTAATCGAGCTGATTTAATAGAATTATGCCGTTACATATAGCAGTCCTTTCATTAGAACTATTGAATTCCAATCATCATTCTGAGCCTTTATCCTAATTTTATTTGGGGTCAGCGCAACAGATAATCCTTTTCAATACTTTTTTATTTTAGAGGATTTGTTTTGAATGCCCGATATTTCACCATGATCACAGATAAACAAATAGTACATACCTAAACACGGTAAATATCACATTATTATGAAAATTTCCAAAATGTTCCCAAGACGGTTAGATGATCGTGAAGCCCGTGTGTACTCCGTGGAGCGGCGGCAGACACGCCCCGGTAACTGGGCACAAACTACCGCACCAATATTGACTTTTGCTCCTTGAAACTTCCTCATTGTGTCCCCAATTACAATTTTTTATTCAAACTTCTCCCTATCGGATTATCCTTGCATCATCGGCTATAAAACTATTTGCTATAAAAAATAGAATAGAATTATCGTTATTCAAGTATCATTTGATTAAAAAATTATTAGTAAGACTTACAACGATAGAAGTAATAGACACTTCACAAACAAACAAATGGCAGTCACCGTAGTGGCATCCCATGTGAGATAGCACAACAGCGACCCATGAAAGCACACAAGCTAGGCGTATAACATATACCAAAATATATTTTTTTACAATTTGTGTTCGTCTGTTTGTTTGTTACGGCTAATCTCTGGAACGGCTGGACCGATTTGGACGGGACTTTCACTGGCAGATAGCTGAGAGTACCTTAATAAAGAAAGAGTACCTTAGGCGACTTTTATTTTAGAAAAATTCTAAAATTATTATAAAAAAAGAATGTGACAAAACTTTTTTTTTAAATTCCACGCGGACGAAGTCACGGGTACAGCTAGTATATCCATAAATTCCTACATTTCCGGTACCGTACGGTACCACAATACGGTTGAAGATACATATTTGCACACAATTAGAACTAAATTTCTAACAAGGTTTGTTTGGCGTTCGATGCAAATTTTGTAGTAATACAATTTGAAACCATTCCAAACTCTGCTTCCGAGTAATAGATGCTTCCGAAGCAATTAGAATATTATTTTGCTAAACTATGAGGCTATCCTTTAGTTTGATCTAATTGTAGTATTGGTGGAGATAAACCGTGTTTAGTACGGATTATGCGTTCGATATTCAAGCACAGACTTTTTTGTTCCTTCTCCATTTGCAATCAGTCAGACCTTAGGCGAATTTGTTCTCTGAAGGTGGTTCTTCTTCAGTATATACCACTGCTGCCGTTGTCGGGTAACAAGTGGGTTTGGGTGCATAGATAGGCGTGTCTTGTGTTGACGTTGTACCGCTCGGTTTCAAAGTTCACGGACGTCATTTGTAGGTAGTCGTGGATTTCGTTGTTCCTAGCAGCGACGGTGCATTTATTATTGATCTTAGTTTTACTAGGGATCCCTTCTTTTTGCATAATGTTCTTTGTCCTAATATACTTCGGCATAACGATTTTGGCACAATTTGTTTTAGGCATACATTTTTTTTTGGCATAATCATCTTAAAGACTAATTTGTTTTGGCATAAATTTGATTCGCATAACGTTAGTAGGCCTAAAAATTAAACTAACTAAGTTAAAAATTTAATATGCTGTGCAACAAAAGTTAGTGACAGAACCGAATTGTTGCAAAACCGACTCCACGTAGTCTTGTTTGTCCTACCCCTAGAGTGTAATTTAAAATCGCGTAGGCGCGTAGGGGCGAGGTGGCCCGCGGGCTGAGGAGCAGGCGGCTGCGAGCGAGAGCGGCTGAGGCTGGCCGGCGAAGCCGGCCAACAAGCCGAAGCTGCGGTGGTGAGCGAAAGCCGTCTGCGACGATTTGCACGCGTGGGGCCGCCGGAGGCCCGCAGCGCCGGAGCCGTGACAGAAACCTTGCCTGCTGCATGTTGCATGCTTGCTTGTTTGCTGCATGCTTGCTTGCATGCTTGCTGGTATGCTGTATGCTTGCTTATAAAAAAAGTTATGCTTTAGAACTTTATGCTTAATAAATTTATGCTTTAGAATATTATGCTTAATCATTATTATGGTTAGAGAAATTATGCTTAAAAAAATTATGCGTAAGCTGTTATGCGTTATTATATTATGCGAAAATATAATTATGCCAAAAAAAATTATGCTAAGTTATATTAATTCTTAAAATTTTATGCAAATGGATAGGAAACCAATTTACTAATATAAGCACAAACTTAATGTTGGAAAACTTAATACCAGAAAAGTAAAATAACAAGATTCACATTGATATATGTTATACATCTTTCTATCAAAGAGCATCAACCATAAACCAAAATAGGATACACCTAACATTGAACACTAGCGCAAATGGAAACAAAACACTGTTGTGTTAACAACACCGTTTAACTACATCCTCCAACAATTTGCGTTAACGATGCCCACGCGCATACCTACATCAATGCGTGCGTTACAACTTGTTAACGCATCCGACTGCTATTTTATAACAGGTAACGTGAACTAATGCTGTCTGTACTTAGGTCTGATGTACATAGATCAGGGGTCTTGACCGCTTAAAGATAAACATAATAGAATAATAATATAAATTGCGTTAAAATTCTTAATGTTAGTGGACACTTATTAGTAATTTATTTTATACAGTTTGAGACAATATAAAGCCATACACGCTAGGTTGATGACAGTTTTAAATGTGCATTCAAAAACTTTTTTACAAAAAAAAATAACCGGCTTCCATAAAACACAAAAAGTGGCAAATAATTTTTGTTTCGGCAGTCGGTGACTTGTTTGTTTCATTTACTTTTTTGCCACCGACTTCCGAAACTAAAATTATTTGCCACTTTTTGTGTTTTATGGAAGTCGGTTATTTTTATTTGTAAAAAAGTTTTTATTTTAGCATTTTCAGTTGTGGTATCTCACTTTAATCCTAGTCAAGTATAATTTTTACATTGTAACTAGACACCAGCACATCGTCCATACATACGACAAAGGACAAAATGCATAATTAAGAGGATGACTCAAAAAGTACCTAAGCAAAGATAATATAATATTAATATAATAAAATTCATATGGCTCCACCGGGCAAGCTTCTCTACCAAATGAATGAAAAATCATCTAAATTGGTCCAGTAATCACGGAGAAATCGGTGTACATACGTGAAAAATTTACATATAACAAAATTTTTAATAAAATGAAAATTAGATAACTATATTAATTTTTTATGGTACCAAATGGCAGGTATTCCACATCAAACTAAAGAAGAATCACACAAATCGGATCATAAATCTCAGCGTAATCGGTGTATACACCTGGAAAGTGCATACCGTTACAATTCCAACAAGCCCAAACACAGCTAAGATTCATTGCCTTGTTATGGAGTTCCGAAGCCTGTCTCTTGGATTCATCATCAGATCTGATGGTAGAATGGTTCTTATTGGACGCAAATGCTTCACTTGTTGTAGAAAATACCAAAATTACTGTACGTTTTCCTATAAAATTTGAAGAGTTCCCTCGATTTCGCCAAGATTCCATCATGAGATCCCGACTTGGTGACTATGGGACCATTTGGGAAGTATACCCTTTCCAATAAAAAAAGAATTTTCCAAATCGGTTGGCAAGTGACGGAGTAATGCGCAAACAAACATAAAAAAATAAAATAAAAATACAAACATCCGAATTGAGAACCTCCTCCTTTTTTAGAAGTCGGTTAAAAAAGAGTTCCAGGCGATTTACTCCTGAAAAGAAAAAAAGAACTTAGATTGCCTAGTTGGTCTTGTGGTCACAATTACAACTGCTGAGCATGAGTTCCTAGGTTTGATACCCGGGTCATCAGAGGAATTTCTCAGTAGACAGCCTTCGGGAATTATAGACGCGGTGTCATGATATGTAAAAAGAACAAGTGAGGATCACTTAGTCATCTACTGTTTTTATTGTGTGCATCAAACTTAACCACTGTCCCATACCATGGGTGCCTGTGTTATTATGTCTGGAGACTTCGAAGACAATGGACTCTAATGCTTTCTTGCGCGGTTTGAAGCTAACGTTAATTAATGAATGAACCGGGAACTTAATCTATCTGATCTCCTAGTGTGTTCTCACCGATTCTCACTAAAGCAAATTCTACATCAGTTTTGCATTTTTCATCAGTTTTGCATCAGTTTCTTCACTAAATCATTTAGTGGTATAAGTTGCTATTTTAAGAAGTAATTTTTTTAAATTATGTTTAAGTAATTAGATCTGTGATGTCTATAACTAAGTTCTTATAATATATAAACAAACAGGTATCTAAGAGTACATACGAGGACTCTATGCCACAACTCAGATTCTATTTCCTAAGCAAATAATACCTACAGTGCCAGGCAAACACCGTCTAAAATAACGGATACAAAACTATGCCGAGTGGGTTTGGATAACTGAAACTGTGTACATGAAAATGTATTACCAATATTTCCCAGGTTGACCGGCTGAAATACAATACCCTTTGTGTACAAAAAATATTCCACCAAAAAAAAAAAAAGTAATCAAAACCGAAAACGCTAGATGTCCACTGATCATTACCAACATAAATAAAACCCAATATTTGATATATTCCCCAATAATAATAAAACACGCTTCGTCTGCGCGCTAATCACCAAATATTAAGTTGTGCGAAAATAATACCCGAGAACAGCAATGTATCAAATCATGTAATCGCATCTATCTTATATAGTAAGTAACAATCACTCCAGTAGTCCATTTGATTGATCCTCACCGAATTGGTATCCGGCTTGAGCCAATAAAGATCTTTTTGCCAATTGGATGGGATCAAGGAGCGACCGGGATGTCGGCGACCGGAGCAACACTCAACGCAACGCCGCAACTGGATTTTGATTATTAGCTTTACATTCGTTCTTCTAACAAATCTACCCATAATCTTTCTTAACCTTATTATACTATTATTTATGTTCTTAAAAAAAAAGATTATACAAGTAAACACTAAAACTTTAATATACAGAGTGACATGGACACCTACGCGAAAAGGTCAAAATGTATGGAGCAGATAACTTTTTTTTAAATATTCTGATAAAAAAAAGTATGTGGGGGTTTAGTATGATTTACTGAGGACGTGGTAACTGTTTTCACATTGGTGTCCCTTCCACGTTGTATAATATAAAGTAAACCACTTAGTAGTGGGTTACTACGTACTAATCGCACTAAACTATTTACTTACATATTAACAAATGCTTTATCGGACTCCGGTATTGAGATTTTTTAGATTTTTCCGCAATGGAAGAGCAATCTAGAGCTTGCCCTCTCCCGTCCTGGGTCATTCTACTACAAGTTAGACATCTTAGACTCTGCCTCCCTCTCATTCTTCCATTTTGCCATGGACATAATTCGGTTACGTCTTATGCCCATTATTCTATCTTACTCCTCATCTGTACTGCCACCATTTTAGTTTTCTAATGCAATATCTGACGTCGTTGATTTTTGTTTGTTTTCTTAATGTTTCTAGTTTTATTTTATCCTTTTACCTACCCCTACCATATCATATTAAACGATGTTTAAACTGGTAAGCAATCATCTAATTTCACAAAGTTTTATTCAGCCACAAAACCAAAATATGCAGTGTATTTACGATAAAGTAGGAACACTTCTAAATGGAAATTCCGGAGTAGGTTCGTTAACAACCCAACTTTATTCATTAGCGTGTATTGTCTACCGAATTTATTCGTCAGGTCGAACACAGACTAACTCTGACAACATTTTCTGCTCCTTGAGACTTCACTAAATATTTTCATCGAATTTTGTTTATCTTGCAGACACAGAATGGTAACTTTAGATACTCGTAATTTAACAAGAGTTTAATAACTCTTCGCATTCGTATTAGACACGGTATTTTAGATTAATTGTATTTATCGAATTCAAATCCAAATTCATTTATTTTGTGAACATGGGGTAGGTACATAGAGTATGTTATGTTAAATAGGATCCGAGCTGTGTCCCGCAAATAAGCATACAAAATTTCCAATTTTTCTTATTTATTTATTTAAACTTCACATACATTGGTGGTACATAGGCGGACTTAATGCCACAAGGCATTCTCTACCAGTCAACCAACCAACCAACCTTATAAACATTTTAGGTAATCAAAATTAGGTAAAATTACCACAAGCATAAATTATGTCCAATTAAGATAAAATTGATAACATGTCAAGTTAATTAAAGTAAAAGAAACCAAAAAAATACGAATAAAATAATATCGATGTCATAATGTGACTTTATATGGCAAACAAAATTTAACCATATTACATAATCTTGGTGTACATTATAATATGTAGCATAAAGCTTTTTGTGGAGCTTCACCCAGTCGTATTAATACCGGTTTAATAAACGCGGCTTTTTGCGGACACGAAATTTGACAACCCTTTTGGGTTTTTACAGATCACAAAGTCCCATTTTGTAACATCGTATTTTTATATTTAAAATTTTGTAACATTTATTACCTTTTAAGACCTTGCCTTTAATAAAAGCCATGTTTGAAAAGGATGCATTGGTTACAAAATAAATAAATGCCTTTTGCAGTTATTATTCTTCTCGTGTGTTTGTAATCATGTCTTTTCGTTATTTTTTATCATCAAGTGCTTTAAAAAATATGGAAACGTAGGCTAGTTGATATCGCTGATAAACAATCGTCCTGAAACAGCTTTTTAGTTTAAGAAATACTTATACCTCTAGACATTTATTATCCGAATAAGAAGGTTAAAGAAAAATTGCATTGTTAGAATACCTTCTTCAGACCGCGCGGAGGCGGCATTTTCTAAATACGTTCCATTCCCGTTCGTTTGAAAAGCGAGCCGGCGACACCTTTAATCCCAAAAGCTGGATATACCTCGATTGCTATAGTCTAAAGAAATATAATACGACAGAACAGACAATCTATAGATATAATGTATATATATAGATAGATAGAGCTACTAACAAGTCTCATTAAACATTTGATTTCATATTTGTTGCTCTTATTGAGCGTTTATTTAGTAACGTTAGTTAAAGTAAAAACGAGGGTCTGCTTTGTTTTGTGCGTGTGCTAAGCGGTCTAATTAGCGTTCCCCAACGCTACGACGCTGGGATTAATTTAGTTTTGGTTATTTAGAGGTTTTGTCTGTCAGGGGACTGTTAAATTATTTTTTATTTTATGCTTTTTATATCGAAAATATTTTTCTTAGCCTTGACTCCTGGGCATAGGTCTCCTCCCATTCCTTCCATTTTTCTCGGTGTTGCGCCTCTTCTCGCTTATTAAAGAAAACAAGGAAAGTTACAAATTAAAAAAAAAAGTACGCTTTTAGTGGGGAGGAGGGTGTGGGGGTTAAAAATACATTTCATGATTCACATTTTCATGGTTAGACTGGAAGCTGACCCCAACATAGTTTGGGAAAAGGCTAGGCAGATTATTATTCTACCTGAACCTATTTAATTACATACAGGATTTTAAAAAAGTATGATGAATAATCTCAATCTTGTCATCTACTGAGATGACAAGTAACAGAGAAGTATGAATGAAGAAGATATGCTGCCGTTAGCCCAATTTATTTGGCGACCCCAAAGCAGGAGGTAGGAGACTGATATTGATGATGGTTATCATCATCTGCCTAGCTTTATCCCAACTATGTTAAAGTTAGCTTCCAGACTAACCATGGCTTTACAATTACATCAATAAAGCATTAAACCTCAACAGTCGTCAAGTACGGAACGAACGATTTAACACGTCATGTCGTATCCGATAACATATCGAAAAAGTTGTTGAGACCCACGTAAGTTCAATTCACAGCGATTTTCCCGAGAAATTCGTCAATGCGTCTTTAAAACTTAAAGAATGACAACTTCGGCAAAAAGTTTTTGACGGTTTTATGAATTATTTATAATGTTTTGAAGAAATTAATGTTGAAAAGCTTGTGAGGTTATTTTCTCTTTGTTTTTGGTTTATTTAGATTAATTTTCATAATTATCTGAAAGTTGCAGGTTGATTTCTAAGAAAGGATAAAGTTTACTTTGTGAACCAGGGGTACTGAAAGTTAACCGTGGAACACCTAGGTGAACCACTTTGGTGTTCCACGGGTCAGAAAGGGAAGAATGGTTTGATCCCAGGTCGAGTTACAAAACCCTTGTTGATTTAGAATATAGGCCTTATCACTATGTTCTTTCCAGCCGGCCTAGCATGACCGCCGTAGAAACGGGCTATGTCTACGGAAGAATCGACAATTTGACAGATATTTCTATCGTCCCAAGCATGGCGATATTAAGAATGTAGAAAAGAAATGTTTCTTTTCTTCAGTTGACACAAGTCTACAACGTCGAGCATGACGACCATATTTTCTCTTCTTTTGACATTTGGGGGTAGAAACATATACGTTTCGTCTTTGCGTTGAGTTACGTTCAAATGTTGAAATGTTATGTAAAATATTTAGGTTTAATTTCGCGAAAAAGATCCAGGCCTGGATCTAGGATGCAGCAACACCATCTCGCCCACGAAAAATCAAAAACTCGTGCAATTGGCAACTTTTTTTTGTTAACTAAACGTAATAATATTCAGGGAATATAAACATCACGTGATACGTCCCCGTTGCTATGGAAAGAATTTCTGTCTATGTCTTCGTAGAAACGCGAGTCGACGGGGCGCGCCATGCTCGGCCAGAAGAAATGTCAAGTTGTATAGAAAAGATTTCTTGTCGTTTCTTGGTAGAATAGAGATAGAACGGTCATGCTAGGCCGGCTGATCATGTTTCATAAAATCTGAAGCCAATCCAAATCTCAAGCGGGCGCGCGTAGTCGATTCGACCGCGCTTAGTACATTTTCGTTCATATTATTATTATTACCCATCACATTTATTTCTCATTTCTAGTAGCCTGTCGCTATGTAATTGTGAGTAAAATAAAGAATAAACCGTCGCTCGGGGTCTTCCCCCCACTCCACAGATCGCAATTGTTTTAGTCCCGGTGCAGTCGTCGAAAAGACTACACGCGCCTGTCATCGAAAAGGTTACGCGCGACGCTCAGCGCGACATACCCGCGTTCACGCTCGTAGTAGTTCTTCGGCCATCATTCAATATTATTGAAATAAGCTTGGATTTTTTATATAAAATGAGTCGTGGACGGTTACCACAAAGTGCAACACTCGAGGAATTACTAAGAGAAGACGAAGAAGATAGTGAATCAGAGCTCAGCGACCAAGGCTCTGAAACTTCCGACCACATCGTTGCAGAGGAACCTCGATCTGCTGAGGAATCAAACTGCTCGTAAAATTTCTACTGAATTCGTTGCGGTTTCATGATGCTACTACGCGACAAGCTCGTCGTACTCTAGATAAAGCTTTATCGCCAATAAGAGCAGTTTAGATATGTTTACACAAAATTGTCTTAGGCCTTCCAAGAAAACTAAAAAGAAACATAAGGGAGCATTTGAATATGGAGGATAGTGCTGCTGATACAGAAGCAGGTAATTCTGGCACATGCAGAGGAACCTGTAAAATATGTCCAGCCAAAAAATTGAGGCAACATTTTGTCTCGAGTCACACAACTTTATTTTTTTTCAATTTTTATTCTTAAGATTTGTAATTTTTATTATTAGACTAAGTATATAAACTAGTCTGAGATATGTAAAAGGGTTTTGTATTCCTAATTTTTGTTTTGATTCAAAGAATATTTGAGTTATGTTAATTAATTTAATAATTGTTTCTTTTTCATAATTTTAATTACTTTTTTTGACAAATCAGACTTTAACGACAATGATAATATATCTGAGTACAAATAAATAAATAAATATTGAATAATTAGTGCTTTATTTCTCTTATTTATCCCATAGGTCTTTTCGGTTACGCGCGCCCGCTCCCGTTACAAATGACCGCGCGCCCGCTTGAAGGTTAATTTAACTGTTCTGATGACATATTTCTGGGCTCGACGATATTTGTCTACAAATTCTTCTGTCTACAACATAACCAGCCTACATTCCGCGAAAACCATTCGGTTCTAGAAATTCTAAGATCGTATTTCAACTTTCCAAGGGTATCCGTTTAGTTATAGAAAGTTTAGTAGTTGTTGAGTAATTTCAGATAGACGTCTGACTAAGTTTCTAACACATACAAGGGTTCCAAAATTTTTAAAGGCCTAAACCTAAATTTCTTTCTTTGCTTTTCTTTTCTTTAAGTAGCTGTTTAAGCATAACTGCAAAAGAAACTCAGTATTTTTCTGTTCAAAATGACTTAAACATAACCAGTAAGGAGCCTAATAATAACTTTTAGTAATAAAACTGAATGAAAAGACGTTCGAAATTGAGGCAAGTTCCTTTGACGCGCGCCGGATCTGTCGCGCCTCATTGCACATTATCCCGACAATTGAACCGTGAAGAGCATCGAACATTTTAAAATTTCACTATGCGCTTTTACTTAAGGCTTGCGTACTAATAACTTGATTAATTACTGCTGATTTTATTATAATAACGCACGCCTTATTAAATTCTCCGGTAATATTCTCCGGAAAATTACTTCCAAAAGCATTGTTTGCTTCCCGGCTGTTCTTGTACATAAAATGTATAATAGGTATCCTAAAACAACATTACTTAGCTATTAGAATACAAGTTTATAGTTTGTGTTACAAGTTTCCGAAATAATTAATTATAGTGCCTTAACTAGTGGGTAGACTGATTAGGTAAGTACCAGAAATTTGATAAGAAATTGGGTATGTAACTTGAATACTAATTCAGTCACATCTGATTATATAATTAATGAATAATGAGTTATTGGGATGAATAACTTTACACCCTGTTCCTCATACCCCTAAACTCGTGACCCCAACGTGATGGACGTCACCGCAGCCGTCGAGCAACATGAAAACATCATCTTCAACATCACTTCCTCAAGCTTTCGAGCAGCGAGTCTCACAGCTAGCCAGCTTCAAATGGGTATTCCTGACTACCAGCATGCAGTGGAAGCGCATTCCTGGTCAACAATCTCAACCTCTCATCAAGCGTCCTTGGCACACCACATTGCACTTTCGGCCGGTCAAGAGCTTCACTACTTTCCGGTCGACACCTTTAGCTGTCTGCCAACATCACGGCTCTGTACCACGACCGACACACCGGAGCAAAATGCAGCGCCGGCCACGACTCACTGGGGTTCGCACAACCATCGCAGACTGTTCCGACTCACCGTAAACAATGCGGCAACGAGCTTCAAACTGGCACAGCAAAATACTACTATCGACCTCCTGATAGAGCAACCAACAACGATGAAACCTACAAGAAGCAACTTATAGCAAAAAGTACTACGGCGCCATCTATGACATGATGGAAGAACTAACTTCAATTTTCCACGAGTCGCAAGCAAAGTTTACCTCGACTTAAGACTATTTAGCAAAACCTGACAACAACTGTCGGGCAGTTGCCCACCAGACATAACACCTGCCTGGTCGGAGTATCCTCCCTTTTCTATTGTGGATGAAGAACTTTACACACTGTTCCTCATACACCTAAAGACTAAAAGCTGTCTCTGAAATATTCGCGATATCTTACTATGAGTACTGACATGGTCACTTAAGTAGTCGGTTAGGAAACACCAGCTCTATTAAGATTTTATGGTTCTCTACCCAAAGAGCAAAAGCCACTAAGGCTCCGGTGTCTATCCGTCTAGCACAGGGCTAGCTATATCTCTTAAACCTTATTATATAAACAGACACCTAAAGAATAACAGAGTGACACTATGCCACCAGTTTATAAATAAAAATTATCGAAATTCATGTTAATGTGTTTGTAAAAACGAATTCATCGAATAAACCTAAAATAATTCACTAGTTGAAGAAATAAGTAATAAACTTAAATAACACACCACTCTATTTATAGAGTGGTGTGTTATTTAAGTTTATTACTCACCACTCTATATATAGAGTGGTGTGTACCACTCTATTTATATAAAGGGACAATAAAAATGGGTCTCTCCAACGCACGAAGAGCAGTCAGTGATATTAGATTTCTTAAAAAAGGCACTTACGAAAGACTTGACTGATCGACCAATGATATTGTAGAACCCATCTCACTGTTTTATAACATTGTAAGTCAACATTACCTAACCGATATTAAAACGTGGAGTTCGACATAAAGCCGGTTTTATTTGATATTATTCGATGAGATATGCAAGCATTCATGAGACGACAAAGTATTAGAGAATAGTTTGTATGCCTAATTTCACATTGCCCGCTCTGCAAAATAAATAAGTGCCCGAATAAGGTTACTTGTTTTTACGTGGCGTATAACATAGGTATATGCCATTTATCCCCTCAGCAAGATAAACAGACCAAGGAGTTTATAGAAAGGTACTAAGATGCTTGTGTCTTAAGGTCGTTCTTTAGTGCTTGTGCACTTAGTTCCCTGTGTCCTAATGTTTTTAGGGCCTTGTGCCCTTTGTATCCTGAGGTCCTTGTGTGCGTGTTTTATTCCTGTGTGTCCTACGGTATTTTCACTCTAATATCTGCACTGGTCATGGTCTAATGAGAAGATGATCGAGATGAAGATGGTATAATGAGAAGAGGTGCCTAGCTACTGAAAAACTGACCTCCTTGATTCGTACATTATTATCAACATCATAGTTCTTTTGCCTTTATCCCAATTCCTTTGGGGTCGGGGAAGTCTTCTTCTTCTGTACTCATCATCTCATCAGAACCCTCCTTTCTTGCCATTTCATCCTTCACACAGTTTATCCATCGTTTCTCGGGTCATCCTCTCTTCTGGAACGCACATAATTTGACTTTGTCAAAGTTGGGCTCTAGCGTAACACCAAGGAATTGTTTGAGTTCGATTTTAATACCCTCCGTGATATAAGCATGCTTTTGTTTCCGACGTTGTGGGCAGGGCCGCGCCGACCCCCCTAAGCGCCTGTGTGCGAAACCTATGAAGCGCCTCTTTTTTTTCACGAATCGTCATGTTTCAACTTATTTTTTATTATTATTTGTTAATTTTGATCTAAATAAATGTTCTCCGGTTTTATATACTTAGATAATATTTTCTAAATAGGTAAAACCAGTTCGCTTCCCCTTGCCAATTACTGCGAAAAATAAAACTTTTTAATAATTTTTTACATACTTCAATTATTATGTTATTCCAATTGTATAATTAGATATTAATAATAAAAACGCTGTTTTTTTTTCTAATAATACTAATTTAACTATTACGTATGCTATTAAAAAAAAAACACGTGTGTAAGAATGTAAACATAGGTACTTAATTTATATTATTTCCACTGTTCTCGCTTTTCAGTTTGCGAAATCCTTAATAGTTTCGTGTGTATCTATACATAATATAGTTATATGGGCTCCTATATGGATATTGTTGCTATAATCTTTCCTGGCTCATTGTGGAGCGCAGGTAATTTTTTACAAGTTTTAATTTAGAAAAGGACCTTTCCGCGCTTGCTACGGTAAAAGGCATAGTTAGCAAAATTCGTAATGCTATAGTGATGTTACGGCATATAGCTGTCAAATTGTTTAATTATACAAATTCAAGAATTTTCACCACATGATTATTTAATTTTTTGAAAAAAGACTGACATGACTTAATTACTTCACACAAATCATCGGCGTTAATATCCAATGAATGCATTTGCTGAAAGTTTTTCCTATAAACGATGACAGTTACTTGCTATAAAATTAAATAAAAAGGACATACCACTATATGAAGGGTTTTTTGAATCAGATTTTATAACACCTTCATCGTAAAATATTTATATATTCCAGTTGTATTTTTATCACACATATTTTTCCTTATTAAAAAATTCTGGTAACCAGATAATTTCTTTTTTTTTATCTTGAGAGTACTATAAATCACTCATCTTGAAAACACGTTAAAACAATCATTAGCACCCAAAGGACCCAAACTATATAATTGTTTTTAGCGTTAGAACTTATTCTTATTATAAAAAATCAATGCGCACCTTGCACACACTTTCGATTGAATGATTGTTTAATTGTTTTGGCTCTCAAAGTCGGGGAATCCCCGTGACCCTACCCTGCTTGCGTCGCACGCATCGCATCGGGTTGCGTTCATAAACACATTCAAACAAAATCACGGCGGGCGCGGCGGTTCTTTTGATTTTAACGCTGAGCTCCTTCGATCAACTGAGCTCGTAACTAATGTAAACTAAAACCCAAAGCGTAAAATTAAACCACAAACGTAAATATTATCTTGCGAGACTTGTACAATAAGCGCAATATAAGTTTTGTTATTTACAAGGCATATGTTGCGCCTATTGTACCTACTTACTTATTGATACTCCACTAAAAAGAATATTTTGTGTAGTGTTACAAAAATAATTTCGATGGCGCGGGCGCCCATATTGTCTTGGCGCCTGTGTGCGCCGCACACTTCGCACACAGGGGCGGCGCGGCCCTGGTTGTGGGTGAGTTTAAGTCCTAACTACACAAACGCGTGCCGTGTCGCCTGTGGCTACATACAACGATAACATATTAGCAAACTAGGCTTTAACATCATAACATTGCATAATATTATAACTTCATAGTTCGCATACAATATTTTGGGTCTTCAGGCCTGTAACGGTAAATAAGCCAACTTTTTGGACATTCGATTAATGTCTGTAATTGTCATAAGTCCTAACCACAGGAAAAATACTAACTAACTAACTATAGGAAATTTAGAGATCATGATAAAACTAAATCTGTATAAGTCATCAAAAACCAGCCGGACTCAGAAGAAAGCGGTAAAAAATCAGTAGACATCAGTACATTGCCAATAATCCAATAAACAAACGATGATGTGATTATAAACAGAAAACTGGGAAACATGTCTCAAACAAGATATAATCTAAGAGAAAGCATAAAAGTTAGGTATGACATCGATATGTCTAGCTCTTAGACTCAGGTAATATCAATATTTCACGCAGATCCAGTGCCGTTTGACCTTCTCAACTGTCGGACCTCTGGATATAAGATCAGGGATATTTGCATGAAGGGTTAACTTAGGACCGACGGGATCCCTTAAATCACATCTTTCTCAAGTACAGACGTAATAGATCTGTAAACAGAGGTCAGTCACCCAAGGCCTTGGCAATTTTTTCGACGTCTCAATAAAAAAAGTAATCATTTGGAAGCTGAATTAGTTACCATGTTTTTATAATGACATCTCTTAGTTCAACCTAGAGGTTGTCTGCTTAACCAGACTATCTTGGCCTTGAGTGTAAGGTCTCCAGCCAGGGCATACAAAACTTACAACCTAAGCGACTACATGCTAAGGTCAACCCCAGTGGGATACAAGCCTCGGCTTAGGGCGTCGCTGGGTGAGGACAGCATGGGGACAGGCTGGATCTGAATGATATAATTATTTAGGGGCTGATTTAAAATTAATGGCACAGCATCGCGGGCTGGCTCGAGTGAGGCTCGGGGAGGATAAGGACCGGGACGTCGCGACAGACATCGAGCGCGAGGTCGGAAAGACGGTGGTTAGCGTTTAATTTTTTTAAGAGTGCTAGTCTCTTTGCTACTCTCCTGGAGGAGGGTGATAGCATCATCGGAGTGACGAGTACTGACCTAATGCGCGAGGGTTCGTAATGGGCGGTCGCTGCGATCAGGGGATTACGGTGCCTAATAGCATTATCGAAAAAACGCTTCGAAAGACGGTCATCATTTTATAATCGTACTATGCCATAAATATCATAACACAGACTACAGGTTCTTCTTGCTCTTGTCTAAGGGTATTAAAAACCACAACCGTAATCAAAACGGGCTATTATGTTATTGTAGGTATCGCGATACTTTTCAGTTTAATATGACGCTCATGTTCAAAGATACATAATTTAATTCAAACTCAACCCGGAAGAACATATCCATTTATTTACAGAAACGCGTAACAAAACACATCCCAATTAAGCTTGTTCAACACAAACAGGCTAACCAAACATTTACTAGCACAAAAACACACATCTCATCTAGTTATTCGCCATTTAGCCAAAAGAAAGATCGTATCATTAATATGAAGACGTAAAACTGTCAACAGCAGGGATCACAAACAAACAACGTTGAATAAATTTTGGCGAAGAACGTACAAAGTAAAGGGTAAAAACTATATTTACAATGTTTAAGGTTAGAGTTCACGTGCCTTACTTTAGGTAAATACAGAATGGAGACACGAATAAAGGATGCTATAGCAAACGTTGTTATTATGGAACGCGTTGGTACGGCTTAGATATAGAAGTAAAAATCCAATACCATCTGCATTGAATTTACAAATGTAACATAATAAATGTAAAACCTCTCGTGTGGTGACGTAGGGTTTCGTACCCAAAGAGTCCCGACCCTATTACTGAGACTTCGCTGTCCGTCCATCTGTCTGTCACCAGGCTGTATCTCATGAACCGTGATAGTTTGCCAGTTGAAATTTCTACAGACTATGTGTTTCTGTACAACAGTATTTGTTGTACAGAAATACATAAGAACAGAAACATAAAAACAACAACACATTGAAACAGAATAAAATAAATATTTAAGGGGGCTCCCATACAAAAAAGTATTTTCTTTGCTTGTTTTTATAAATAATGGTACGGAACCATTCGTGCGCGAGTCCGACTCGCGCTTGGCCGGTTTTTTTTCCGATTTTTTTTAACTTGTAGTACAATTGTTGTTCATTTCAAGGTTCGAAACATCACAAGAGAGGTCTTGCGTTTATTACTTTACACCATGTTTAATGTCGGTTTGAGCTAATCCCGAGATGCCTGCTTCGTCTAAATTGACACTTAAAAGTTTGTCGTTAGTGCTAATTCCTTGGATAGCACTAACATTGTTAAGTTCCAATCAAAGTCACTTGAAGCTACAGATTACCATATCAATCAACGTAATTAAGAAGTTGACTAGAAGTTAGGTTGTGCAGACTAGCTTTTATGATACTGGTTATGAAGGATTGCAAGAGAGCATAATCAGCCTATGGGACCCTGGCCTCTGGTCTATGCGAGGGAATGGGATGCAATCCACCACGCTAGCAGTGCGGATTGGTACATGTCACATGTCTTCAAATTTTTGGTTCTAGGACATACCGGTTTCCGCACGACGTATTCTTTCTCCGTTTTGAGACCAGTGGTGATGTAATAAATTACCTACACAAAGTAATGCGCCTGTCTGGGTTCGAACCCACGACATCGAACTCGTAAGTCGGGCTCGTTACCACTGTGCCTCTTCTGCAAACAGGTCTCAAACAAAAACCACTTCGTGTTTTCAAGACTGCAACCGCTTTTCCTTTTGATACGCCGTCATAGAAGTCGGAAAATCTTTCTAATAAGACCACATTATTATTAACAAGTTTCCAAAATAACCGACTAAGCCTCAAGCTCAAGCTCTGTATGAAAACCCCAAAAACATAAATTACAAGTACGTTTATTGATGTAAACGGGGAACCTACCGTCGATAACCGAGCTGGTAACCTTCAGGTACCCGTAACTATTTCGGAAACAAACCTATCTAAGTTCCCGTCTGACGTAAATAAAGTGTTTATATCGGCCATCGGCAGTGTGACGGTGTCATGGGTTTATGACGTCATAAACCCTGTTCTACAGAAGTGGGTTCACCTGTCTTTGCTAAGCTTTGGGCGCAACAGTGTCTCGAGGATATTTGTTTTAATAATACAAACAGTGTCTCAAGAATACTTGTGTTAATAATACATTATTATAGCCTATAGAGCGACTTTCTTTATTTTATGAGTGTTTTGTGTGTGCAAAGTATGGGCATGTGATGCGGAGGAATCAGGAAAATGTCGTGAGGAAAGTTTTGAGTATGAACGTGAATGGAAGAGTAGAGGAAGACCAGAGAAACGATGGATGGACTGGCAAGAAAGGAGGTGTCTGATGAGATGACGAATATAATTGAGAAGTATGGAAGAAAGAGACATGCTACGCTGGCCCCAAATGAATTGGGATCAAGGCGAGATGATGATGATGATGTATGTATGTAATGCAAAGAATGCCAACGAAGACAATAAAAAAAAATATTTCTATGTAGCAACATTTTTGGAAGAAGGATTGATGGAACGGTCCGGGTATAAATACACCATCGGTTCATTGGAGGTAGGGGTATCTCAAAAAAAAACTTGAGGATTATTACAAAAAAGATCAAAGATCAGTTTTCAGATTTTTTCATCGGTAGCGTATGTAACCTTAACACACGCAGTTGAATACCGAAAACTGGTATGTAACCGATCTATTGCTAGGGCTAAGGATCGTCAACTAAACCTGTTCATCAGTACAGAATAACAAATTACTTTCAAGTACAACAGAAGACAGGTTACGTTTGTACTTACATGAAAATATTGGATTGCAGCATATGTAATTATTTCATACACTTTTTCACATAAAACTGGAAGTCTCGCTCATAATAAAGCGACTACCAAAACCGTATAAACGTAAATCAATAAGAATGACACAGCTGATCGTAAAAGTAAACATTAACAATAACCCCTGCCCTTAGCGCACGCACTACCATATAATTTTATTAGTCATGATTTATATTGTTTATTACATGAAAACACCATTGTTGCCTACCTAGAACTAACATACCTCTCCTGTTACAAGTATGGTTTGATAGTTAAAAACCAGTATGAGATTAAAACAGTCGATCAAAAAAATGGTAGACCTTTGGACGAATAATAACGGTTATTGAGACTTAAAAGATCTATATACTTAATACCTACCAGTCTACAGCTGGACTAAGTAAGGTTTGAGCCCAACAAAAAAACAACAGTTTTCGCCACTCTAAACTGCTCTATGTAATAAAGTCTTAAGCAGCAGTCAGAATACATGGATAATCCGAGTGCAACAGTTAGTGATACTGAGGCCAATTCAAATGACAAATTATGTTTAAAGCATTTGGAGAGCAGCGGTGGCCCAGTGGCAGCAGCTCCGACTTACGAGCAGTAAGTCGTAGGTTCGAACCCAGGCAGGCGCATTACTTTGTGTAATTTATTTCATCACCGCTGCTCTCAAAACGGTGAAGGAAAACATCGTGAGGAAACCGGCATGTCCTAGAACTAAAAATTCGAAGACATGTGACATCTACCAACCCGCACTGGGCCCGCGTGGTGGATTACAGCCCATTACCTCGCATAGAGAGGAGGCCTGCGTTCCAGGAGTGGGAACAATATAGGCTGATGATGATGATGATGATTTGGAGATGAAAGAGATAAAATGATGTTCTAAATTAGCGGTAAATTTGTGCAGCGTTTTGATATATTATGTGGTACAAACGGGCCTATGGTCCGAGTACTATAACTTATGTTTACCCTTCGACGCAATCGAGCCAAAATTTATTCTAGCAGTTTTTTTTACGAATCAACATTGGCGACCACCAGAAAAGAGCGAAAAGACACAATAAAGCTCGGCGGAGTTCAAGAGAAACCATTTAACTATCTTGGATCGCGGCCATGAAATTAATCAGAAAATATTAACGGAGGAGTAAAACATAACTTTTATCTTCCTTCTGACGGTTCACAATATTGTTTTCATCAAAAACAGGCACTATTTGGATCTGAAAGGAAATGATCGGATCGCCTGATTATGTGACCACAAAAGAGTACCGACACGGAGACTGCCATACAAAATTAAAATCGCCACGGCCCGGGCCGTATCCGCAAATAGGATAATCCCGATCAGCCACGAGGCCTATCCGAGAGGTTTGGAAAATGAACGAATTCATCCAATAATGCACCAACTTGTGGTTACATAGAAACGTTTCCAGGAAAAACACGTATTCTGTCTATCTAAGTGTAGTGGTGAAAATTCGACGGTAACTTCTAAACTTAACCCGAAAACAGACGCGGGTGGAGACTTTGCCTTATAATAAGTTCCTAGTGATAAGCGACTGATGTATTTTGGGTAAATTTTCCCTTTGCTTTTGGGATGTTCATAAGGAAAGTCGCTTTGTTAAATGTTGGGTACACATACGCTGTATGATTATGCCAAAGGGTTGTTATGTCAGACAAGAAATCTCGTATGACGATTTTGTTTCTGTTAATTAATTTGAAACATTTCATGTATTCATTGAGTTTTTCTCATCACTTCCTCGCCAACAAAGAAACAATCTTTTAGTTCGAACGATTGCTCCCAAATCTACCAGATGGAAGGAATTTTTCTTTGTTTATACGAGAGCGTCTTGTTGTTTGTCGTGAAAATATAGTAACAATCTACGTTTATAAGAAAACTTCTGTGACTGTCCTAATTGAACGATGTTCTTTTATTTACAAATACCTACTTCTTGAGTACTTGTGCCTATTGTATCGCTACCATTTTCCTTCGTTCATGTCGCAAATCAAGGTTTTACTGAAATTAAGCTACTTTACCTAACTTCCGTAAAACACAATTATGTTAACGGTTATTTACGGTTTTTCTTGCGTGTTTCTTTATTTGGATTTCTGGGCTAGTTTCGGAATTAACTGGAAACGTTTAATTCTTATTACTTATTACATTACAAAAAGATATTTCATCGAATTTTAAAAGAGTAACCATGGAAGTTTCTTGCCGGTTCTTCTCCATAGGAAACGACCAACCCGAACCGTGCACCTTTTGTTGACGTTTTATAAGTGCCCATTTAGTCCTATGTAAAATAAAATGTTTTGATTTTGAAAAAAAAAGCTTAATAATTGGGTGTTATTACAAAACGAAAGGCAGCCGCGATTACAGTGAGTGAAAAATGTTCATTAAATAAAATGAAAATTATGTTTTAACCCAGAAATGTTTTTCAAAATTTCATATTATACGTTTATATGTAAGTACCCAGGTAAAAAGGTAAGGAATACTCGTACCTACAAATTAAAGAAAATAATTGATAACTTTTTCTGTTTACATCGTAGTCACATAATTTTGATCTTATTTGGAATTATTGTAATAAAATTCTATTCTAACTAGCAATTTCTTTTGAATATTGCTGTAGGCAATCTACTTTATATAACACAATCTGATCCAGACATAATAATATTTACATAATATTGATTTATTAATATAATGCGAACGATTTGTTGATGTTATTGAAATTAGATTTATCGTATATATTTATTGGAGAGCAAACAGTTTTATATCGAGGGCAGAAAATTCCCAACTTCGTATAATAACTTATGATATGTAGTTCACTGCTGAGTATAGGAGTTTGTCACGGCTCCAATCATTATTACTTCCTTTCCTACCAAATTATCTCTACCTTATTTTAAATAATAATTTTTAACTTTTCAAAGTGTTATTGGGTTTTGCCATCAGCAATTTCTCAGTAGTAACCGCTCCAGCAGCTCAGTCTCAGGAGTTGGATTTGTGCCCGGTTGATGCCAATATGCTCGCCCCCTATTTAATAATATGGGACTTAAAACGCAACTGATGAAATGTGGTTTTTACTATTAGGTACCTCTGCCTGACCCTTCTTATAAATATAGACGAGCTCCTGCGCTATTTCAATTACTTATTACTGACATCGTCTGTCTTGTAATTTAGGCCGATATGCTGCAAGATGATTCTTCTTCCGTCAAGCTAAGCCATAAGCTTCAGTCAACAGCTTTCTGCAGCTGGGCTTCACCTCAAAATATATCAACACCAGCACACAATTCAAATCTATCGGCTACGTGCACCATTTGTCTGCATAAGCTTCGACAAACACTATGACGTAGAGAAACGTGCCGTCAATTTGCCACCAAAGTCGTTCCTTGAAGATCAACTAAGCACTTAACGTGAGCTACAGATTAACTTGGCAATACAACACGTGTAAGCCCCCGTAAACAGAACTTTTCACCACCGTGTGAGCTGAAACAAACAAACAAAACCGTCCGTTTAACGTAACCTTTAATCATAACTACGTGATCTGTCGGGATCACCCGCCCACGAAAGTTCTCTCTTCGACCCTTTGCTCCGCCGACAATAGGTACTTTATCGATTAAGGTCATTGTACAGCCACAACGAAATTTTGTTTACTCGGAAAAATAAAATATATTCTTAGCCGTCATTTCTTATTTGGAATAATCTCCATTTACCAATACAAAGACAAAGCTATTTGTTGAGTGTACTCTTGTCTATTTTTTTAATGCCCAACAGCTTTTCAATTTGGACAGATAAAACAATAAGCCTACCTGCGTACCTAGCTGCGTCATTTTTCTGGATCAAAATTTTAAAGGCTATCCTAGGTACTTCGAAAAAAACTTGGTTATCGGGTATTGGTTTTCAGCGATAAGAGTTTTTGGTACCAGATAGCACGGTGCTATATTTGTGACCGGAAAATGTAATAGGTTCGACCCTATTACCAAGAAATAAACTTTAGTAGCGTCATATAAAATTACCCGAACCTCCGTGGAATGAAGAATATTCCAGTGAACCAAAATAAATTATGTTTATTACCACAGCTCTATTTGACTCATTTGTCTATTTGTCTTAAAAGCAAAAATTACATGTATTAGGTGCCTACTTGTACACCCAACGACATGATGAATTAATTTTGTATATTCCAACAATAAAATTATACAGCATTGTTGACTTAGTTACCGTTTGTTTTTTATTGCCATACATAAATTCATGTATATTTGCCGTACATAAATTTCAACGAATTCATTTGTACCGATGACTGTGCTCTACGCATAAACTGTGTGACTAAAAAAAGGCATCGTTTGCATTTTTGTCAATGTATACTGATAAAGGTAGTCATGCACGGTCGTTTCCAGTTTCTGAATTGTGATAAATCGCCAAAACAAGCCAGATGGATCGGCCATTCCTCTAGACTAGTCAATGATATTGTGAGAGACGTTTGACAAAGAAAATCAAGAAGAATTAAGAAAATGGTTATCGGATGTGTTGAAAGCCAAATGGAAAGATACTCTATATACACTCAGACGTACCAGATATACCACTTTGTTAGCAGTTCTAAATGTCTTCACTAATTATACAGTATGTTAGTTTAAACGAGGGACATATTCAAACCCATAATAGTACATGCTAACATGATACTAATAAAAATATAAACAAAAAAAAAACACTGATAAATAACAGACAGAACCATACCAAAATTTTCGCAAATGTCACGCAACGTGTATACACCCTTGCGCTAGCGACTTAATACTATCGCAGAACATGTGAGCGGGGCAATGACTCTTAGGTATAATCCATTTTCCCCTCATACTTTAAACTTACCTGGCTTAGGACAGTCCAAAATATCTAGGCACAAAACAAAACATTAAAAATTCTTCTATATACGTTATAGGTTTTTTACATATTTGGGACGAGAATCGAATACTGAATACCCTCCCTCAATATGTCCCTCGTTTAACCTAACATACTGTATATGAAGATGTCACCTTTCTTGCGTCTACCCGCATTATTTAATGACAAGTTCCCAACACTTGACCTCTTTAATACCACACGGAACCGAATTAAAAAAGAGATTGTCGCAATCTTGGATCAAGAAAGGGATAATCAGTAACACCACTAGTGCCAGTTACTCATAAGTATATAGACATATACACATCATCACATGCATTTATAGACACCCACACGCACGCATACAGGCACACACCATTCCTTTTAATGTTAATTAATTCGAGTCACTCTCTGCTTAATATTTTAATATTTTTCTGTGTACTTCGTAATTGGCGTAATATTTAGTGTATTGATTGTTAAGTTTATGTACTGTCAGCGGTGAAGCTACCTTTCATAAAATAAAAATAAAAAATACTTTGGTCCTAATAAACTTTTATGTAGAACCTTTCATCTCAGTTCATTTAATTTTTGTATTGTATTTTAGTGGTATTGAAAAACTACGTCATTGTTCTTCAGTAAAAATATTTGCACTATTGCCGGTGTAAAACCACCTCTACCTACATTTTGTTGTATTTTATTTGTAAATTCGACATGATGAAATATTCATGTCACATTTGCACGCGGATCTGAGCGATCAGTCAACCGTGAAATAATGCAAACACGATAAAGTTATGGTTGCTTCGGGAACACGGATGTGGTGTCGGTTATCACTTATTTAGTTCGTCTCGGTTCACTTCGGCGGCCATTTTGTATAACTGTCAGTGGCTGACGTTTGTCACGTGCATGACCTTTGTGGGCATTTATTTTGCACTGGAGTAGAAAGGTGATGCTCTGAACTGGAAATAATTAGGCAATAAGTGAGTACGTAGTGAAGAAAAAAGAAGTAAATGATGAAGTGAGTACGTAGTTATATAGCCCAATGGTAAGAAAGAAAGAAAGAAATATGTAATTAATAAATGATGCTGCGCCCGGCATTACCAACGACGCAGCTATATGTGTCCCGGCTACATCACACCACGAAGGTTGAGGAGATAGTGGAGTATGTTCGAATGAAGACCAGCTGGATTTTGAGGGTGGAGAAGTTGGAGTCGCGCCACAACACGAATTTCAAGTCGCTCGTGGTGCGAGTTCCGACTCATCAGATCGAGACCTTCCTCAAGGTGGAGTTTTGGCCGAAGGGTGTCATGTATCGGCGATTCCACGCAGTGCAACACGACGCCGTCACTTCGTGTACAATAGTTTATAGTCATAGTTTAATTAAGGTTTTAGATATGTGTTAGTTTGTTTGTTCTTTGATTATTTGTGTATTTTATGTATGGGCCTTAGTTGCCTGAAATAAAATGATTATTATTTTTTATTTATTTTTGTTCCTTTTTTTTTCGCTCACAATACGTGAAGAACACACAATTCGAATAAGATGTGACACCAACAAACCCATAATCGGCCGGCGTAGTGGAATAGAGAGGAGGCCTAACCAGGGCTGTATAAACAGTAAGAAAACAAATAGTGACGTTACAAAGTACGTACTAAGAAGCGGATACTAAGACAGCAATTTTATTGAAACCTATAAAAAGTATACCGCCAGTCAGTGGTCGCCCTAACTCGTAACCTTTCCTTGTATGTTTACTGTAGCCACACTTCGACCACCATTGATTGAGTAGGTATCTATTCTATAGGTGCTTGATAGAACTCTTTTGGAGGAAAGACTTGATAGGCTTTTGGAGTAAATACACACAAAATATAAAGACGAAATATATCCTATTTTTCTTTTCGTTTTGTTATTATTGAATTTGACACCGTTGCTCTATCTTGGAAAGACATTAGCTTTATATTGCTTAAATAGGTACATATATGGTCCATTAATTATATGGTCTGGAATATTTGTGAGGAAACTATAATATGCTGTTCATAATCGATAGACTCTCACACAATCTTCCCACGTAGAATGCTGCGTAATGACTAAAGCCGTTCATGCACATCCAATAACCCTAACATGTAGGAACAGCCAATATGAACATTATACATACAAAGTACAAACACCTACGTCAAAGACGCAGCACAATACCTTCTCAAGACAAGCATTTCCACATACCTACACATAATGGCCCAAGCTGCACAATTAAATTCCGAATGAGCTAGTTCCATAATCCAATTATTGCAATAAAAAAATAGTTAACGCATATAATAAAAACCTGAATAATTAAATTTTAAATCCTTCCGAAAACTCATGTCATTGTTGCCAATATTGGATTTATGCAAGTTATTTTTTTTGCATAAATGATCTAGTATAGAGGCCAAGCACATCAAGCTACCCGAAACTGTCACATTTTTCCAATCAAAATTGATCCTAATAATTCTCCAACGATAAAGTTGAAAATCTATTAAAGAAATTTGCCTGATTGTTGTAGGTTGATGTGCTGGCTTCTGAACATTCTTTAGATGATGATTCTCACGACTTTCCTCAAATTTCCTACACAAAACAGAGCCAATGTCAATATCATATACACATACCTACTAAGTACCGACATGTTACCGAAACGTGTTTGGGAAAAATTAACACTGAAAATAAATAAATAAAACAATGCAGTTGATTGACAATACAACAATGCATATTTATGCTGTTGACAGTGTGGACGATAATTTCGGATCGGCGGAAAAAGCATAAAGAAAACAATGATTTTTTCATCCCATCTATTCGAAAAGGACGTATTGGTTCGCCTTTAAGTGCACCCCACTTAAAGGCGAACCAATTCGTCTTTTTCGAATAGATGGGATGAAAAGTTAATTGCGGCGCACTTTTTGAAATAAAAAGGATTAAATAGTACATTGTTACCCTAGGGGTGAAAGCGACTTATTTAGTCCCGAGACGGGGTTTGGCGTACGAACGAAGTGAGGGCGCCAATAGTTCGAGGGACTAAATAAGCCTTTAACCCGAGGTGAAATGTGATGTTTTCTATAAGAAACTTTTAGCGGGCAGTAATGAGTTTTTAATCCTCTTTATTTCAAAAAGTGCGCCGCAATTAACTTTGCCGCGCACTTTTTGAATCTGGAACATCTTAGTGTTTCGCGCCAAAGAAATCGAACACAAATATTGTTTGAATAAAGACTGACTGGTACGACGGCCCATTGTCGCGCCGCGCCAGCTGAATAATAAATCATATCATAATTGCGAAAATGTCTCAAAAAATTTTTTTGGTCGTTTTATTATTAGATACTATTTAATTTCACGTTAGTTGTTACTCTGTGTCTTATTAAATAATAATATGTCAATAAAATATGAGGGGCCTTTTATTTTCTCATAGTGGGTGATGAAAAGTAGAGTGTATCACTCGGGCGCAAAATATATTTTTGGCTCGGGCGACGTACTTTGAATCCCTCGCTACGTTCAGGATTCTACTAAAGAATCCCTCGCTACACTCGGGATTCTACTCTAGAATCCCTCACTTCGCTCTGGATTCAAAAAAGCGCCCTCGCCGTAAAAATATTATTTTGCTCCCTTATGATACAATCTACTATTGAATAAAGACTGGCTGGTACGACGGCCCATAGTCGCGCCGCCAGCTAAATAATAAATTTACATAATTGCGAAAATGTCTCAAATGTAAATTTATAAGTTTTTAGTCGTTCTATTGTTAGTTACTATTTAATTTCTATTTAGTTGTTACTCTTATGTTTTATGAAATCATTATATTTCAATAAAATATGAGGGGCCTTTTGTTTTTCATAGTGGGTGATGAAAAGTAGAGTGGGCTCCCGAGCCCACTCTACTTTTCATCACTCGGGCAAAAATATAGTTTTGGCTCAGGCGACGTACTTTGAATTCCTCGCTACGTTCTGGATTCTACTAAAGAATCCCTCGCAACACTCGGGATTCTACTCTAGAATCCCTCACTTCGCTCTGGATTCAAAAAAGCGCCCTCGTCGTAAAAATATTATTTTGCTCCCTTATGATACAATCTACTATTTCAGAGCACGTAAACTATTGATTTGTTAATAAAAAACATTTCGATGGCTTTATGCTATGTGATGTTAAGAAGAAGACTAAATAAAGTTATAAATGCACCTAACAGCAAAACTAAAGAAATAGTATAAATTCATAGCATCTATAAGCTGTTGTTTTGCATCCTAGTCAAATACAAGGAGGTAAGTACTATGTAAATGATTCTCGACCCGAATCAATAATAAAATGCGTAGGTATTTATTTACGGAAATCGTTAAGTGTGAAGAACCACCCGGGTTTTAAATGCGGCCTGTCTGATCCTCGCCCTATAACCACGCTTTCACACTTAAAAACAATCCCAAACGTTATTTGATAATTTCTTATTCCCTAAAAAACTTAAACGACAAAAAAAAGCAGCGTTTATTAATAATTAACGAAGTACCGTTATTCAAATTGATTATTTATGTCTTCTGTGACAACCTCCCGTATTTTGATTAGGATGCAAAACAACACCTTGTATAAACGTTCAAAGAAGTGCATCTCAAGTCTGTAAAGTTTAAAGCTTTTTTCCGTTTACATCCATCATACTGTTTACTTCAGGTAGCTATAGAGAAAATGCGGCGTCGTAAAGAAATGTCTTCCCATTTCTGAAGTTAGTTTCCTTTTTACGGAAATACAAGACGTGATCTGTTTGGCCTTAATCCAGTTCTTGCCTTTGGGTGAAACTGTTGTTTTTCCTCATACAATTATACCCATAGAGGATATAGAGAGCTTGGGTAACTTATTATGTTCTTATCGAACTATTTTGTTGTAACTTTCGCAACATATTGGCATTTATGTAGAGGTCTTTTGTCAGGTAAATTAATAGATGTGACAACTTTGTTTTCTTTCATTTTGTCATAATATCTTAGTATTGTTAAAAGAACATTATCGTTTTCCTTTTCTATCTTCTATTGTATAGCTGAAACAAGTAATAGCCGTTGATTGCCAAACTTCATTAATACAAATTAGCAAAATTCTAATAAATAAAGTTACCCAACAACACAGGAATGTATCAACAAGCACTCGTAACTTAATAAAACCAGTCTACGATCCGTAAGTAGGTACTCGTAACAATGATTTCCGCGTCCTTATCAAAGGCAACATCGTAACGTACCGATCTAAATTAACGCTTAGTTTCGGAGCTAACTAATCAGCTTTACTGCCAGTAATTCTGTCCCTTCGTCGGTCGGTAACGACTGCCGTAATTTAATTTTTGCCATGATAGCTTCACCGTAAA
The DNA here is from genome assembly GCA_963082945.1 of Cerastis leucographa. Taxonomy (NCBI): domain Eukaryota; kingdom Metazoa; phylum Arthropoda; class Insecta; order Lepidoptera; family Noctuidae; genus Cerastis; species Cerastis leucographa. The sequence continues at coordinate 9,542,931 of OY720356.1, read as the reverse complement.
TTGCTTGTCTCTTGGTGCCGATAAAAAAGTTTCGACTCTTATTTAGAACGACTCAATACTTGTGTCGATGTTTATTGAAATAGTTTATTTTTATTTCAACTTTATTTCGCCATTGAAATCTATTTTTTTTTAATGAACTCCAGCTCTGCAAACCCAATTTCATCCAAGGCCGATTACAAAACCCGTGTTTCAGATTTATCTATATACGAAATACCTAATGTACCCTCGAAATTGCTTGATAAACAATTCAGAACATCATTATTAATTCATCCCTATCTACTTATTTTTAGACAACATCCACTCCTGTTAACTGAAAGCCTGTTCAATTTTCTCATCAATATATCTATTGTAAAATCTCATTTCGGCTGCTAGAATTAATTTCCCAAAATATCAACAGCCAATAGTATAATTTGACATGAGATATTGCGATAGATTAAAGGGCGTTCGGTTGCCCGGGCTTACTAAATAGCTAAAATGGCATTTGATAATAATCCACGGGGACACAAATAGGATTAATCCTACAGATTAAATAACTAAACAGAAACATGTCAATACAATAAGACAAAAGATCTCAGCTTATTACTACACATGCCCGAGTACAACATCCCATATCCCTAATAAGAAAAATCCCTTAAGGTTCACTATGAACAAAAGGTATTTACTCAAAGAGATGCTAGTGCCGCTCCTCATTCATTGACATGCGTGACAATAAGGGATAAGACAAATTAGTGTTGGGAAAGGAACGGACCGTAATGGATGGTAAAGGCGCTATTCTTATGCAGGTTGCGACGCCAAAGCTCCTTGTTAATTTTCCACGTTCCCCTTAATGGTAAAGTAACACACAAAGTTTCCCGCTTGAATCAAAGACGGCAACACTGATTGGGGCGAGGCAGCCGAGCGCATTACATTCTAAACATTGGTATGTCTTTGTGTTGTTGATTAAATGAAAATAATTAAAGGAGTTCTTTGCCTTTATTTAGTCCCGGAGCGCTTTACGTAATCCTTACTCCACGGACTCCTACATATAATTTATTGTGTACTTATATGACGTATTTACTGAAACAATTTCAATGCCAAGTTTTGCCAATGTATGTATTTCATGTCAAACAATGTCACCGTCATTACTACTTGTGTATACCGTAGTAATTACCGTTTTAACAACTGCTGTAAATGTCGTTCGTGGAATCCACTCTTAAGGCGTGCCAATACTCTCGCAATTGTTGTAGCAACATTTAACAACCTTAATAAACTCCGCTATGACGTCCCCTGTAATAAGTACTTGAACAGTTTCTATGAACATTACATACATAACAAATGTGTACACTTGAAATGTACGCTATCTATAAATTAATGAGCTGTGTCTGACCTGTCACAAATCACGTAAAGCCTTCTTATATCCTTCAAAGGATTTTCCAAAGGTATACAAAGTAGGTAGATGGGTATTTGTCTCAATGAATTTCTAAGAAGGGTTTCCTTTAACCTATAAATGGCTGCCATTGTAAAATGGCATACCATAATCCCCGATTAGAAGTTTTTTTCTTAGATGTACTTAAAATAATGTTTCATATTTAGACGAAAAAGTCTTGGTCTAGAATTAATTCACCAGGACATTATATAAAATTTGAGAAATGTCGTTACCTGTTTGCCTGATGGTAATATAATATAGATATGGAATAGATAACTGACGGTATTTTATTCAAAAGGACTGTCAAATTTAATTTCTATAGTTTCAACCATCTGCCACCCTCGAAAAATATCTCGAGGTGTTTTATATAGTCTACTTAAGACCTACGGCTTGTTCGCACACGTTTCAAATCGAGCGGAGTTAGCTCGACGAGTAATTAGCGGTGGAGTCCGAATGCTAACAGTTAACTCCTAACTGCTACGCTTTCAATCTTTTTGTTGCGATTAAATTACGTATCGTCCAATAAATTAAAGGAAGTTTTGAGACAAAGCTCTTTCAGGTTTATTTTTAGCAAGTTTGCTACAAATTGTTGACAGAAATCGTTTGTCTAGCATTGAGATACTCTCTGACATTTCTACAATAAATAAATATCATTTTCACATTGAACGGTTGTTTTAGAGAGAAATGTGTTTCCTGAATTCATAAAATCCAAGAAAATTTTATTTGAAATGCCCCGTTATCCGCCTACAGAGCGTAAAGATTTATGAATAATAAACTAGACTGCAGCCCTTCGGCGCTACTCATACAATTTATTTCACTGCTTAAGTCCGGTCGTAGCTCGACTATCAAACAAAACGACTACCAGATTGCCTTTATAAACAAATTCACTCGGTTGTATTAATTTGGAAAGAGTCACAAACTGTCCCGGTTACTCGTATTTAAGCAACAATATCCGGAAACTGTCTTTGTAAAACAAGCCCAATCCACCATATTTACATTGAAAGTTTTGAATTAGAATATTCCGCTCGAACTTTGTTTAAAATATAAGCTGGGGGAGGAATAATGCAAAACCAATCGTGATAAAGCGGAAACTTTAGAAATGATAGGCACACGTGGCTGATTACGTATTTACAAACAATTTCGAATGTTCCGAATTGTTTGTGGAATAATGATTGTATTGTTATTTGAGTTAACTGATTTGAAAAGTTGGTTTTTCAGTTTGCCATTGTGAATACGTAAACATGACACGTTGAATGATATGTGTGTACAGTGTGCTGGGCATACACGAATTCGAGTATTATTACCTCAAAAGAGAAAAATTTTGCCTGTTTAATAATTTTTCGGTTAGAAGGGAAAATACCAAAAACACATACCTGTCTAGTATGTTCAATGCATGTCAATTGAATTCATTTCATCTTATACACTAGCTGAAAGGTCCCTTGCAGCCGTTATAACACTGTTTCTTATAACGGACGAAGTATTTGGCAATAATACGGATTTCAATTTCAGATAACGCTAGGAAATACTTGTAATTGTGTATTCAATGTATGGCCACGTTTGGCACAAGCACCGTGGACTGTAAAATTTCAATTCTGGGACTTTTTTCTTTATCTAAAAAGTTTTTCCGTAACCTATAATGTTCGTTCGTATTTTTGGTTCCAGTAAACTAAAATAGCGTTTAAAATAATTCTGGGGTTTTATTAGCAATAGCATAATCACCCTATAATATTTTCACTGCTGGGACACAGGCCTCCTCTCTATGAGAGGGAGTGGGCTGTAATCTACCACTCGACCCAATACGGATTGGTGGATGCCACATAACTTAAAATTTTTGATTCTAGGACATGTCGGTTTCCTTAAGAAGAAATAAATAAAGTAATGCGCCTATCTGAGTTCGAAACCACGTCCTACAACTAGAAACCGGTGCCGTTACCATTGGGCTACGACTGCTCTTATCTCTACTAGCTTTTGCCTTCAGCTTCCCTCGCGTTACGGTCCGGAATTATCCCTCGAGGATGAATTAAATTTAGCTTATGCTTACTTGGGGATAATGTTTAAGGTTCGTATAAGTGAAAGACTTTTCGCAATCAGATCTGTAGTTCTGTTCCTTACCCCATACGGCCTACATTCAAACTAAGAAACTTCGTAAAGTCTGTTCTTCTTTTTTATCGTGTGGTTAAACTGGTGTCAGTGTTTTTATGCTGCCCACAGGCCTCTGACCTGGCTTTACGTATCATCCAAAAATATCGCTCAGGCATGCGGATTTCCTCACGATGTTTTCCTTCACCGAACAAAATAGTAACTGCGGACAGAATAGAATGGGCCCTAAAAAGCTTCAAACCGTTTAAGGCCGCAGGGCTGGATGGAATATTTCCAGCACTACTACAATGGCACCCTCATGAGATAACCAAATATTTACTACCAATCTACAGGGCCTGTATAGCTTTTAAATACATACCCAAAGCATGGAGTGAGTCAAAAGTTATCTTTTTACCCAAACCAGGTAAAGATGTCTACACACACGCCAAATCTTTCAGGCCCATTAGTCTAACATCATTCCTCCTGAAAACGCTGGAAAGACTAGTAGATCGACACTTAAGGGATGGAGCGCTAAAAGATAAACCGCTACACCCTCAACAACATGCCTACAGAAAGGGCAGATCAACAGAGTCGGCTTTACACGCGGTAGTGCACAAAATAGAGTCGGCTATCACAAACAAATTATCAACACTTGCGGCCTTCATAGATATAGAAGGAGCTTTTGACAAAACAATCCACAACAGCATCAACCACGCCCTTCAAAAATTCAAAGTAGAACCAGTTGTGAGAAACTGGATAACTGAGCTTGTAAGTAAAAGGGCGGTCCAGATAGAGATGAACTCTACCACAAGAGCAAAGGTAGTCAGAGGATGCCCACAAGGGGGGGTCCTATCACCTCTTTTATGGAACATAGTAGTGGATAGCCTTTTAAAAAAGCTAAACGAGAAAGGAATCACTACTATTGGTTATGCAGATGACCTTACAATACTGATAAACGGGAATGCAGAGAATGTGTTATGTAAAGTAATGCGTTCTGCCCTTCAGATTGTAGAAGAATGGTGTGACGAACAACAGCTGTCAGTAAATCCGAAAAAAACAGAACTTATCCTTTTCACCAACAAAAGGAAGTTACCGGAACTACAGTTACCAAAATTATTCAATACCAAACTCTCCCTATCAACACAAGTCAAGTACCTGGGCGTCATACTTGATAACAAATTGAACTGGGCGAGTCACATCGATGCAAAAATAAAGAAGGCCTGTATAGCTTTTGGTCAGTGCAGAAGACTCGTTGGTAAAAAATGGGGTCTCAATCCAAAGATCACCCTTTGGCTGTACACATCAGTCATCAGACCTTCTCTAACCTACGGATCAGTTGTATGGTGGCCCAGAACACAACTAACCACAGTAAAAACGAAACTCCAGAGGCTACAACGCCTAGCGACCGTAGCAACTTCAGGATGTATGAGAACCACTCCATCAGCCGCTTTAGAGTACCTCTTAAACTTGAGGCCTCTAGATCTTAGCATACAGGAAGAGGCGAAGGCCGCCTTAAGATTAAGATCAAACGGTCTGTGGAAACTAAACGCAGAGACAACACACTCAAAAGTTCTGCAAGGGATTCTAAAGGAAATACCACTCCTGGATGCACCCACGGACAGAACTCCATGTCACCACGTCTTCGATCGAAGATACGATATCCGACTCAAAGCGGAAGCTGAAGATTTCTCTGGCATCGATGAAGTTAGGATATACACAGACGGCTCCAAAACCATAAATGGTACTGGTGCTGGCGTCTTCTCGAACGACTTAAATATAAAAATATCAACCACCTTAGACAAACTAAACACAATCTTCCAAGCAGAATGCATTGGAATCACCAGAGCGGCTCAAGCAGTTGCAGCCAGAGATGTCAGAGATCATAACATCAAAGTCATCTCAGACAGGGCATCGGTGCTCCAAGCGCTACAAAACAATGTTTTAACTTCCGCCCTCGTTTTGGAATGTCACAGCGCACTCCAACACATTGCAAGCACAAATAGGGTAACACTGCAATGGATAAAAGGGCACAGTAACTCACTAGGAAACGACGCAGCAGATGAACTGGCCAAAAGGGGAGCGGAGACAACAGCATACGGTCCGGAACCACTGCTGCCCATACCCCAAGCCCAAATAAAATCATGGCTGCGTAAGAAAACCGAGGAAATACACCAAATGGAATGGAGAAACAGTGAAACCTGCAGGCAAACAAAGAATGCAGTTCCGGAAGCATCAAAGAAACTTGCCCGCAGCATCACTAGACTGAAACGGGACAAGATTAGCAAAGTTATCGGTATTATAACCGGCCACTGTCCCCTGAACAAACACCCATTTACAATAGGTGTGACGGATAGCCCTCTGTGCAGAGGATGCATGGAGGCGGAAGAAACACCACAGCACGTGCTCATGGAGTGCAGCAGCGTGGCAGATCAACGGGCACGGACTCTCCAATCGCCGGCATCGCTTCCGGAGACCTGCAGCAGCCTGAAAAGGCTGCTAGCTTTCTGGGAGGACCTGGGATGGTTGGAGTAACCAGAGGATTTTTATACGTACAATGGCCCAATAAAGAGGCTAAGTGCGGAAACAGCCCCGCTAACCTAACCTAACCTAACCTTCCTTCACCGAAGCAAGTGATAATTATCCAATACGCACATGAATCCGAAAAAATGTTTAAAAATATTCTAGTAAAGATATTCTGGTCTTCTATTGATACATCGTTATAAGGTACGGAATCGACATACATTGTAAGTTGATATAGTTTCAGGCCAACCAATAACTCGTTGTAATAAAGGAAGCCTGCATAATTTTAACGACTTTATAACCATGACGTAAAGCGCCTCAAACGCTTTTGGTGAGTACCCCGGCCATGTCCCGATAATACTTTAAATAAATTGAGCAATTTAAAACTTTTCTCGGTAATTTAATTTATGTGCTGCCCTTAATTTAAATAACGATCCATCTACGGGTTATGTACTTGACATTTTGAAATAATGTCGGTAATGTAATAATGTTTAAGTAAATCACTACATTCTATCTGCATATTTTCTTGATTGGGAATGGAACTTAGACTTTTACAGCAAATTGTGTTCTACCTACATCGAATTAATTGGCTGTCATTACCATGGTCGTTTCGGTAAAAACTCCCACAGGGTTTCTAGTTTCTACTTCCTACACATTTCCAATATACATGAGGTGGGTGAGGTGGGCTGCAGCCCACAGCTTCGTGCCCCCAGTGGCTTCGTACCACGTGGGCTTGAAACTTATGAAGCTCAGGGCCAATTTTCCAGATAATGGCTTTTCCACATTACAATAGCAGCTTGGAGCTAAGCATACATAAACATCATGTAGGGAACCAACAAAGACGGTCCCGAGAAAGTATTAAGAAACCATTAAAAGCAAACAGAAAGTTCTCTAGAAGAAATGCTGTCGGTAAAAATTACGACAATTCTCACGAGTATTGCAAAATACTCGAAGATTTACCTACAATGTTATGTCTCTTCACAGAGACGGGACGCTATCATTACAGGGCTGTAATGAGCAGTATTCAAATATTTAAAGCGAAAAGTTTTCGTTCCGGAGTTCAGGTTGCTTTAAATATTAAAGTGTAAAAGAGAAAGCAAAATAAAGGAGTCCGGCGTAAATTGCAGAATCTCACGCAAGTTAATTAGAACGTGTTTTTTGCAGCGTACAATCGCCCTTATGTGAGTCGCAAAACTCTCTAACAATTGAAATGGGGCTGGGCGCTCCTCTCTAAGTGAGTCTGGATATATTTAGAAAAACCATATCTGTAGCGAATCCACTTTAGATATTTTCTGCGAACACTCTCAATACAGTTGCCTGCGTAAGACAATGTTATTGAACAGTATTCCAATACATTTCCAAGTAAAATGGTAAAATAAAACGTTGCTTCGAAACTGTTTAAACGTTTCAACCAAGGGGATTTCTATGTTCTGTATTACGATATAATAATCGTGATGGTAAATGAGGTATGTTTATTACATTATCTAGTGTTTAGTTAGACTTAATTTACAACCAGTCTTACCAATGGGTATCGTATTACACAGTACGAACTGTGTTGTGGAGTTCAAATAGGCAGGCGCTCCATGTAAAAAACTGGTATTCAGCTACATTTGGTTAGACTGGAAGCCGACCCCGACATAGTTGATAAGGCTAGGCAGATTTTGAGTTTAGCAAGACTTTACAGACTATCGTGCGATGGAAGGATTGGGTAGGTGAAGTTGATAATTGCTATTTGTCGGTATTTCATGGATGGTTCTCTGAAACTTCACCGAATTTTTCTACTTCGTTGACACATTGCGCACTGAAAGACATCTAAAGCACTTATATGTAAACTAATAGTAAATGATAAATGATGTTTATTTTACAAGTAGGTTTTTACAAACACTTTTACACGTAATTTTTTTTTTAAAACTAGATGGGGCTGGTGTTTCGTACCTGACTACTCTCAGAAGAAAAAGCCGAAACAAACTCAGAGGTTCTCTGTTAACTTGTTACTCTTTTAAAGTCCAGACATTGCTCAATTTACATGAGGACTATGCAGATTAGTGTCTGAAAACATGGTAAATATCCCGATTTTAGTGTTAATGATAGTACTTATATGCAGGTGCTCCAATAAACAGGTTCTAGACGGTCGTTGGCCTCTGCACGATGTTGTTTCATAGAGTTAGTTTATTAATTATACTTTGCGTCTAAACTTTTAAAAGCTATTATTTCCACATCACATCTAATGTTTTCATCTGCCAACTTCACTGTTTTATTATTTATTTCTCAATTATGAAAGCTGTTCCAACTTCTGTGTTTATAATAGTTATTTGTTAGTGATAAGTGCACTATGTTGAGGAGCTCGTGGCTAAATAATAACAGCCGCCCGGGTCGATATTTAAGGTTAAGCCGTGCTTGCCGAGGTTGGTCCGTGGATGGGTGACCATAATTACATATCGAGTTTCCTCCGTGCCTCGGAAAGCACGTTAAGCCGTTGGTCCCGGCTGTCATTTTTAGATCTTTGACAGTCGTTACGAGTGTCAGAATCCAAAAAGTCTGACATCCATCTTACCAAGGGGTATCGAATTACCCAGTTACTGGGTTGTGGAGGTCAGATAGGCAGTCGCTTCATGTAAAATACTGGTACTCAGCTGCATCCGGTTAGACTGGACTGGAACTGGTTAGAGTGGACAAGATAGTATGCGAAAAGGCTAGGCAGATGATGATGAAGTGCACTTATGTTGTATGCATAGTAAGTATTATTCTAAGGTTAAGAACCTAGGGACGGTCACAAAGCATTCAAATAGATGCCCTTTTCAAATAGCGGTTGCATGTCACTTTTTCAATCTGTCATTTGCTTCAAACATGTTAGTAATTTTGTAGGTGATGTTGGCAATGGCCAAATTAACCAACCAACCAACATCCCGCTTAAAAATACATTCAACGAGCCCTCTGTCTATGTCAGTCAAAATATATAATACTAGCTGT